>VXBH01004340.1:1064676-1124195 GCA_013400035.1 Rynchops niger
TTTTATATATATATATATATTATTTTTTTTTTACAACCTTTCTTGATCTGGAAGAAATAAATCTTAGTTGGGTATTGCAGTTTGAAGAGACATATTGTAAATTGTATCAGCCATATTTTATCTTCTAAGAGAATGTAATTTTAGATGAACCTGAGGAGTGACAGTCAACCATTTAATTGTCATTGTGTGCAAGGCAAAATGTACACACTAAAGGTTACCTTAAGGTCTGCAGCTTTAATTACCATTGTCCAAAACAGACTTTTCATTTAATCATCCCCCTGAGAAATGATGTTGCAAGGTTAAAGGATTACCATTTTTCAAGAAAGATGTCAATAAGGAATGAGGGCTGCTTACAATTTTACAGTCTGTCTTGTCTCTGCTATACTTGAAACCTGATAGAGTTGGACCCTTTAAGTATGAAAAAGAACTATATCAATACTCATTCCTACTAAAAAAACACACACAAAAAACCCCACCAAAGAAACAGCAAAGAATTTTAAAGGTGGGAAGAGAAGGCATTTAAGTATTTTTTAAATACCTTTATGATTTGATCACATTCTAGTGATTTTTTTTTTTTTAAATATAAACTTCTAAAGAATTGAAGTGGAAAAAAATGCTGGAAGTGCAGGAGTGTCCCTTGATGCAGAATTGGATATAGTGGTAGCTGAGACAGTTCGAGGTGCTGAATTTACAGCTGTATAAGTTTAGGAAGAGACAGGTCATGGCAACTTGTATGTCCTTAACAAAGGCTTTTTAGCTCTAAAATGTGCTTCCCTCCTTTTGTGGTGGTTCACATTTGGTTAGAATGAGAAAATTCGAAGAAGTTGTTTACTAGATACTTTGTAGTGTTGAGGTAGAGGGTTGATGGATAACTTGAGGCTAGGATACATAGGCCTGAGAAAATACGTACTGTGACAAATGTCCTGTGCAGCCTAGCATGGAAATACAGTTCAAATCATGTACATAAAGATAGTTACTTTTAGCTTTGAATACAGGGCATTAGGAAGAAAAATGTTGGAGATCCTTCCAGCTTTATATAACTGTATCCATAGGCTCTGTGCAAATGGGATCTCTGACAACTTTTGTTCCTGAACTGAAAAACCTTTTAAGTGGCTCCTAGATAATTTTGTGGCATGGATTGATTCACATAAAATGAACAAATATAAACATAATCTAAAATAAGACTGCATCTTCTCTCTGTGGGTTGTTTGTTTGTTTTCATACCTTGCGATAATGAGTGTGATAGTTATCTGAAAGTGGAAAACGCAGCAAAGAGGTGGCACATTAACACCGTATGCTGAAAACCCTTTCTGTTCCTTCCATAGGTGCTGGACCAGCAGTCATTTCTAGGCTCTGGTGTCCCCCTCACAGTGTTCAGATGCACGTCCCCCAGCAGGCACGGGTGGTGTCATGCCACTGTGTGAAAAGAACAGGGCCACTGCTGCAACAGTGTGCCCCTTTTCTTCTGCGGCTGGTCAGGAAACCTGCATCTGCCCTTTTGTTGTTGCTGTCACCCTTCCTTTCATGTCATCTCCTTCCATCTGCAAACGCTGTGTGTGGTTTTGTCCACCCTCCGTAGCAGGATAATCTAAGAGCTAGATAGCATGGGGCAGGAGCTGGCTCTACTGTGACTTGGTCATGCAGCAATTAGCACAGTGAGGCCTCAGTTTAGCATAACAACTGCTATCTTGGTGAGGACTGGAGCTTCACTGTGGATCTCCAGAATTAAAAGCACAGCCTCTGCACGGATCTTAAGAGTTACTGGCAGAGGGGCAGTGCAGTTGAGTGATGGGCTGCATTCCTGCAGCGAAACACAACAATAGCACTGGCACCTAAAGAGCTGCTACAAGGGGCCAGTGCAGGAAAGCACAAGTACTGCAAATTTATTGATCTGCAGTGTGAGAAAAGTGTGGTTCCTTGCACTTTCACCCCTGAGCATTTATACCTAGGCCATACCAAACCTGTCTCTAATTTGGTTAGCATCTCTGTGATTCTCAAGTTACTTTCCTTTACCCCCATCTGATTTTCAAACCAGCTGCAAGATTCAGGATGTGATAGGGAAGGATCCTAAATGTTCACAATGAGCTCAGCTTTCCAACTTTCAGCAAGCTAGAAATAAGTATTTAAGACAAAACATGGAAGTCCTACAAATCATCAGTGAATGCCCGTGTTCTCTTTTTCAGGAAGTACGCTTTGGCTTACACATCCCTCTCAGTACAGAGTTCACCAGCAGTCTTGCTGGACAGTTTGAAAGTGATTACCCTGGTAACGCCACTTCCCATGGCCAAGAAAGCTTCAGGCAGCTTGTCTTAGTATTGCCTTTGTGCTCAGTGCTCTTAACAATTACAGTTTAAGTCCTTAATTACCCTGCTTCACAACAACTTTCCTTCTCTCCTGCTGGAGCGCTTGAAAGAGTGAAGTAAGGAGAATAAAGCAAGGACTAACGTCTGTGAAACTTGTTCAAAACCAAGTCCTGATGACAAACTAAAATGCATTACAAAAGAAAAATGTTTTGATTATCAGTTTCCTGTTGCTACATCCTCCTGTTTAACACCAGGGTACACGCACACACACTCTTCCTTTAAATCTCAGACAGGAATATGAATTTGATGCCAATTAAGAGTATAATGCTAGAACTATTAGACCCAAAAAGGGTGTGGCTAAGTGGGAGCAAGACAAAGTGGTTGTCTAGTTTTGTTTTCTGAGTTCCTCCTGTGGTCTGGCTTTCAGGTGTTGAACATCCAAAGCTGCACAGAAGTCAAAGAAGCTGTACCTACTTGATGTTTCTGAAAATTGGGTATTAGTTATTCTGCTGCTTCCTATTCCAAATACTGCTGTCCTGCCTGTGTCATAGCAATGAAAGTCCTGCAGTGAGTCTGACAAATTTCCATTTGTCCCAGGATTGTAAAGCTACAGTTTCATAAGGAAAGTTGTGAAGTTGAGGGAACTACAGGCTGGGTCAGCCTCACCTCTGTCCCTGGCAAGATCATGGAACAGATCCTCCTGGAAACTCTGCTAAGGCACATGGAAAATAAGGCTATGGTCGGTGACAGCCAATGTGGCTTCACTAAGGGCAAATTGTGTCTGACAAACTTGGTGGCCTTCTATGATGGTGTTACAGCGTTGGTGGATAAGGGAAGAGCAACAGATGTCATCTACCTGGACTTGTGCAAAGCATTTGATGCTATCCCGCATGACATCCTTGTCTCTAAATGGGAGAGACAGGAATTTGATGGATGGACGACTTGGTGGATAAGGAATTGGCTGGCTTGATGTCCAAGTGCTGACCAGTGATGAGTGTCATTCTTCAGGGATTGAGACTGGTGCTATTTAACATCTTTATTGGCGGCATGGATAGTGGGATTGAGTGTAGCCTCAGCAAGCTTGCTGACATCACCAAGCTGTGCAGTGCAGTCGACATGCTGGAGGGAAGGGATGTCATCCAGGGGAACCTGGACAGGCTTGAGAGGTGGACCCATACAAGCCTCATGAAGTTCAACAAGGCCAAGTGCAAGGTCCTGCACATGGGTCAGGGCAATTCCAAGTACAAATACAGGTTGGGTGGAGAATGGATTGAGAGCAGCCCTGAGGAGAAGGACTTGGGGGTGTTGGTTGATGGGAAGCTCAACATGAGCCAGCAATGTGCACTCGCAGCCCAGAAAGCCACACTCATCCTGGGCTGCATCAAAAGAACCATGGCCAGCAGGTTGAGGGAGGTGATTGATCCTCTCTACTCTGCTCTTGTGAGACCCCACCTGGAGTACTGTGTCCAGCTCTGGAGTACCCAACAGCAGCACATGGACCTGTTGGAGCAAGTCCAGAGGAGGGGCACAAAGATGATGAGAAGGCTGGAGCCCCTCTGCTATAGGGGAAGGCTGAGGGANCTCACTGCAGGTGGCTTGTACTAGATGACCTTTAAAGGTCCCTTCCAACCTAACACGTTCTATGGTCTAGCGGAAGGTGTCCCTGCCCATGACAGGGAGTTGGAACTAGATGATCCTCAGGGTCTGAATTTGATGATTCTATGAGGAGATGCAGAGTTTGTGATCTTTAGCCCAGAGGCAGAAGCAGGATGCAATGTATTTGTCTCGGTGCTGTCTTGCCCTGTTTCAAGGCTTGACCTCAGACACTTTCTTAACTTAGAGACTGTTGTAATTGCTTTACAGTTGAGTTCAAGGACTTGCAGTATTAATAAAAATAAACAAACTGCACATTGAAGTAGCTCTTGCAACTAAGGGAAATGCTTCTGCATGTTACAGACCTTGATGTCTCCTTACATTTAAATGATTAGGGCAGAACACAGATTTGTGTTTTGGGATCTAGTGGAGATACTCCTTGTGGAGACAAAGGAGGAACCTTTTGTTAGCATGGGATTGTACTGTTTACATAGGTAATGTCTAGTATTATGACAAAAAAATATCTCAGTATTTGTTAGAAAAAGTCCCGCTTGTCTTTAAATTATTAGGAAGGCATATGTCTCTGTTAGGCAAGCAAAGTGACTATTAAATGCTGCTTTTGTTGTTGACGGAAATTCCATGTTCAATTGTAATGTGTCAAGTATGAATGTAAAAGATCTGCCATTCCACAATAGCTGTCTACAATATATCCCGATGACAGTGAAGCCAAATTAATCTGCTTCATGTCGGTCAATATTTGCAATTGTTTAGAGAGTTTCCTTGATGGACATTTATATAAATAGTGGTTCATTGTCCCTTAAGTGGATGTCACCTCCTGAGAGACACAATCTCTCAGGGGGGAAAAACAGTCATGGCAAACCTATCATCTGTCCATAGACTGAGGAACATTAATTTTCTTTTTGTTTCACTGTGAATACCTATTCCATGTGCCCGACACTGATTTTTTTTTTTTTTTCGCTTTCTGTAATGTACAATTGCAATTGTCTAGTTTGTGCTATTTCTTAGCAGAGTTTAGGATGGTCACATTTCACACATCAAATCCTTCATACAAAGCAGAAAGAGACATGTATATAGATTTATTTGTATATTTTTTGTGTGTGCGCACAATTGTTATCAGAAATTAACAATTCTCTTTTTTTTTTCCTTACCTCCCTGTGAAATACAAAGTCAAATTTTAAAATCAAGACTATACAGTTAAAATGGTAAGATATAGGCACTTCTGTGAAATTCAAGAACTTACATAGACTTGGACTAATTCACAATTGTAGTTCCCAATTCAGGTATGGTGTGAAAAGGCCACAGGTATGTTCAGCTCATCCTTAGTAGCTTCTCTTTATTTTCAGGTCTTCTGCCAAACCCTTCTACAGTGCTGACAAGAGCCATCTGTGCTCTTTCTTTTCTATAACCCAGGCATCTGTAAATCACTGGGCCATTCAGTATTGAAACCTGCTTACATAGCACAGCAATAGGTGATATTTAGTTAGTAAATTTATCTTTACTCTGCTTCGCTGGGTTACTGATGGTTTTAACCCTATGCTTGTCAACTGCTGTGCTTCACATAAAATAAGTAGTGGCTTCACAGTCCCTAAATGTCCCATTGAAAACTTACCCAAATAAATGTCTTTGCTCCTCAACACCTTTGTGAGACAAAAAAGTTCTGCTTCTGTCTTTTCTAGTCTTCCATTTTTAAAATTAGTTGTGTTAGGAAGCCTCTCAAAGAAACTTCCATCTACCCAAGTGGATTTTATTTATAGAACAGTGGAGATGGTTCTCCTGCAGGAAGGATGTATTTCTTCTGTCAGAAACAAAGAAATAAGCAAATTAAAACAAGGAAAAGGTCTATTTTGGCTGTGCTTACTAACTAAAGAAGAATTAAAAGGCAAATGATAGGCAGGGGATGGGAGATCAGAGTTTGATTTGGTGTTTGGCTTCAGTTTGTAACTGTTTTTCTGGCTCATTGCTAGGAAATCCTCTTCCTGTGCCCCTAGTGTCACGAAAGAGCAAGGGGAGAAATCTTGGGGTCACAGATATCTATGGAAATGGTGTTAACTTCAACCAGCAAAGAGTGAGTTACAATGCTCAAGAGAGGGACTGACCTTCTGTTAGCCCAAAAATACATGGAGGGAACTGTTGCAGCACTGAGATGCTTGAAAAAAGCTAAAATGGTCCTGAAACCATCCTTTTTCTTTTGTGTTGTGAATGGTTCAAGCTTTAGGAGAATGAATTGCCTGTCACTCTCTGATACCAGTAACATCCAGCCTTAAGGTGGCTCATCCTCAGCCTCGTGTATGTGCCATGCTGGGCTGCTGGCCCTCCTTGAGAGATTCGAGGCAAAATATGTGGGCAAAGTGTCTTGGGAAACAGGAGGACTTGGTTGTTATCTGTCCCTGCCTGACCTACCATGTAACACGTTATAGATTTTTGGGTCACTTCTTTCACTCTAGCTTGCTCTTTCCACTCAACCTCCAGATGGCAGAGGATTTCACAAATAGGTTGCCTGAGGGAAAAATATGTTGTCTGAACTCTCCTGTTGGTAGGAAATTTAGTTCAGAGGTGGATGTTTTCTGTGCCACAGTGCCATGATTTCTGCGTTTCTGTGATGCTTGGGTTTCTTTTGCAATGATTTTACTTAAAATATTTAATAACTGAACAGTCCTTTTTAAAAAAAAATTAAAATTAGAATTGTTTTTTTTGTGTATACATGCCTGTGCACGTGAGATTAGCTTTGTTTAAAGCTAGTCAGGAAACAATTATTAAACAAAACTTAAAACAAAGCAAAACATGTTTGTGGCTTGATTATATACAGAGGCCTCTGGAGCACAGCAGAAAGTGACCGAACAAATAGACAGAAACGAGACTGGATTAATACATAATTATAGCAGTACTTGAAAGAAGGGTAGTTAACAAATAAGCACTGTGTTGTTCGTACAGGACTAGGGTATTCTGCAGTGCTCCCATGGTGTTTGTGCTTTCCCACGGTATTTGTGCTTGGCCCCTTGGAGCTGTCAGTGTCAGTATGGGGAGCGCTAATGCCTCTAGGCACCCCTACATGTGGAGGATGCACTATCCCACATGACAGCTGAGAGACAGGAGAATGTAGGTTATTCAAGGTTACCCAGGAAGTCCAACTGTTCAATTCCTGTGTCAAAAGCACGGGAATTAATCTTCTATTGCAGCACTGGTGGATTCCTCTACATGCCGGCTCCTAGACAATTTATAGATAGCAGAATAGCTTTGCAGGTTTCCAGATTTTGGAGGGTGACATGTCACATTTAGAATGACCCCTGCAGAGGGTGTTTATTCCAGTTCATGGTAGCAGGTAGGGCTAGGGGATGAATTAGTCTGCAACGCACAGACGTAGGACTCTCTGGAGTCAGGTTAATAACTGCAGTCCCTGACTATCCATTTCCTGAATTCACTCTCGGCTCATCTGTGAGAAATCTTGTTGCCACTGCAGCACCGAGGATTATCCTGATTGGTGCTGCCATTATTGACATCACTTCGCAGCTATATACAAAGACTCTGTGGCCCTCATTTCAGAAACCCCTCTTGTACAACAGGCAAAATGCTGCCATTTTTGGAGCAGTCACAGTTGAGCAAAAGTCATATTATGAATGCTTTATAAACTACAATAGTAACTTATTTTTTTTCTCTTGCTATCGCTGTTTTGTTGAATTCCCTATTAACAGAGAGAATTTTACATTGCAACATGTTGGTGGATAACTCATCCTAGGATATATGATCTATTGGGTTGTGTCCCTAAATGAGGCAGAGAGCTATCTCGTAAGTGGCTTTTATCAATACATTAACTCAAAGGTAATATTTCTACACCTCACCAGTGCTTTTTTGTTTGTTTGTTCTATTTGCCCCACGCCTCTGATATTAAAGGAGATGCCAATGAGAAATAATTTTGGGCAATCCCCTGTTTCTGGTATTGCTTGGCTGTCGATGGTAGTTCTCTGCAATGCAGCCTCAGGGATTGTCATATCCCCCACCCAGTGGCTTGCAAGGAATGCATTGAATAATGACAAGCTGCAGTGCACTGTGCTCAGAGAGCTAATGAGGTGCTTTGTTCTTCAGCATCAGTGCATATTTCATCTACACCTTTCACGTACAGAAGTGGAGTTTTAACTGACATTATATGCATATAAAAGGAAGTGAATTTCTGATGCAAGCGTAGGTAACTAATATCCTAACCACAAAGATTTCATGAAGTCCTCCGAACTCAGCATCAGGCTGTCCTTGGGGGAAATCGATGTTTTGAATGCAAGGTAGGAAATTACCAAAGGGAATTGAGGATATCCTTCTGAAAGGGTGTCATAAAGATGCTGTGACTTGTTAGAAGGAATAAGGGTGTGACACATACTCAGACATGGTTTTATAAGCCTTTCCTTGGCACTAAGCCCTCTATTGAATGCCAAGGCTGCCTTTCTACAAGGTGAATGTAACCATATGATAAATGTGCAGGAGATATAATTTCAATCTTGTCCTTTCTTGCTTTCCATGTATTTAAAAAAAAAATCTCATTATGCTACTTAAAAGGCTGGTATCTTCAGACCACAACTCTGGGTGGGAATGAATTGTGAAAATATGCATTTTGACTCTTAAGAAAATGATGTGTCTCCTAGCAGTATCAAGGTGGCAGATCAGCTGTTGGAAAAGTTGAGCATTGCTACCTGTGTAAAATGGTGCTATCCTGAGTGCTATGAAATACACAAACTCGCTCAAGTTGTCTCTTCTATTGTATAGACTCTTACTGTATGTTAATCACTGCTGTGTCTGATCGTCCTGCAATAGTAAATGAAGTGGTATGGCTAATATCTGCTGTGCGCACTTTCACTGTTCTCTTGCAGGCAGAGAAGTGTATGTAGTGAAATGCTTTATTTGGCATTTTTTAAACTGTATTACAGGCTTGCACATGTTGCTATGCACTTATGCTGAGAGGTCAAGATCTAACAGTGTGGTTTGTGACATTTCACAATCCAGCTGATTCTTAAGATAACTTTGTCTTCTGCTCAGCTCAGCCTATTGCATGGTGTTGCTTTTGCCCAAAGAGCAAAACTGTCTGTGGAGTTCTTGCCCTCTGGAGCAATGCTGGGTAGTAGGTAGTGGCCCAATTTGAGGTTATTTTGATGATAATCTACAACCCCAAAGAAAAATCTCAACAATGTAAAACTTTCTTTCTTTGCATGTCTGAGTCAAGCTGCAGCTCTGCTTCCCTCCAGATTGATAGAAATTTAATGGATTTATTTATTTGCAGTAGTGTATGTCCTCACTGTCCCATCCCTGCCCCATGTGAATCCCATGGTGGAAATGAAGGGTGCTGCTGGCAGTACAGATGCTGTGAAAGAAGAGTTGCTGGTTGTGTCTGCTACAACTGCAGGAAAAGTTTTAGTGTTTCATCTTGCCCCCTGCAGTGTCAATCTCCTGCTCTGCTGTTGTTGCACTGCCATATACAGCTCCCTCTTACCAGAAAGTAACTTAAATGCGGTGTTAATAACATGAGTAGTACCAGCACTTGGACATGAGTGAAAGATGGGATAAAGGATGGAGACTAGGGGTTCTTCTGCTGTCTGGTAAATCTCTGCACTAACAATGAGCTGCAAACTTGTTAGTTGCTTGGAAAATGTCTCCTGTGTCTGCTTTTTGCTGCCTGTCTGTATTATCAAGATCTTTTGGAAATCAAGGCTAACGCTTTCAGAGCAGTATTTCAAGGTGATCTAGAATCCACATGTAGGCTATGATTTTTGCTTCAGCTATGTTGCAGACACATTAGTGCAGACTAAATAGAAGAAGATAAAAGGCAAGTTGATGCAATCGTATTTGCAGAACAATAGCAGTGGGAAGTGATCAAAGGCAAGCACATGTCTGGGTCACTTTGCTGGAGTACTCCTGACACACAGCTTCTTCACTTGAGCTGCTCTTAGCAGTTTTCCAGGCTCTCGGAGCAGGAGTTGGAAGCATGCCCAAGGAAGGTGTTTTGCTGTTATACGTTAATTTTTATTTACTGCTCGACAGCTGAGAACCAAAGAGTAGAGCCCGTTCTTTGATACATGTCTATTACACACCTCTTTAAAGTCCTCTCATCAGCTTCAGCCAGTCCTGAGGTCTAGCATATTAAATGCCTCTTTGGTACCTCACAGATCTTTTGAAGCTTTTGAAGCTACTAAAGCTGGAAGCACCATCAAACTTCCGAATTGTTTGTAGAGTGTATAATGGCCCATTAGAGAAAATAAGAAAGTTAGGGAATAACAGTGAAATGTCCAAGACCTACAATTGCTCCTTGTTGAACAAATGGTGTCACACTGCAGCACCTCAGTTTTCCTGCCAGCAAAGAAGGGGGTCGTTACCCTCATGTACAGAAGAATACTTTGAGGCTGGCAGCTAAAGGGGACTGTGGAAGTGTTTGGATTAATTATATTTATCACGGTGTTACTGTTACGGCTACCACTGCTATAATCTGATGAAGGTTCATTCTATTGTCAACCGAGATTTGAGTTGAAGTTTAAATGAGCTGGTAGATTGAGACAAATGTAGAAACTTTCTAGTGGCTCCCTGTGGCACAAATCCATTGCTGTCCTGTATTTTAGTGAGGATTACTTATCGAAGCAATGTGCTCTAAATCTGAACAGCTGATCTGTTTTGATTCTTGAGGAACACTGTCCTCTGAAAGTCTGTATGTACATAGGCTTAGATGTTTTCCTAGCAACTAAAATGAGTCTGGCTTAATAATGTGTTCCTGTAGTCAAGACCAGACCAGCAGGTATAGAATAGACATTGATAAAAAAACACTTGAAGGATGAAGTGCCAAATATTACAACTCGAGACAGAGGCTCAAGAGAGACCTTGGGGCTGAGAAGGAACTCACTGTTTACTCAGACATTTCCTTACAAAAACTGTGGAAGTCAGTGGCTTTTGCAAGGAAAGGATTGATGGGCAAAGGTGAAATGGCACTGGTGAAAGCTGAACTACCGCTTAATTTATGGCAGCCACCCGCAGCACACTGAGCACCAAGGGGCTGCTGAGGTATCATGCTGCTGGTGATAGCCACGGAAAAGGGTGGATGATCTGCTTTTGAGCCAGATATCTTCTAGGTTTTCTAAATATGACCCACAGTGCTGTCATCTTGCTTCCAGGAAGAGAGTTTGCTCCAGGAGAAAACTTGCATTGTTTTGACTAAAGATTCTAATGCCCAAAGGGAGAAAATTGACCCCCTCCTCTCATCTAAGATGTATATTTTGTAGTAGACTGGGTTTGTGACAGTTTGAGAATGGGGGTTTTCCTTAGTCTTTTTTTTTTTTTTTAAATTATTATTACTCTCCCTAGCTATTTTGTATGGTGTTTGGAGATGTTCATTAATCATGGCAGCATTGTCATTTCAGATGGCTTTGGTGAGGCATCCAGCATGTTAGTGCCTGTGGGCTGGCTGCCTCCTGCTCCAGCCAGCTGCGGAATCATGCCAGTCTGGCACAGCAATAAATAGCTGTACCTTCCCCCATCTTACAAATCTGCTGAGTGGGTCAGTCTGACTTCTTTCTTTTCTTGGCTTGCTTCCTTACGGCTTTCACTCTGCCATGCCTTTGAAATACACAAGAGATGGTATAATACCAATTTTACAGAACAAAAAGAGAGGAGAAAGAGAAGTGAAATGACTTGTCCGTGTCCAGGAAATAAGTAAGGCAAGAGACAGAAAACAAACTCCTGAATTCCCAGAGCCTGCCTCGTAGAGAGAGCCAGCACAATACACACTCTGACATCTCCTCCCTCTGCCTCTTACCATTTATTTTCCATACGCATTTGAAGAAAGCTTCAGGACTGTGTGCCTTCCTTCTGCACTGCTTGATCTTAGTTTTCTCCTGTAGTAAACAAAGTGATTTGAGATTCCCAGGTACATTTAGCTATAGCTTTTTTTTTTTTCTTCCTTTATCTACTATTTAAATACCAACCAAACTGTGTTCAGAATTGTTACTTGCCGTGACTGCTTCTGACTACCCTCAGCTGCTTTCTTGCGTAGGCTAATAGAGGTGCTTGAGAGCAAAGTCTAATAATGCAATTTCCTTTCTCAGTAGAATTTATTCCTGCTCTTAACCTGTTCACCTCCTCAATAGCAGTATCTGGGAAGCCACATTTCCGGTTTAAGATTAAAGATACTTCAGATATTACTTCCATGGCTTTGGAAGATATTGAAAAAACTTCTGTTGCACAGGTTACCAAGAGTGTATTTAGCAAATATGCAAATATTCCTTTGCAAAAGAAACTCAATGTAGACAGAAGTGATGGGGGGAAAAGGAGGAACAAGCCCTGACCTTAATTGTCCTTTGGAATGTAGGTGGCTTCCAGATTATGGACTGATCACTGGTGTCGTGGAAGGGTTATATGAGGGTGGCAAGTTGTACTAGTTTTTGTCAATAACGTCCAGAAAATTAACTCTATAAATTCTGTCAAAGTAGGTGTGGATTAGATTCACCAAATACAGAACTTCAATCTGTATATGCACTTGTTCCACAGTTGCATATGTTTTGAATGTGGGGTTCCTGACACATCCCTCTCTCAAATGAAATGCTGCAGCATAACAATGAGGACATGCAGTAGTTAAGACTAACAGGCTGGAGTGCAGCTATCGTAACCTCTGAGTCACTCTGAGCAGAAAATAGGTACCTAAAGCTATAAAGTGCCTGATCAGCCCTTGGGCTGTGCAGATATGGGTCTCTGAATGTTGCAGTGCAGCATTTTCCAGTCACTGTTTTTTGGTGATTTCTAGTTGTCTGAACTTGCTTGTGAATTTTTACACTTGGATGTTGGCTAAAGAGTGGGGCAGTACACTGATTTTATTGATTTATTAACTTAAAAAAAAAAAAATTTGGCTCAGTTAAATGTTCTCTTCTGCTTCAAAGTGTACTTGTATGAATTTGTGTACCTTTTTAATGCATCAAAATGTCTTCTTAGTTAAATGTCTTCCTTCTATGCCATGTACTACTTCACTTGTCTTAGTGGTTCTTGTTCTGAGGGCAGGAAAGAAAGGGATGAAGGAAGTCTCCATTTTATGCTCAGTTAGTTATCTAAACCCACTTTGCTTTGTCTAACAGCTTCGTGTTTTTCACTAGCAAGATCCCTCAATCATAATTTGATTTTTAGAGATGATTTACAAGAACTGCTTTACGGGCAACTTTTACATGTCATTTAAGAGATTTCCCCCATCAATCTTAACTGACATTCATAATCTGGGAAAGAAAATTGTGCTACTGAAGAGCTCTCTTACATTTCTACAGTATAAATGTGATGTCACTCATTCTTTCAGTGTTTGTGGTGAGGTTTGTTTTTTTGGTTTTTTTTTTATACTTTGCTGAAGTTAACAGAAGCGGTATAAACAAGGTTTCTAGGTAATGCAGTTAAGTTCAGTGTTTTACTGCAGTGATTGAGTACTCTATCATGTCTGACTGTATCACTCACTGATTTCCTTTCATTCCCAGATGTGAATTCTTATCATACCCTTTGCCTCTTCCACCCGCTGCAATTATCTCAGCTAAAGTAAAGATAAAGTTTCTAGAATCAACCATATTCCATTTCATGATTGTTCTAAAGAAAAATCAGAGTCTCTTTCATTGCATGTTTGGGGCACCTCAAATAAATAGCAGGTCAAATTACTAATCTATTAGCTCTTTGTCTGCCATGGTATGCGCAGTTAGTCATGAAATATTCATGCAATTCAGAAAAAAGCTTGGGGCCAGGGCGNGCGCAGGTCAAGCCTTTCATCCTGGAAACTTTGCCCACGAATTATTTACTTTCAGCTGTCAAGCTTGTTAAATGATTACCTAAGTCAATAGTGTGCATTTTCTTTATTCACTGGAAGATTTTTATAAATGACTTTTTTCCCCTAAAGGATTACATTTTTACAGTACATGGTTCTCTATATGTAAGCGTTTCACAGAAATCCTAATCTGGCTTCAAATTAAATCAATTGGCAACTCCTGTTGACTTCAGTCAGAACAGCATAGTGCCTGTCTGTCTTCCTGCATTTGAAGAAAATCCATTCAGCATTAGAAAGCACATTCAATGGCACATAGTTATAAGATTACTGGGTTTAAAAGAATAAGAAGTTGCATATGCGCATAAATACAAAACTAAATGTACTCTAGTTGGGGTTCCTACCCCATGTCCTCATCCAGGCCTGGAGAATGAACAAATGCATGATAAAAGAGGAGATAATCTACATTTTAAAAATAAAGAATAATAAGAACCTATGTCAAACCTATGCTAATATTGTGTTCATTATTGTAATATCAGAGTACCTTCTTCTGTGTACTAGTGACACATACGCTTCTTCTGTTCTTGTGCTTCCACATCAGTGTGAAAAATGTGTAAGGGAAGGTTTCAGTTTGAGGATGATTTTTCCTCTTTAAATGCATGCATGTATTAGGGAAGGTGAGAAGAAATCAATATGTAATCTGGAGTAAAAAGTGACAAGGTTGGCTCCAAGTTTGGTTTAAAGAACTTAATTTCATGGATTAAGGCTGATGCTTGTAGAAGCTCGTGTCTTTTTCCATTATGTCAGGTGAACAAAGTGTTGCCTGTCATCTTTATTTCAGCACCTCATTTATTTTGATTAATCTGCTTCAAAGTTTTGGAAACTTTGCAGATTAACACCTGAGACTCTGATTTTATATTTACTGGGCAGTACGTTGTACTTCGAGGATGCACACTGCAGTATCTTGTAGCACTTCTAGGTGTCTAAACACATCTGGGTTTCTGATACAGTCCAAGGCATGAATGACTTTCTAATTCAGACTGGAGAGTCAAACTAATCAGAAACGTTGACTGAGGAAACATAAAATTGTGGAGTCGTAGGGATGTTGGTTGGAAGGGACATGTAGTCCTGCATCACCCTTGAGGCAGAATGATGGCCGTTGGGCCAGCTCTAGTTTTGTCTAGCTGTATCCTGAAAACTTCCAAGGATGACAATTTAACCTCTTGCAGGTTCTCCAGGGTGACCTCCTGCCGGAGACTCCCCCCNCAGCCTTGAATCTCCCAAGCTTCAATTTTCAGTTGTAATGTGTTGTCCCATGTTACACTATTTGTTTGTTCCTAAGGGAAGACTTTAGCTCCACCATCTTTATAACTGCCCTTGAAATAGTTGCAGGCTGCTGTTAGAACATCCTATTGCCTCTAGCTAAGCCTAGACTAAGCCCATTAGAAAGGACAAAATATTTAGTAGGCAAATTTTACTGTGGTAGAAAATATATCCTGGGGCATATGCCACATATACACATCACCAGTGGCTGTTGAAGCTGATGAATCATAGTAGAATAGAAGCGTGATCCATAAAACATGAAATTTCCATTGGCTGCTAGCCAGTGTTTTTTCTTGAACAATTTAATGCTCCACCCTTTAGCAGGATACCCTGCCCAGCAGCAGAATCAGGAAGTGGTGATACATGGATTTGTTTTTTGAGTAAGAGCCTTCACTGGCATGAAAAGAAAATGTGCCTAAATCCAGCTGCCTTTGTGCATCCTCCAGCGGAATTGACACATTCCCATAACCTGTTCCTTTTCAGTTAACAGTATATGTGATCCTTTGGTCTAACACACTACCATTAGAGATGGAGGAGTCATGGGGGAAGGGAGTCATGGGGTCCAGCTAAACTGTGTTATTTCTAAAGAATCATGTAGAGTTAAACACCTTCACATTACCCATTTCCACATGGCACCTGCAGTGTTGTTGCTCCAGTGTTTGTGGCAAAGTATAAAGTAGTTCAATGAAGTTTCCAAGACTCTGGCTAAAAAAGATGTGCCACATAACTTACATCAAATCACCAGACCTGTGCAAATTTTTTTGGCCAACTGTAAATCCTGACAAGGTGAATACGATGAAGATTTAGATATTCTGAAGTATTACATTTATCTCAAATTACTGCATTGTATTAAAATGATAAAGCGAATGCATCTGCAATATGTGCTGCTCTTAGGAAACTGATGCTGATTGAAGAAACATTTTCTGGGATATTTAGATAACTGCTTTTTTTCATGGGAGGGAATTGTCCATTTCCTGTGCCATCCCGTTGAGTATGCCTTGCAGTAAAGCATTCATGATTTTGTAATACGGAAGTTAGGACTTTTAATGGGAAATACCCTTTTTGTTGCCAGGATGTGGAAAAAATACATGGTGCACTTTGAAAAGATGATTTCATATGTAGTTATACAATCAGGATTTCCTTCAAGAAAAGGCAGGTTTAGGAGATTGTAGAAGAGCCTGTTTATATCTGTGTTGGCTCATAAACTGAGGTGCCATTGACTTTAAAAGCGCTGTGCCTGTTTTTTTTCTGCAGGGTCTTCTGCCATGATCATGAAATAAAACTCAGGTGCTGTGCAGCTCATTGAGGTTGAAATGCCAAATGCAGTTCTCAGTCCCACATGCTACTGGATAATGACTGTGTCAGTCTCTGCTGCTGGGGAGGTCATGGGGACACCCAGGACGGTCCCTGTGGGAGCCTGTGATGCTCTCTCCCTGGGTGCTGCCATTGGAGATGTGCTGCTGTGGGATGCAGACTCCTAACTCCTGTCGCAGGCTGTGCAGGGAAGTGGTTAAGGTGCCATCCCTGGAGCTATTTTTAAAACACAGGTAGACATAGAGCTTAGAGATATGGTTTAGTGATGGTTTTTGTCAGAGTTAGGTTGATGTTTGGGCTGGATGATCTGAAAGGTCCCTTCCAACCGAGGCGATTGTATGATTCTATGATAATTGCTGGTGTAACTGCATAGAAAATTTCTGCCTTTATTACCATAAAGGAATAGAAAACCCGCTGTGCATTATCAGGGATTTGTGTGTTAATTACCACATTTCTCGGTTGAATCTGGTCCATGGTGACATATCTATAAGGAAGTATTAAATCTTCAGATGAAGAGAGGAGCAGAGCTGATTAATGATTGTTATGATTCTTCTCACTGGAATCTGGAAAGGGCACTAACTTGCACACTAGTAGAAAATCTATTTAATACTCCTATATTTCTCTTCCTCGTTTTAGATTATTTTTCTTTGTGTGTCTGACTTTTAAGGGGCGAGAATAGTAAAATATTAAACTTGGGAATCTAAAGGTGTATATTTAATGTTTGATGTTATTACAGAATATTTAGAAATTGGTCTTTGATCTGTTCTGTATTCTTCCAAAGGTCAGGTCTAGAATCAAAGCTGTGTGCTCGATATGAGAGATACAAGTTCCTTTCCAAGCTTCTCTACTGATCTGCAGATTTCTGATATTGCTGAGATCTTTCCGGTTTCACCATCTCTAAAGTAAGAATAATGATACTGATTTCCTTGGCAAGGAGTTTTGACAATAATGAATGTAAAGAGTTATTAAGAGCTGGGTTTTTATGTTCAGAGAAATATTACAGTCAAATGATTTTTATTTGTCAATGAATGAACAGATTTTATTTGCAAATTTTGCAACTTTTCTTTCTTCTCTGATGGAATAATTCTCATTGACAGTTTTCAAAAGGTTTTTCATTTGTCATGACAATACCTTTGTACCTTTTTTTTTTTAATGTGCTCCTGGTGGACTCCAGTCAGTACATGTTTTCCTGTACTTATGTTTTTATTTAAGTAATAACAATGGAGACAGCAGGTGTGGTGATTGATTGACTAGTTAAGTGCTGACGTCTATAGGAGGAGTTAAGGCCATTTTTATAAAATTGAAAATGAAAGAAGATTATAAGGGGGTGGATTTTTGTTTAGTGATTGAGACAGCTTTTGCTGTCTATTGTTAGAAAATGAATTTCCTGCACAGTAGCAATTAGATTTCTTGAATTATATTATCATTCTATTCAGTTTAATATTATAGTTGTCACTTACATAATGAGCCTTCTGTATGCAGCTCTGATACACTGAGCCTTGCTATTTCACACTGGGAACATGAAAGAAATAAGTATCTATGTCTGGATTTCCCTGCATGTCCAATAGGCAGCACAGTAAGTTTTCAGATCCAAATGATGGAACCGGCATGATCTCTAAATGGTAAAAGACATCCTTTCTGCTGACTACCAGTGAGCAACACCGGCTCTCAGGAGGCACATTTTCATTTTTGCTGCTTTGTTTCTACTTAGAAATTCCCATGTCCCCACTGAGTCACACTGGGAAATGTCAGTAGTTTTATAGTTTTATTTGCTCAAACATGTTTGTGCATTAGTATTTAATTTTTTAATTAGATTGTACACAAAATATAAAACAACGTATTTCTCTAGCATGAAGACATATAGTCAAAATAGGAAAAAAGGGCCATGAAACAGGGTATTACAAGGTTAGTCTCACCTCTGTCCCTGGGAAGGTAATGGAGCGACTCATTCTGGATGTCATCTCCAAACACGTTGAGGAACAGGAAGTTATTGGAAGTGGTCAACATGGATTTACCAAGGGTAAATCATGCTTGACCAATCTGATAGCTTTCTATGATGTTATAACTGGTTGGCTGGATGAGGGGAGAGCCGTAGATGTCATCTACCTTGACTTTAAGCAAGGCTTTTGACACTGTCTCCCATAACATCCTCATTAGGAAGCTGAGGAAGTATGGGCTAGATGAGGTGACAGTGAGGTGGATTGGAGCCTGATGGAGCCGCATGCTGCAACACACACAAGTTTCCAGGATTGCTGGGATCAGGGAACTGAAACTGCATTAGTAGGAATGGAAATGTTTTGGAAGTGCTTTCCTAGAACAGAGCATGTCCAGAGCAGATGAAGAATGCCAGTACCACTTGGAAAATTATGAAGAATGAGTCTGTTTAATTTGGCCTGTAGATAGGACCAACCCCAGTCCAGCATAAATTGTAGATGAGTATGCAAACTGACAGTAAAATGATCCCCCCCAGTTCCATTCTCCAGACTTAAAAAAAATTAAAAAAAAAATAATTAAAACCCCCACAAACACCAAAGCAAATTTGTGGTCTTTTTACAATGTAGTAGTTTGACAGAAGGCTATAATAGAAGTGAAAATGAAGATAAGATGTACCCCGTGTGAACTGAGTTACACCACCTTCAGCAAGGTATGTGTATCCCCAGTCTGATTTAAAACAGGTGCATCTAGAGAGATGCATGTTTGTGTGCATACTGTTTTGTAAATGAAGCCATCCTTTAACTTGACATGTTACTATTTCTGTCCGCTTCAATGGAACAACGTCGTATTGTAGGATGTGCACATTTAAGATTTAGACTGTTTCTGAGCTGCTTCCCTTGAAATAAGCAAACCAGTCTCTGTGTTTATTTGGTTTTTGCCAATATGTCATGCTTGCTCAAGGCAGTCGGCAGTATCAGAGTATCTGAAACGCCGTGCTCCTGACAATAGCTCACTTCCCAGCCAGCTCCAATTTAGACAGGACTCTGGTGTGTTTCCTGTTACGGCAGTGCCTGGTAATTTCCTTTTTGTGCTTATTAGGTCTTGCATGCTTAATGAAATTACACTCATTAGAGACTCCAAAATGCACACCAGTCTCTATCTGGTATCGTTTCGGGTGATCTGTGGAGTTTGTACCCAAATCAAATTGTACCTATTTCCACATGTCTGCAGTCACGCTGGGGAAGACATGCTTTGGGAAGTTTGAGGAGCACCTAAACCCCTGAAGGGGAGCCACGGCTGTGAGCCAAATGGGCTGTGCATGTCCACCGGCACATGCTTTGGCAGGCAAGGCTGGTCTCTCAAGGGAGAAAACACCTTTCCCACACCCTGAGTCAGGGGTCCAGGGGTGCTTTGCAGACCCCTGCTTCAGCCACCTGCTTGCCCTCCACAAGCTGAGCCCTGTCAGTCACCTGCTCGTGCAGCAGCCGGAGGGCTGGAGCTTGGAGGTAAAGATGACGGACGGGTTCAGCTGCAGCCCAAGGGATTTCAGAAAAATCAGGCACTTATTTTGAGGCTTGGCTTGGACATTAAAAGTAACAGTGTTTGTGCTTGAGGAAATAGGCTTGTTGGCTTCAAAGGCAGCTACTTAGCGACATTATCTGCAAAAGGTTTTCTGTGTTTGTATGAAGAGCACGTGACTGCTTGGAAAGGGGGAAGTTGCGATTTTTTTAATAGAGAGAGGGCTAGTGCGTAAATAAAAGGAATAATTAAAAAGTCTGTGGCTTCCCTGCCAAATGAAATCAGATTTTTTTTCAGCTGTTGACTAAGAATTATTGGTAGATGTACTGTGCCTGATAGAGGGACGTCATTCTCATGGACATGAGGACTAGTGACCACAAATCAAAACAAGAGCAAAATGTCCCTCCGTAAGTGTGGTGCAGAAATGGTTTTCAAATCAAAGGGCCATTTTGTTAAACCAACTAGTCTGGACTTCATGTTCCACAGTAACTCCTTGTTCAGCAGCAAATGCTTCTTATAGCAAAATCATTGCTTCATTCACAACTCCTAGCTTTACATGAATAAACCCTTTCCCTTTCACCTACTTGCCTTGCAGCAAGATCACTTAGTTTTAGGCTTTTTAAATAAATGTGGGTTGGAATGAGTGTTTAATTAAATAATAAGGACCTCTGTTGCTCAACTGTTAAATAAAGATTAAGCTCCATTTGGCTGCAAAAACTTTTCAGACATTGCTTAGCAAAACATACCTTATTTTTATAAAGGCATCTGGTATTTCTGGACCCAACATTCTCTGCTAACTCTAACTGCCAGTTTCTTTCAGTGGTGTTTTTATTGTCTTTCAAGACCTGCTGAGCTGCCACCTTGCCTTGATTTATGTCAGTAATGAAAACCGGTGGTTTGGAACAAGGTATAATCAGTTTTTCATGCATCCCATGACTAGCCGCTGTTTATCTTATCTTATTCTCATCATATATTTCTGAAGGAATAAGTTTCCCCAAGGGACTCTTTTTGAGCAGGTGTTGGGTTTTCAATTTTATCCTCATTAACAATTAATCGTTTTGCGCTGTTCTTTCTATAGGTAACAACAGGTTACACGCTTCTCTCCCTCACTGTTCTGTATATGTATGTCCAAGTAAGGAAAAAGGACACGCTTCAATTTTTAAATATGTTGTATGTTCTGCTTTAGCTCATTGTAAACAAGGATTAATCGCTTACATTCTGCTCCTGGAGTGCAAGGCGCAATGAAAACAAAAAGATTAAAATCACTTACTCTATAGGATGGTGCCTAGTGATCGATCTTTGCAAGCAGAAGCATATTTCTTCTGGTAGTAAGACTGGAGTCTCTTTTTTCCTTTGATCTTCATAAAAAAATAAAAATGCAATGACAAATCAGTGTTGCATAAATTAAATTATATGGTGGTAAGTAACATTATTTCAATGTTTTTTCCACGTGCTTGTGAAAATTAGACTCTAGCTCAGGTCCTTTTTAATTATTTTAGATGTTTATATCATTCATATCTAGAAAGTATAGGAGTCCCGCAAGACTTGTCTATTTGTTTAGTTGCCTGCACATGAAACATTGCTAACTCCTGGCATTTGGAGTATGTGACTCAGGCTTTCAAATCACAAGGTTGGCTTAAAAATCTGTACATTTTAAGAGGCGTTTTTTTCGTCACGGCCCTCACAAAGCACCTCTTGAGAGATATATACCAGATCAGTGCATTGCTGGGTCTGCTCCTAGACTTCCCAAGGCTGCTCTTGCTCATTTTCCTATGTTTGAAGGGTGGTCTTTCAAAGGAGCTTTCTAAATCCTGCTCCACTTCATCACTCCTTATGGGGCCGGATCTCCATGGTCTGGCTCCATGTTACAAGATCGCCCAACACCTTCCCTCTTGGCTCTGTGCCTCCTTGTGCCCTTCCTCCCTCAGAAGTCCTGCAGCTCTCTGGGGACATGTGTTGGCTAAAGCACTTAGCATGGAGCTTGAAACACTTGCAAAATCTCTTTTCTCCAGTTATTACAAGAAACCATGATAGACAGAATCACTCTCATGCAATTCTCTATTTCAGTATCCTCTGTACTCTTGAGCTTTCTCATGGTTAAGGTCAGAGTCTGCTCTTATGACTTGGATTCTTTTTTTTCCTGTGGGTGCAGTCTGAGTCATGAAGCAAGCCTGTGAACCTTACCTACTTTCTTGTTTAAACATCCTTTAAATTAGCCTATGAGACTAATAGACTAAACGTCATGTGATAGCCATGTGCCCACTATGCTCATTAAATGGCTGAGATACTTCATCAGGACACTGTCTGCTTAACTATCACTTACCTCGAATTCACGCCAGAAAACTTCACTGGCTCTGAACATCAGTGGATTTACTAACATGATCTGTTTCAACTGACTGGCAGATCTCAGGGTACGCTTGTATAAACAGCTTCAAGCCTGTATCATGCCTATATATCATGCCTCTTTACTCATCCACTACTCCTGCATGCTTTGAGTTAGGCATCACTTGCCAGTAAGGAAATAAGTGAATTTAAACTAAAGGTTTAATAAGTGAATTTAAGATAAAGGTACTGTAATCAGAGTTCCCTTTTCTGACTACTCACTGGGAGTGCACAGAAGCATTTGCTTGGTACAGTGACAGCGGAGAAGTAGTTTGGGAAGCTGATGGGCTGCCAGCTAAGCCCAGGGAGGCTGGACCACTCACAGTGCACACCATTTAGTGTATTAGCAGGCACATCATCAATACCTGGGAAGGGACAGCAAAATTGCCCAGCAGTAAAGCTGTATCTCAGTGTTGACTGTTACCAACTGAAGTTCTATTATTAACACTCCGTGTTACATGTTATTGGCTACAAAAGCATACTTTAAAATGAGGTAAAAAATAAGCCCATAGAAAATAAAAAGTATTAAGAACAATTTTAATGACCTTCCTAAAGACTTTGCTTCCTTCTATGTAATTCTCCTTTCTTTCTTGGAACTTGCTAAAGTCCATATTTTTGTTCATGAGCTTTGTTTTGGTGTTTTTTTTTTTCTTTGAATAGGTGAAGACTGCCTTCAAAATCTTTTCTTGTTTGCTGAAGTATTTTATCTGGAGACTTTTTCCAAATTCATGATGAGCAAATTGCCAGGGTTTTCAATCAAGGACAAAAACTCCCACCAGCCAGCCTTTGCTGATAAAGAACTTTATTTGTATTTTTGCTTTCTCTTTTCCTGCTTAGATGACTCACTGCTCAGCTGAGTCCTCTTCCAGCATGGCTGATTACCAAGCTTCATCTTGCATAGGACTCTACCCCTAAATCTCTTAACCAGCCACTTGTTGGCTTAGCAGGGCCAGGACCTGCTTTGGATAACAAACTTTAAATTTCTTTCTCTGAAATTGCAGTTTGCGTTTATTTTGTCACCTGAAATCTCATTCAGAGTTAGAAGTCTATTTTAATGTTTACATGAAGATCAAAAAGCTGGCATTTTTCATAGCTGAAGCTGGAAACCAAGCCAAGTAGGAAGATAGCAACATATTTTCTCACCATTCCCATCTATTCTCCTCTCCAATTGCAGGAATAAAGGTATGGGTGGGGAGGGAAATAAAACGCAGAAATAATTGACCTGGATCTAGTCCTTTAAGGGAGTGTAGCTGCTTTGTCATTAGTTTTATTGAAATGTAGTGTCATTAATTGATGTAATAGGGAAAAAGTCATATGTCATCAATTGGTGGACTAGGACAATACAGTGCTTCTGATAAGGCTATCTTCTTTGCCCTGCTCCACTGACGCTGTTAGTAAACTTTCTGTACCACACTGGGAAACAATATTCAACTAAACATGGACCAAATAACTTGTTTGGTGATATTCAGCATAACCTTGACATAAATAGCAGGATGTGCAGCACTTTGCTTACAGCACAGCCTGTTTCACAAACTGCTGAACAAGTTACTCCAGTCTTTTCAGTAGAGACAAGTGGTAAGTGGCCTTGGCCTTATTTTAAAATAGTTAGGGAGTTAAAATCAAAGAACAGTTGAGAGAGTGATAAGCAGTGACCTAAATCTTTGAACTGAAATTAGACCTTATGTTCTTTTGAAACTTTCACACACCCTCCCCCCCTTTTTTTTTTTCTCCAAGGACTAGCAGGGGCAGAGGGAAAGTGGCACAACTTTGAGGAAAACTTTATTAAGTCAGTCAAACTTTGGAGGACTGTTTTTGCTGTTGTTGCTGTTTGTTTTTATTATCTGAACACTCAGATAATTGAGAACTGTCACAAAGCTCAGATGCGGATCCAAACCCTCCCATAGTTTTGGACTAGTAAGATAGATACTGGTGGATGAAATGCTGGACATGAGCCAACAATGTGCGCTTGCAGCCCAGAAGTCCAATCGCATCCTGGGCTGCATCAAAAGAACCATGGCCAGCAGATCCAGAGAGGTGATTCTGCCCGTCTGCTCTGCTCTCGTGAGACCCCACCTGGAGTACTGTGTCCAGCTCTGGAGCCCTTAGCGCAAGAAGAACATGGGCCTGTTGGAGTGGATCCATCGGAGGGCCATGAAGATGATCAAAGGGCTGGAGCACCTCTCCTATGAGGACAGGCTGAGAGAGGTGGGGTTGTTCAGCCTGGAGAAGAGAAGGCTCCAGGGAGACCTTGTAGCCCCTTCCAGTACCTGAAGGGGCCCATAAGACAGCTGGGGAGGGGCTGTTTGCAAGGGCATGTAGCGATAGGACGAGGGGTGATGGTTTTAGACATTAGGAAGAATACAATGAGGGTGGTGAGACACTAGCACAGGTTGCCCAGAGAGGTGGTGGAGGCCCCATCCCTGGAGACATTCAAGGCCAGGCTTGATGAGGCTCTGAGCAACCTGATCTAGTTGAAGATGTCGCTGCTTACTGCAGGGGGGCTGGACTAGATGGCCTTTAAAGGTCCCTTCCAACCCAACACATTCTATGATTCTGTACTGGACTGTCTGTGGTGCCCTTCTTAAACTGAGTATGTTACCTACTTCACCTTTCTTCTACAAGCCACCTTGCAAGGTGTTTCTTTCACTGGCCTCAGTGATTTAGGGAAGTAGGTGTTGTACTAGAAAGGTTGTTAGCTTTAGAACAAACTCAGCAAAAATGTTGTGAAAGAAAACATAAACAGACAGTAGCAGTACTGCCAAAGCATTGACATATGTAGTATACCCAGATTGGGCTTCTCAGTCAGTCTGTCTGGTGCATGTTTACCAGATATGTATTTCATTTGTATTCTGCAGTGAACACCTTCATTTCAATAGACAGCTGATGATCCAAGGCTGGCTGTTAACCCTGGGACAACCCATTGATAACTGTGAGAAAGAAAACCCCATAGCCAGCTGAAAAGGAGAAGCTTGTTAACATACAAGGAAATAAGAGCTGACTCTGAAAGCTGCATAGCTGAAGTCTTCTAATGCAGGAGAGCAGTAGATTTTATTTTCATCAAAATGTATACCTCTGGGAAAATGACATTCTCTTGGGCCTGTCTCTTCTTCTGGCTGGGTACTATTTCAAGATTGTGACATTATAAATGAGTATGAAGCGTACACTGCTAGAGTGGTATGAAACAGCTTTTTATATCATAAGGATGAGGTGTATAATTAATTAATTATTAATTAATTAAAAAAATCTCTCCCTCTTCCGATACTACATTGTAGCAAGCATGTCATGGAAAACCTGCATGCAATTGAACCTCCTCTTGTTTCTTGCAGCAATGCATCTTCCTTGCAATAAAGTTCTGGTCTTGGTTTGATGTCGCTATGAATTCTTGCTAATGGTATGTGCCAACATACACACCAGGATAGAAAACTAATATTGTAACATGACAAGATGGATTTTCTGTGGGCTCGATACCAGAGAGTCCTACAGAGTCAGGCAGCTTAGAAAAATTTACAACACCCTTAATTTGAAACAGTTCAATAGAAACGTGTGCTCTCTGTTTCTCTGCTCCCCCAGAAATCTGTCCATCTTTTGCCACTTTAGACAGACTTTAACATTAGTTTTGTACTCTACTTAAAAACAGCTGTGTTTGTCCTTTTGCTATTTGCACTTCAGCTATTTCAGGACACTGCCTTTACTTATGAGTTCTTAACTTAGCATTCTTATTCGAATAACTTTTCTTGTAGAGCTCCTTTTTTCTGGGTTTCTGCCTTCAAGGCACATGCATATGTGACAATAGCAAACTGAATGTGATTTACTGATAATTTGCTTTGAAATATTTTGAAACAGTGTGTTGACAGTCTTTGCTATTGATGCAATTAATAGGATCAGTGTTCTACATACAACCCATGTAATGATGTTGTAGCTAGTAATTTTTCTGTAGTTTCAGAGGACTGTTGTGTGGGTTGTTTTGTTTTTTTTCCTTCTGCTTGCAGCATAACCTTCCACTGAAAGACTGTTGAGCCTAAATACTTCTGTAAAACAGAAATTGACTTTCTGTTTTAGAGAAACAGTCACACAGAGGTTTTTCAGTTGCTGGAAGTAAAGGATGGTTTAATTATTCATCAAGATAGTAATTTGTCATTCAAGATCCTGTGTTTCTTGGCACCTAGCAGAAAACATAGAGAGCACATTAAAGGATATGTCTTTATTTTTTCTCAACTAGGTCTGTGCAGAATTAAAACCAGATACTGGAAAGTTATGGAGAAAGATCTTGCCCTAATAAATGCCCACAGAGAGCAGTTACTAAGCTGGTTCCTGGGATGCAAACACCTTTGCATGTGGCCTCATCCCTGGGAACGGCACGGGTCAGTGAACACTTGTCAGATGTCTTTTGCTGGTATCTCAGACAACCTCACAGTGGAAAACCCTGTTGTCAGTTAACAGTTCTTCTGAGCCCGGGACGCTGCATTGTTTCACACTCTCAACTTGCTGCTGAATCAGGCTGTACACAAAACATTCAAGCAGGCACTGATGTGCTGTGAGTAACTCCCTGCAGCGCTGGATGTCACAGAGGCTTTGAGGCTTGACGGGGCTCCTGGCACCTGAGTCTCTCCCCTCTGGCTGCTCCTGTACACTCAGTGTTGGTGGTTGTGGATCTGCCCTTGAAGTGTCACAGCAAAAACCTCTTGGCGAGTATGGGCGATATTGCAGTATGATCAAGCTAAGCCACAAACCCCAAATGTGCAAATATGTGTTATTAACGAAATAGAGTCTAATGTCTCTAAAGTACCGAACCCTCTTTGGGCAACCACTCCTTTTTTAGTGCACGGATTTTTGATGTGATAAATCCTGACAGCTCTTGCAGAGCCATTATAGCGTAGTACAAACCCAAATGCTTTTATTACAAAGACTCACGGCACCAAAAGACTTGTGATGGCTTTCTATTAAATATGGTTGTGGCACATGTAGCTTAAAAATACGACATTTTCTTTGAAACTGCTCTAGCACACATATACAAGCCACTGTCCTAAATGTGATTATTCAGTCAAGATATTTTTTTCCCCTTAGTAGTGCAGGCTGTGTTTTGTGAAAATAATAGCTGGTACGTAACAGCCAGTCTTTTCAAAGTCTTTTTCAATTTTGAGACTTTTAAAGTATTCAAAGACGCTTTAGCATGCGTTATACCTGTTTTACAGTTGAGAAAGCTGAGGTACAAACTGAATGATTTGTCTGAGAACACCGAGTAAGTCAGTGGTAAATCTAGGAAACGAGTAATAGTGTTAAAACCTGTTGTTTCATAGCTCACTTAGTGCACATTCTCCTGTGTTGCTGTGTCTGGAGGTTACAGTGCAGAAAATGCTTGTTCAGAGATGCAGGACTACAGGCACAACATTTAAAGCTAATGTGTATTTTCACTTTTCTGATTTAATTGTGTGCTGCTGTTAAGCCAAGTTGCTTAGTTACTTTTTTGTGGGGGGGAAGGAAGCGGGGGGGAATCTCATGTAAAATGTTGTTCAGATCAGTCAAAAGAGGCAAAATTGAGGCTGTTTGGAAATAGGAAAACAGAAAAGTTGAAACAACTAATCCTTTTGTGTAGCATTGCAAATAGAGCCCTCATGAGCCGAGAAAGGATTGTGGGAGTGGGGGAAGGGAGGAGAGCAGCATTTCACAAAGCAGCCAGTGCAGCAGTCTTTCAGCAGAAGATGAGTTGGGGAAGTAACTGCTCCAATACAGTGCTGTTTCATGGCACCATACAACAAAACACCTGCAAACTAGGTGTCCCCATCTGTGTTGTCCCTGCTCCATTGGCAGATCACAGTTGCTCTCTGTACTACACGCCAGCTGCTTTCAGTGCAGCACTTGGCAGGGTCTAGAGTCATTAGGAAGAATCAATCTCCTACAATATTCAAAACAGTTAGATTTCCCATCCCCCACCCTTTTTTTTTTGTGTGTGTGTGTGTGTGAAATCTTTTACTTAAGTAGGTCACTGGTTTTGGCAAACTGGGACATGGTTTTTTTGTAACTTAAAAATTCTGCACAGCTTGCTCACCAGGCTGCACCGAGTTCCCTTGAGCACCTGGAGGAGTCCGAGAGTCCATCAGGCCTGTGAGGGGGCAGGAGGGAGCCCCATGGTGTGGCAAACCAAGGGCAGCGTGGACAGCATTCCAGCTCTCCTGCTACTCCTGCTGGAGGCAACTTACAGCACCCGAAATGCTGCTCTGTTTTTCCTCCTGTGTCAAGAAATTGAGACGTTTCTGTTGTGTTTTACATACCTGACAGTTTGTGTTTGTGTGTTCAGCGTAGAATGCGGCTGTGTTAATGCCATGTTCAGATACACAGGTTTGCAACAATAAATCTCCTTGTGCAGGTATGGTCCTTGATGCTGTTTTTGTGTCCTAGATAAGCACTATGCATGAGAATGGGAGCTGTCACTCTCTGAACTTCCTGGTCTTCATGTAATTAAATTATTGGCCATGATATTGTATTAGCTGTGGCAGGCAGGCATAGCCTTGAATGTATAAGGATCTCTGGTCACTGTGTACTGTAGAGTGTGGGTCTCCAGGCTACCTATGCCATCAGGACATAGGTTTTTCTGGAGGTACAGTAGAGAAATGGCATTAGTAGGTTGGGATCATGCCACTAAGCTGCTTCTGAAAAGACCACTTTCTGGTTTTCCCCCATCCCAAAGGGGTTAAGCTTTTCTGATTTAAATATTTTCTAATTTAAAATTAACTACTTGTCTAGATTATTTTCCATCTTTTACACCAGGCTTTAGTAAAAGAATGCCATGGGGTTTTTTTTCTGTTAGAGGAGTGGTTTCATGCCCACACCACAGGAATAGGATACAAGTAGGAATGTGTAGGCATGTGCTGCCTGTACACGTTACAGTATACAGCTTTTCGGGAGCCCCGCTATCCCCCTGGGGGGTGTTTAGCAGTAGCTGTGTCAGCTGCCAACTTAGGCTACTTGTGAGCCCAGGACTATTTCAGCAGAGTTTGCATAATTCTTGTAAAGCTCCAGAAGTCGTGTTTTTGTGATATAAACTGGTAAATAGCTTTTTACCAGAAACCATGACTGATAACTAGTAGCTTTGTGATACAAATTCTGAAAATACCTCCTTCAAAAAGACTTTCTGAAAGCTCACCCTAAAGATTGGATGTTGCAAAAGAGTTTTATTAGCCAGTCCAGGATTATCAAACACTTTGGGCTCCAGGAGGTAATTTCTTTTCTTCACTTCAACTGCATGATTATCTATAATATTCTTTTAGGGCCTGACATGAAAAATGGGTTTCTGCTTTACAGAGCGTATGTAATGTGTGAGGGCACAGCCACAGTAGGGATAGCCTTTGGCTATTAAAACAAAATATACTTAGAACATTTGTTTGGCTTCGCTTGTATGCTATATACAATAGCTTTCTCAGTGTGCATAACCTGAAGGGGCTTTCCTACATCATGCTGGCTACTGTTTTGATTTAGAAGGAATAGAAACATCAACATGCCTTCTAATTTCCTCTGCTCTAGGTTGTTTTTTTTTAAACATAATTAGCTTACTAAGCGGTAAAAGACAGTCAAGGTCATTAGCAGCAACTCCTTTCTTTGTCTTGACATGTTAGCTACCCAGCTTTTCTTCAAACTTCTCCTTGAAAATCCAGATCATTTTTAAAGTTTAGTGACTATAGGAACACATTCAAATTTGTGTTTCTCTTCCTGGTTTCTGCCTTGTGCTCCTTTTGAGTGTAGAGAGGCTCAGGTGCCAACTACTTCTGTGCCAACTACTTCTGACCCCGTGATACTGTTCCTTGTGTGTAGAGAGGAAAATAAAGAAAGAGCCCAGACGAATGGGAGTGATCAACTCAGAGAGTCTTACTGAATGAGGTGAATGAATAATTAAGTAATGGCAATATATGAGAAACACCTGGAAATGAACACCTGTGTGATTTGACCCTCTGTTGTGTCAAACAGAATTTGTCAAAGCAAGGGTGAGATTAGTTGGTCATTTATATGAAAGTAAGCACTACTGGACCCAGAATTAGCTACATGGCGATTTGATCACGGGAGTAAGCAGGTTTTTTCTATCTGATTTCACTCCCTGATCCCTGCAACCGCACCTTGGTTTTGGAGGAAAGGATTTTGTTTCCAAGCAGTTTTCTCTTTCTACATGTTACTTTTCATTCCTTTTCCTTTCACAAGCAAAAAAAATACCTGAAAGATTAGAGACAAAGTACCAGTTAGGGCTTGTCAAATACCTCTTCCATTCTGTCAGATGTTTTATGAACTGAGCTATCTAGGTTGCTGAATTAATTTTCATTATAAACACAGCAGTTGTGTTTATCTGGGAAATATTGTGGTTAAAAATGACTCATGTATACCTTACACAACTATTCCACAATAAACATTTATTTTGCATATAAGGTAAATCCTAAAGGCAAGGTTTCTTCAGCTCCGCTTCAGTGTCTGGCTAGAATTTCAGACAGATCGTCTATTTCAAAATCAAAACAAACCATTTGAGGCCTACATTTTTAGAATACTTCTTTCTTGATAATCAACCACCTTGTAATGGAGTCTCTGGACTCTTTGACATTGCCTATTCTTGGTAGAAATTAACACCTCAAAGTCGATTTCTTTCTTTTCTCAAACCAAATAATACTAGAAACATTTGCATCTTTGATCTATTTTACAAACATTTTCTGAACAATGCCATATTTATGTAATTAAACTGAGGAGTTCTTGGCATTGTACATTAGGGGACAAAAGGATATACTATATGTCTTTTCTTACTATTTTTAAGTACTGTCTGTATGCTGTAAATGGAAGATTGCGTACTTAGTTTCTTTTATAGAACTTAAGTGCAAGTAAACTATGCAATTCCCCAGAAAAATATATTGGAAAAAAAAGGTCTAAATTGGAAGCTTGGGGTGTGATGTTTTTTAAAAATTATTTAAATGGATGCATAACAGTATTATAGTTGTCACAAGTAAGGTCTGAACCTTGCTATTATCTTGCTTCATCACTTACCTCTGATACAGAACTTCAGAGTGCCTATCCCTATATATTTATGGATTGTTTCCTTTTTAGCATCTAAGGGTTTTATTCTATACTATGAAAGCATATATTGTCTTGCATTGAAAACTATGGTGACTGTTAATTTCTTGCTTTTATCTATGCAAAACACTGATTTTACAAGAAATGGTCATTTTGTGGATGTAGGAAACACAAATAGACTCTTAGTAACTATCGCCTTACTGGTTTTTTCCCCATGACAAATACAGTGCAGATTTACAGCATTGTTTTACTGACTGATAAAAGCAAATATTTTCCTTTCCCTGTCCTTGCAGCTGCTGTCCTTGCTCTTTAATCTCTTTTGACAAATTAAAGTAACACTTCAGCTTCATTAGACAAATGATATAATCTGCAAAGCTACAGAGTTAGAACCACATGCCATTGTGAACTTCTGCAGTACCTTTCACCTAGAACAAGGTCAAGGTCAGGATTTCTGCCAGAGCTTTAACATGGTGCTTAAGAAGGCTTTTCCAAAAACCATGATGGGAATCGCCCTAGGAATTGCAACGTGAATGAGGAAGAAGCAGATTGGGAATAATATAAGTAGGTGCCCATACACATGCATACTTAAATAATGGGCTAAAGAAGGAAAATTGATAATGAGTAATGTAGAAAGAAAGCATATAGATGTAACTTGTTGTTGACACGAATGCAGAAATAGCGACACTGTAATAGAAGGTCCTTTGTCGGCGTTTCCTTTAGTCTTTTAAAGTTGCCTCCTTGTCTTGCAAAAGCAGAGAGGAGCACTGCTGTTGTGAAGGAACTGCTGATGAAGCTGAAGGAGGCCTTTTCTGGTGAGAGGAGAGAAGGCTGTTCAGCCCCTGCTTCTGCAGATCTAGTCGAGATGTTGGTGACTCTTGCAAGGAAGAGTAGGAGTGACTGAGTATTCACCTCTTCCAAATGCATGTTGTGTGCAGCAATTGATGTGCACTCCTAGACCCATACCGTGGACTCTTGTAATAGCTTCTTGATATTATAGTTCATTTTTCTCTGTAAATGATGTAAGGAGACATAACTGTTTTTTCCCTCTGTGATACAGCTTTTTTATTAGAACAGTTTTCATGTTTTAACATTTTTTTTAAACTTTTTTTTTTTTCAAAAAATAAATACTTTACCAGAGCATCAGGATAAAACTGCTTTTCAGACTCCCCAGACATCTTCTAATTTTATTCCAGCAGTGGCAAGAGGAAGTATTCTCATTTTCTTCTTCCAAGATTTGCAGAATGCAGATATCAGGCAGATATATGATAATGACTTTCAGAGTCTGACTCCAACATTGCTGATAGTTTGGTACAATTAAGTCAAGTCTAATCTTAAAATAGGCCTAAATCCTGAATAAATATAGCATTAGGATTGCAATGAGTGATTACTGCTTTTCAAAAACAGTAATTGAATGCACAAATATTAAAGGCAAACCACATGGGGCCCCAGTACATCAGATTTCTAATCTACTTAACAGGATCATTTTATACGGCTAGATTCAATTAAAAAGATAAATACATTCAGTTTTCTCAGTGGAGAACCTGTACATACTTTGTATTCAATCTAACTCATAGGATGTAATTTTAAGCATTCACTGTGGCAGTATTTTGGATTTTTTTTTAACCCTCCCAAAAAGAAATTTATTGCATTAATAAGGGCTCTGGAAGATCTGGCAAATTTTGCTGAGGCAGTTTGACATTTCTCTCTCTAGGTGTCTGCTCTCCTCTTTCTTTCTGTTCTCTGGCAGAGCAGAAGGAAAATGCGTACTTCTGCCTCCCCTCTCTACTGCCCAGGCTGCCTTGCTTGCTTTAGCTGCTGGTGAAGGGCTGGGAAGGTGGTGTTGGTCATGTCCTAAAGAGCAGCTGCTGCAAGGCCCTCTGGAGCTCATCTGTCAATGTCCAGAAACTCGTAGGGAATATTTGCTTGTTTTTTCTTGCTCTAAGAAATGGCATTTTGCTTAGATTTGAGTAAAGGAGACGGTAAGAAGATGCTCAAAATCTCTTTTACAGAATTAGACTGTAGGTTGGTTATTTATCTGATCTGGGTTGATGCTCTGCCCTAAACTGGAAACTTGTTTGCAAAGTTTCCATGTAATTACTCACTCAGCTATAATGTATGAATAGAGCGAGACCATGCTATTAAGTCATCCAGGACTGCAAATACTAAGGCACCGAGGAACTATTTAACATGATGGCATTACTAGACTGCAGCTTTGTCTGGACTGTTTATTAGGATTGGATCAAGTGATACTATATTGCTAAAGCCAGAAGCTAGATGATCGATCAAAATTTCATAAGAAGGTTGTAACTCATGCAAGAAACTAACTTCTATACTCTATTACTCTATTTTCTATCAGCGTGGAAAAAACTGACCAGAAAAGTTTGCTGTAAATCTCAGCTTAAATTTTGTGCATGGTTTATAAAGGTCATTGTGACCAAGGCTCCTTATTTTCCACTTAATCAACTACCACTTCCATGGCCCAGTTGCATTTCAGCAAACATCCCTTCAGTGTAATGTGACACACCCAGTGAATTTGCACAATGTGTGCTTGAAGGAAGCCCTGATCTTTTTACATCCGAGGACAATGATTCAAGTGTTTAAAATTATCTGAATGTTCTGCATATCAATTCAGCATTGTTGTAATGCCTGGGTCTTTCTAAATGTGAAATTAGTAGATTTAGGACCCAGAGCTCCCCTGGAGTGTCCCCATAGATAGATTGTAGCTCACAATAACATGAGACAACCTAATTACCATAGCCATTGAAGGGAGTGAATGCACAGTAGGCACTGGATTATGAATGCTCAATTCCAAGGAAATCCATTCCCTAAATGCTTGCTGCTGGGTCCTTCGCAGGCATGTAGTGTTTTTTCATCTGTTTAGTTGCAAATTTGTTCTACAACCATCGTGACAATATTATTACTTAAAAGTACCTGCAAAGCTGTGAAAGATTCATCAGCAAATACAAAATGTATTTATGCAGATGCATAGTTATTTTTTTCCTTTTCCTGCTGAAACTTTGGGGGAAGCTGCTGATTCTAGTTTGGAATGTCATGCATATGACTCCTGGGTCCCTTTTACCTTTGTGTTTATTTTTCCATATGACATTGCAGATGTGGGGATGGTCCCAATTAGAAGCCCAGCAAAACTTGAGGAGCTCAGATTTTAACTCTATAGCTGAAATATTATTTTCTTTGGTAGTAATTTTTATAGAAACGCTATCTTCATCTCTAAGAAAACTGAGATCCTTCTTCAAGCTAGGGGAAACAGGCACCTTTCTGTCTTGAGAAAGGGTACCCAGGCTGAGTTAGAGAACTGGAGTTCAATGCAGTTGCTCCCTAGAAATGTTGCTGGGTCCTGTGTTTATGGTCTACATTACTCGTTTCTAAAACTGGACATAGCAACCATCTTACTCTCCAATGGTAACTGATGTTACAGTGCTCATTTTCTCTTTAAAGTTTAAGAATGTAGAAACTCATGGGCAGGTTCTGCATGGCAGCGCCCAGATCAGCCGAGCCACATCCCTTCTCCAATGTGATCCAGGCTTTGCTCTTGTTGTAGCATGAGCTTGCATGTCAGCACTTACATCTCGGCTTCAGAAGGATCAATTTAGTTTATGCAATCTGGGAAGGGGTTTAAGTGGAAGGAGAATAAAGTAGATTTTGTGTGGCACTGTACTGTGTGTTCATCACTAGAAAATCTTTTCCCATGTAGATGAGGCCCTAATGAGTCCAAGTGTAAGTCAGTCTCCACCCACATTTGCCCCTCATCGCTTGCGGGACTGAGCTGTGCAAGGCTGGTGGTGCTCTTTATGAAAAACGTGTTACCTTGAAAGCTTTCTAAATTTGCTCAGTTGCAGAAGCGACTGAGACAAGAAGCTGGAAACGCTAGTTTTGTTTTGTCATCTGCCACTTTGCCCCTTTCAAATACTATGCTGAAATAGTTACGGAGGTGTTGGTGTCGGCACCTGAAATTTCATGGGTGAAAAAATATCCCTAAACAACAGAATTTTGGTGCAAATACCACAGTTCAGGGTTGTGCCTGGGTTCATTTCTACAGCCGGGCAAGGGCAGCCTACCTACAGTTACCAAATGGAAACTGTTCCCACTTTGTATTTAGCCCACGCTTTAGGAGGAGAAGTAATACCCAGAATTTAAGTGAATTGGGAGTGTCTCACTTCTGCTAGCTCCCCAAAAACTTTTTATGGCAAAGCTCAGAGAATTTTAAAGGATGCTTTAAAGGAATTAACTGAGGAAAAATAGTGTGGATTTTTTTTGTTGGGTTTTGTGTTGTTTCTTTTTAATATGATTTTGCTTTTAGAAAACCAGATCCTAGTAGATTAAAAATCTACTCTTCAAGCAGTGAAAAGATTCTTTTCAGTGCTGCTTTTTAAAATAATCATCTTATTTATTAGTTAGTAGTATATGAACTTCTAGTATTAATCTTCATTTTGGTGAGAACACAGTCTTCAGATTCGTGATTTTGCTACAGTATTTATTGATTTATTTATTTAAGAATACACCGCACAGGTATTGTATAGTAACACTGTAGAGATGTATATCTTCAATATATACAGGTCCTTAAATATGGATACAAAGTACGTTTTACAAACTGTCTGAGCATTTGGGCATCTAACTTTGATTTTAAGTTTAGTTTTATTTTTTTGTTTGTTTTTAAAGTTTAAATTTTAGTTTTAGTTTTTCAATGGTAATTAAGCTCTTTCCTTGTTTCAGGCCCAAAGAAATCTCCAAAGAGCGTATCTGGCTATTTAGACACATATGTATCTTTGAAAATACCATTTTTTATTAAGGACCTGTCTTCACAAGGAAGGGGAGCTGTTGCTGATGGTATGTTTAACCATGAGTCTCCTGGAATTGATTTTAAAATGCAGTTTCACAAGTTGTGGCAAGAGTACTAGAAATAGTTTTTGTTCTGTTACAAAAAGTTTCCCACACTAAATACACTTAAAATTTCACATCTGTGTGATAAAAATGCTAATACCTCAAACTATGTCTTAAAAAAATATATATATATTTCAGGACTTTGAGGAGGATTTCTTTATTTCTGAGGCTGCTGAGCTACAGTAACTGCATCTGGTATGTAAGGCCAGGAGGATATCGGGGGCAGGGAATGGAGTGGGAATATATTCATCTTGAAGTCACCACCTCAGGTCCTGCCTGAGGTGCCCCATCAGCAGGCGAGGGCCTGAGCTGGGTTTCTGGGAGATGGGCCACCTCCTGCTCAGCCCTGGCCCCTGGGACAAAGCTGTCATTATTTGATGGAGATTTAATGGCGCATTATGAAATGAAAGTCGCGGAGGCCTGCATGGCCATAGTCTTTGCTTTCACTGCGTGTTAACCACGGGGTGAGTAATTGAATGCTCATCCATGTGTGATCATCTGCACTGCCGTGAGTTCATTATCGGCATTAGTGTGCTGAAGTCACCCGAGTCTCTGTAATGGTGCTGCATGTGGCCACCGCAAAAAGTGCTGCTGTCTTTGTCCTTGTCCCAAGATCCTAGCCAGCAGTTCCTGGTAGCTGTTGGAAAATCTCCATTTATAGAAATATTACAGTTCCTTTCTGTGCTAGATCCTTTCTGTTCTAGCTGCATGCTAGAATCCAAGCACGGCCAAGAAATTTGCATGCTTGCATGGCCAAGTGACTGCCTGCTGGTCAGATGCTGTGGATCTATTCTTTTATTTTAGCATAAGGGATGGGTGCAGCTGGATAAGCATTGCATACAGTGAGGCTATAGAGAAAGAGCAGAGGAATAAAAAGCAGAGTACTTCAGGTGAGATCTCAGGGCCGTGGAAAAGCAGCACCTGGGGGCTTTCTGGTGTATCATGACATCAGTCATGACATTGATGGTTGGACTCAATGATCTTAAAGGTCCCTTCCAACCTAGACAATTCTATAATTTTATGATCAGCAGATACCTGGTTACTCTATTTTTTTCAGGGTTTTCCCTGAAGCTCTGAGGGCTGTATCTGCTTTGCCACATGGTGCTAGCAAAGGTGGGTAAATGGGTGAGCACAACAGTGAAAACCAGCAGTGAGGACAAAATAAGGCTGTGATAAGGTGGGGCTGCCATGGGGAGAGGCAGCCTCTCCCTCCTCTGTGAGGATAGGTTGTACAGAAGGTGCCCTTGGGACTTAAGAAAAACTTTTACTGACATTTTCCATCATGTTCTTGATCTCTACAGAAAACAGTCATATCTCCTGGAGATCAACGATTTCTGAGAAGAGATCAACTGATCCGCTTCTCTGAGCAGTTTTTCAGATGTCCCCGTTGCGTCACTCCTCCAATACCATGTTGGGGATCCCACAACACAGTTCCTGTGACGTAAGTTTCCTGCCTGTGGCATTCGTGTCCTTGTGGCCCAAGCCACTCCTTAAAGAGGCTATTCAGCTCTCCTGGAAGGACCCATAAACATATCCTGCTAAATGCAGTGGCAGGAGGAGGGAGCGACTTCACAGTTGGAATGTGAATTGGACATTCAAGACATGTCCCCTTCTGCTGTCCAGGGAAGTGTTGGCTGCTGAGAGTGCATTATTGATCAGCGTCAAAGGTGAATGAGAGGATGGAGAAAACAGACCAGCTTTTTTTTATGGGAAGACAAATATTAGCGACTATTTCAGGCAGTTTTTTTGGATAAATGACAAAGCGTTTTGGTATGCAGGAAACAACTGTTTCCCCTCTAGAGTTTTTGGGCACTTGAAAGGAAACAAGGCAACTCCAAACCTCTGAAGAGTGAAACAATTACAAAGATGGATTATTCTCCCTGTAAAGCTTTTTAAGAGCTTCTCTTGTGTCGAATGGAATGATGATTCTTCTACATCCCAGTAATACCATCGTCTTTGGTTTGCAAGAGTTTACCTCCATGTGGCAGTGGACTGCACTGGAGTTTTATAAAATTCATGTCTGCTAACAAGACATTATATATGGAATATTCCATGTAATTCAGTCTGCAAAATATCTAATAAGGTGGCAAAATAATAAAGAATATTTATTGCAGAGTTTCATGAAGATACTTGAAAACTCTGTTTATACTGCAGAAAACAGGGAAATATCATCAGTTTTCAGAATGTCGTTTTTCTGTTTTACAAACAATAGAGCCTTTTTCCCCTAAATCCTTATTATGTTGAGGGGTTTGGTTATTTGTCTGTTGGTTTACAAGGACCCGCGTCTCAGTTTAGTGCGTATCTAGTGTGGTGTTTGTGGTTATGTGCAGGTTCTCGCAGCCGGACTGCTGTGTCCGTGCAAACCCTTCCTGACCTCAGGGGTACTCTGTGCAGACTTGGGGACCAGGTCCATTGTCTCGTGCTTTGTCAGTCAACAGGTCAGGGACTTCTGTAATGCAGAAGCGGGGGTCAGCAAATGTCAGATATGAAGCTGTATTTATTGAGTAGGACTGGAGGACAGACAGAGGTGCAAAAACCTAAGGGGGTGTGTTAGTGGATAAGGTACTGCTGTGCAATTCCCTTTATGTATTACACGGTGGCTTGAACAGCAACAAAATTCACTTTGTTAAATCCTCAGACTGCCTAATCCCATGTCTTGCTGTTCCTGTAACACTGAGTTTGCTAAATCAGCAGGAATTGTATGCCTGGATGGGGGAGCTCCTGCACTGGAATTGAGGGTCAGATGGACGGCTAGAAATAGACCCATTTAAAGGCTCAGTTTGGGCTTTTAAAGAAGTCAAAGCAGAGGCATTTGGTTTCACTCCTGTATTTATTAATAGCTGGCTGGTGCTGTGTGGCGCAGTTGGCCCGTGCAGCCCAGGGCCGGCAGGGATTGCCTGCGTGCCTTTCCCAGCTGTTGGTGCCGCAGCTGTGGGGTCCCAGATGGAGTCCCCAGTTCCTGTGGATTCCCCCTCCCCAGCTGGCGTGGCTGGGGGAGAGGTCAGAGAGGAGCAGTTCCTCTGCTCAGAAGAGAGTGCTGTCACCTCTTAGCCATAAGCAGGGCCCCCAGCAACGGGGAGGGTGAATTGAGAAATAGCAGCTCTCAATTTGCTTTAATTTTTCAGGTCGCTTTTTCCCTTATCCCCTGCTCCCCCCAACTTTGCAGACCATGAAGCTGGCCTTTGAACCAGTTCCTCTCCCACTGCCCTCCCCCGCCTCCCAGTACTTGGGGCTATGTGTTGAACAGCCATGTTGGGGACAGCCATTGGTTGTGCTTTCCTCATGTCTTGTCCCGGGATGACCACCAGGCGTTTGGTTTTTCACATGCATTGGTTTTGTTTGGGAGGAAAGGCATGCATCGGGCACCCTGACCCAATGCGCAGGCTGGGGAAGGCCAGCAACATGTTGTTGGTACATGCTGATGATGCTGGGGGGAATGCTGAGAGAAATTTGGTGATACCTGAGGAGCACAGTTATCCAGGGGACTTGTGTACCTGCAGCAAAACAGGCTGGATCCCTGCTCTCCTCATGGATCCAGCACGCTCAGGGGCAAGAGCTGTCGAGCAGGAGCATCCCCAGCCTGTCTGCTACCCTGCAGAGGCACAGATAAGGAGGAAACCTTCAATTACATTAGTGAAAGAAGTGAACCCCCCCCACCCCCAGGAAAAAGGAGTAAAGCAAGAGCCATTGGTCCCCTTGGGAAGGGGTTTTTGTGTGGGAGGATGCAGAGCAGCAGCAGGGAAGAGGTTGCTCTTGTGAGATGGGGCATGGATTGCTCGAGGCTGTAAATAGGAGGGGTGAAAACACCTAAAAACCCTGTTGTCTTCTCATTTTGCTATGAGAAAAGGACAGTGTGGGAACCTCCCACTGCCTGTAATTATGGGGTGGTGACTGTAAACGGATGCTGACTAAGAAGCTCAGAAAGGAGGAATCCTCCCTGCGTGTGATCCCCCTTCTTGCTTCTCCACTGAGTGCCAACTGGTGCCATAACTTTGTTTTTCACCCATCCTGCTTAGTTTATTTCAGGTATTTTCTTAGCCAAACTTGGAGAGTGTTCCTTTTTCAAGTATACTTATACAGAGAAGGTCTGAGGTGGTCTGTACTTGTTCCTGGACTGGTGGGCTGTTAGCATGTTTTGCTTAACATACATTTGTTATTTTCAGTGTTTTAAATATTAAGAGTCTGAGAATAAACAGAATGGAAATGAGCTCCAGTGCATTAGCATTAGTTTGTGGAGTGGAAAAAGATGTATAATTTAAACAAAATTTTAACCCAGCAAACAACTAGAACTTCTGAGAAAACTCCCTGCTATGACCAGGGAATCTGAGCCTGCCACTCTGATATTTCTGGGATTAAAATGCAGAATAAGATTAAAATAAATATTCCAGACTTTCTCCATTTGTCCTAAAGACACTTTTTAAAAGCTTTTTCATGCTGCTACTCGAGCCATTCAGTAAGAAAGTCCCTGTGTATTGTTTTAGGAATGGCATAGTCCCACTACTTCGCCAGAGGTGATCTTTGTCAGATGCTTCCAGCCAAACTTTTTTTGCACTCCATGCCATTGCGCAGGCCAGATAAGAAATCATCCCATTCAACCTCAGGAATTCCAGGAAATAAGTGACAAAGGAAAAAAAAAAAAAAAAGTTCTGTTGAAAACCATGAAAGGGGTTTTGGGTCTGGGATCATGGGTATCTCCTGGTATGTATTGCTGAGATCTGAGGGCTATGACGAACTCCAGTAAATAATTTCAGTTTACTTTTCCTTACTTTTGTAGCACAGAATAGTGATGTTCTGAAACAATTGTGTAGCATAGCAACATTTCATTCAAACTGAAAATTAGAGGGAAAGTGGCTTGAAAATTGTACCAAAATGTATTTCTTTTCAAAGTAAACTGTAGAGCTCTCCTTTTCAAATTGTGCTTTGGAGAAATTTCCTTCAGGTTTGCTTTTCTCTGTGTTTCATTTACTTAGTTTCTTTTAAAGTTAGATCCCTGAAATGCCATATCCATCACAAGAATACTACATATTCTTCACATATTTTCATTCAAAACCTGACGCTATTTCTGTAAAACAGATAGGGATGAGCTCATAATAATGCTGAAACAAATCTTTCTTTCTGTTAATTCTTCTCATGGATTATATGATGTAGCTTAGAAATGAGATGCATCATGACAGTTCATTTGTTTCTGCTCTGCATATGAAATTCAAAGCTTAGAATAGTGCCTAAAGCCAATTTTACAGGATAGAAATATTGTAGAGCTAGAGCTATGTGTATCACCCTGAAATTGGGTCTTTTGTTTCATTCTTTTGTGTAGACGTGTCTAAGGTTAAATAGAAGATGAAAGCAGTATTAGGCTATATGTAAAGATGGTAAAACTTGCCAAGTACCTGCAACTACCATCTAAAAAGCTGAGTTATGAGAACAGTGAGGAGGAAAGGCGGGCAAGATACAAAATAAAATATATCAGTCACAGAATGTGACTGTGGATGCAAAACTGTCTATGCATTTTAATATGGCCATAAGCAAAACTCCGGTATGTCAAACACAACAGAAAGAAGAGACTACTGCTGCTTGCTAGAAAACAAAGTGGGGTTTGTTCCTCTTTTGAGTAAGTTGTGTTTGTGTGGGTCATGATAGGGCATGTTATTTGGGGGAGGGAAAAATCTTTCTCCATGTGTTGCAGTCTCCTTTGCTGGAAGAAGGCTAGAGCAGAGGGGGTGGCTTCTACGGTGCCACCAGCGTCGCCAAGCCAGTAAACCATAAGCTTCTACCTGCTGTATCTCCTAGCTGAAATGTCCCAGTGTTTAATGCATGTTATAGTGCATTTGCATCAGAGAAGATAGGCTGAGCACTGGGTGCAACTGTTTTCGTTCCCTTCTAGTCTCTATCTCATCCCCCCTGCTGAGGGGGAGGGTATTATATGGTATTTGGGCTAGTGAGAGTGCTGCACAGACAGATTCACTGCTTTCCATCTAACCTAGATATCCCAGCACAATCCTGCAGTAGGCAGGAAAGACATGTTTGTGTAGTTAAATGTCTGGCACAGTTTGCCATTGAAATATGTGAGTATCATACTGGAAGTTGATCTGGTATGACTAAAAGTTTATCATAGCTTAATACTAGATGCATTTTTATTGTTACTGTTGCTAAATAATGGTGGTCATATATAGATAGGACCCTTACAGGCTAAAATCAGTTTGAATTAACATTTTGATTTCAGTACATTTGTATTTTTAAGAAGTTGTTAGGGTTTCTTAAGCAATAACGTAACAGGCTGACCTTTAATGATGGATTTGAGGGTGGACTCCAGGGGAGAAATCATGCCTTCATTGGAAAGCTAACTCAAGGAAATGGAAAGCTTCAGCCCAAGGGTCAGTTCTGGACATCCTAACCTGTAAGGAAATACTTAATATAATTTTAAACATTTTGTTTCGGAAATAACTTGTGAAATACTCCTGGGAGACTTGCATTTGGACAGTTACAGCCTAAAAGACAAAACCAGAAGTAAACACAAACTTAACAAATTGCAGGAGCTGCTCATGTGGAGGCTGATCACAGCAATGGCTTTCAAGATAAGGCTTTAGGGCATGTTAGAAAAAGACAATGTATCACTTCAAAAATCACCTCAAAGGAATCGTTCACTACAACTGAATGCTTCTCAAATTGAAACGACCTAATTTCTTATTTCTGTTGCTGAAATCATATATAGCCCTAATTTATAGCAATCCAAATAGTGTGCCACTTTATACTTTGCAATTCAGTTTTATGACACTCGAAAACTTTGTTCTAATTTCTGCCTTGCAGAATTATAAAAAGGTTTTATTGGTTATAGCTCTAGTTCTAGCTGCAGGTGCAATAATGCCCCTTAGACTAAGAGCAAGGATGAGATTTAATTTCTGAAAAGGTTCTTGTTTTACAGTGGCATCGGGGTGTTCAAAGTATTTCTGTGTGTTCAGGATAGAAAAGCGAGGAAACAACAAACAAAGATCACTTACTTTCCACAGTAGAAATTTTTTGTATAACGTATGACTTCCTAGCTTTGCCTTCCAAGTGCAAGATAGATGCTTTTAAAAGCTCTTCAAACGTGACACGTTGATGTGACTTTCAAATGAAGTTGTGGAAACCAAAGGACAATCATTCAGACGTTATTCTAGAGAGATCAGTTGACAAATGAAAATGCAAAAATGTTGTACTCCTGTAAACCCCAAATCAATCAGACAGCAGAATTGTCAAATTAGTGTCAAATTAGACAGACAGAAGGATGAATTGGCTTCTGATCAAGTTGTTGTTCCATAATGTATAAGTATAGGCAACTGTTTGTGTGCCATCACTTGAGGGGGTTTCATTTTCATGCCTGTTTGGAATGACAGCGTTATGATATAATTTTACACTACATTTTCAGAGGCATCAGTATCTGCAGGTGCAATGGGTCAGTGGAGAACTGGGGCCTCTTTCATCCTCAGGAGATAAGCATATATGGTTCCTGCACTCTTCTGCTCTCAGAAGGAGCCTACATAGTTCAAATATCAAAGGGCCAGTGCTCTGCTCTGTGCAGAGGAGGTCATTCTGGGCCTCACCGGTGTCTAAAAAGTAACACTGCATATTAAGAAAATAAAGATAAATATACATATGTGGGCAAAAGAAAGATAGTGGTGTAAACCAAAGTCCCAATTGTAAAGGCTTTAAAGCCCTAATTTCTGGTTTCCTGCTCATCACCCTGGCCACAGGCTGTGTCCCACAGTTGCCGAGTGGCAGTTACACAAGAACCACAAAAGGTAACAACAGAGTGGCAGTGTTGTGCTGCCTGGGGTGTCCGCATGTGGTGACACCGAGCTCCTGCTTTGCATGGTTTTGGAATAGATACTTGTTTTCTGGGGAAAGAGCAGGGGGAGGGAAGGGAGATGCAACCGTATGTTTTCTGTGTTAATATATGTACCACTGAAAAGATAGGATGGATGCTGGGCAGGAGCTGAGACTGCGTCCACATCTTTCAGTGTGTCAAAGTACTTCTCTGAAAAGGGCGTTTTGGACTATGTTGTCCAAAAGTGAGGCATTGTCAGGCATCCATGGGCCTCGTTTGAGAGGTCTGCAGATCTCATTTTGACATGTTTGTTTTAAACAAGAGAGTAAATTCCTATATTTAGCAGCTGACTAGGGCCTCTGTTTTCCATGTATTTATTCATATGCCTAATTATATTCCAATGATTACTTCCTTTACAATTATTGGAAGTACTCATGTAATAAAGTTAGCATATGTGCATCTTCAAGAGTAGGGCTTAAATATTACTAAATTGTTCATTTCTCTTCACAACTGTTCGCTCACTATTCAAGCTAAATAATATGAATGAGTCAAAAAAAATAAAGTGATCAAGAAATTAAGTTTTATAACAAGAATCACACCAGTTACTGCTTTATAGAGGAGGAAAAGGAAAGGGGTGGGGGGGAAAGGAGGAGGATGGAAACTTAGCTGCTGATCCAAAAACCTATAACCATAGTGCTGCCACTGTTTCATTCTTTCCAAATGTGCCTTTTCTGATTTTGACAAATGCAAATCTTGAAACAGGTGTTAGAAAAACTGGGTGGTTGTATTTTTGCTTTAAAGAAAAGAGATCTTATTTTTTTTAGAAGTTCTATCACTGCAGTTTTCAGGAAAATAAATTATTTGCAGCAACTAGTGCAAAAAAAAGCGCTTTTTAAAGTACTTTGTTGCCTCTGTCCTAGCTCATCTTCCTTGCTATTCCTTAGAAACATAGAAGCATCCTCTCTGTTTAGATCCACTTTCATTTCCGCTACTAGTTTGTGGAAAAATCTTCAGATTTTCTACAGTAAAAAGCTGCATTTCTGAGCTACAGATTTTAAAATAAAGGGGTTATTTTATACCTTTGAACAATGAAACTTCCATTCTGCATAATGTGTTTTTGAGTGCTATGAAGTTTAAAAGGGTCAAATATGCGGTCTGTGGAAAAGCAGTAAGTTGCAAGTAAGTAGAACTGGGCTGATTAAAGTACAGATTCATCCTGTTGGATGCAATTTCTGAATGTTGTGGATTATGTTGGATGTTATGGCTTAGAATGAGGAGTATGTTGACTCGATAACACCACAGCGGAACTTCAGTGGTTAGGTGGCACCTTTTTTGGTGCAAGAGAAATACCTGCCTAATCTTAGAAAAAGCATGGAGCCCTATCTGCTTATGTAGGAATTAACAATCTGTGCTGAGAACCCCTTCTGTTGTGGTGGCAGAGGTTGATCCACTGGAAGGTTATTGCTCAACCAGGACTCTGCAGTCATCTACACAGTTTGTAAGTATGGTAATATGGAACTCCCAAGAATTTTATAGCTATGAATGTGCATTCATATAAATAACACCTGAGGTTATGTCTCTCTAATGAAGGCATGCGGAGACAAGATGCACAAATATTTAGGTGTTGGCTTACTGTAGTCACGCAGCTTCTTTAACACGAGACAGACACATGTCTTTTCATAAAATATTTTAAATTGGTTTTCTTCTGAGGTGCTATGCGAATAAGAAAAAAACAAGTAAGTGCACAGGGTAAGTCCAAGTTCTCACCATGAAAATGGAGATGAGAACACAGTAGAACTGAACTATGAAAAACTATGGAGAATTAGAAAATTTGTGTTGCTTGAAAAATGACTCCTTTTTACTGATGTCATTGCTGGGAGATGAGCAGGGGCCCAAGGAAATTAAAGAGATTTTCATGGATTCCTGTTTTCTAAGAGGATTTTGATGCTGCCAGTTGAATTGTAACAATGAGACAGTGACTACCAGCAGCCTGCTTCAAAAGAGTAGGTGCATTTGTCATTATTTATACTTATGAGACTGACAGCCTGGCTGGTAATTTGCGGGGTGAGGGGAGGAGGAGATATTTGTCACCTTCTGAAGGGCAGACATGACTTCTTGGTTCATGATGCTTCTTCAGTTCCTGAGGTTACAGCTTTGGTAAGACTGGGGATAAGGAACAGGTAGCAGCCTGCCGTTTTTAGGCCCTGGTTTGGCAATTACAGTGCATGCAATGTGCATGTTCCAACAGCACATAAGTGCATAATTATGGTAATGGAAGTAAAGATTCTCAGTGTGTGTGTTCATCCTGTTTGCTCAGTGCATCATCAGTTGATTCAGTATTTTCTTAATTGTGAGTTTTATATGAATTTACTGTTCTTGAGATTTGAAGGAGTGCATGTATGAAATTGCTGAGCTTCCCCAAAATGGAGTTTTAACATTTATCATCATGGTACCACAGGAATAAAAGGGAGCACATTTGAGAACAGTTTGAAGTTGGGTTCTTGGGAGAATTATAGAAACTATGCTGACTTCTAAGCCAGGAACATGATAGGAATTGTAATGAGAACAGTATTAGTGGATACATGGAAAATAGGGAGTTTGCAAAGGGGCATCACACTTCTTGGAATTCTTTCAAGCAGGCAATGAGCCTGTAGATAAAAAGATGAGTCAGTTGTCATGACTTCCTTGGATTTTTCAAGTTGCTTTGAGTCCTTGAGAACTTAAATTGGTATGCAAGAAAGAGAAGATCCTTTTGTAGATTAAGAGCTGGCTGAAGAAAAGGAAGAAAATGGGAGGAATACGTATTTTTCACAGAGAGAGATCCCAGAGGGATGTATGCTGTTTGCCGTGTTTGAAGACCTAAGAAGGGATGCGAGTGTTTGCTGCCTCTATAAAATTATTTGTGGGTCAAAACTAAAGCTGTCTCTAAAGAAAAGTTTTGCTGTATAAATGGCTGAGAAATAAAATAGCAAAACTAAGGTCTGTACTGTACAAAGCAATATGCTTGAACTAAAAAATGGACTCTGAATCAATTTGTTCTGTTCAGTAGCTTGGTCTTCCTGTGGTAAGTTTGCTGTTGTCTCAGTGTTTAGTAGCAGTCAAAAAGGAATTTGAAAATTAGGAATTGTGAATGGAATACCATACAAAACAGAGTGCATATTTATGCTACTGCTGTCAGTCCATATCTTCACTGCATCTTGAATGTTGTGTGGTGTTCTGACAATTCTGTCTCAAAAGGCAGATAGTGAAATGATAAAAGTACAAAGAATGCCCAAAGTCTTTAGAAACTTATAGTGATTTCTCTTTGAGATATGAATTGGACAAGGAGTCTTCTGTGTGAGAACAGATGATTGAAGTAGGGTGTGACAGAAATTTATAAAATCATGAATAAGATGACCAAGGAATGTTCATTCACTTATGGTCATATAATACAGTGGGCACACAGTGAAGTTATTGGGCAGTGGAGTTTGAGACAGAAAGTCCCTTCCACACAGTGCACAATTTAATTGCATACCTAGTTTCTGCAGTTGCTGTAGGTGCCAATAATATGATTATAAACTAAATTATTTAAATTAGAAACTGTCAATAAATACAGTCATCTGAATGAACACATGGACAAAGTCCGTAATCTGCAGGGTACCAGGAGGAAAGAGTAGGAGAAGGAGCACTCCATTACACATTCTTTAAGATGACCACTACTGACAACTGTTAGGCAGGATATTGAGCTACCTGAACTTTTTTCTGAGTCAGTATATCTGTTATTTAATGAAATAAAAATTATAATTTTATAATTATAATTGGTGGGGAAGGAGGGGAATTGCAGTGGCTGAAACTCAGCCAGGGTCCTATTGAGACTTTACCTCTGTATTGGGCTATTAAGAAAAGTCAGTATTTTTCCTGACCTTCAATAAATCACAGTTCAAACTTCATGGATTTCAAGATTTGGAGAAGGTCGAGTGTCTATCTTTGAGTCCCTAAAACATTGCAGTGCCTCCTGCCATTGCAGTTCTGGAGCTGTGTTGCCAATGAAGCTATGTTGCTACCCAGCTGTGGCTACCTCTTGAACACCTCCACACTGGGAAAATCCCTGCAGAGGGTGGTTTGGGGTAAAGGTAATGCAGTCTCTCTCTTTTTGGGGCTAATCAAGAAACCTTCTCTTAGTTTCTTCACAGGCCGTGCCCCTTCTTTCTTAATGGATCTTGATCTTTGGGATAAAAATAAAGAATGGTGCAACAGAGACTGCTAACATCTTCCTTCTCTTGTGAATTGATTGAGGAGAATGTGTGTGCGCATATGTTCTAGTCTTGATTTACTAATCGCAGAAAAAAATCATACTGCAGCTTTGTTGAAACTTGTCTTGCAAGATGCTAAAAGTTGCTGTTGACTTACTAATAATAATGATAAAAGAAAGAAAGATCTGGCTACGTAATAACCTCATGCTAACCAAAGTAAAACATTCCTTGTACTGAGAACTGAAAGTCTTGAACTTTGTGATGCCAGCATAATAAAGAGACTTGATACTTAGAATTTTTTTTTAATTATGTTTAATTTTTCCCTGACTCAGGGTGTCTTTAAAATAAAAATTTACAGATATGGTTATCTTAAGGTACTATGGTGGGTTGATCCTGTCTGGATGCCAGGTGCCTTACTAAAGCTGCTCTCTCACTCCCCTCCTCAGCTGGACAGGGGAGAAAAAAAATATAATGAAAGGCTCATGGGTCGAGGTAAGGACAGGGAGAGATCACTCACCAATTACAGACTCGACAATTACAGACTCATTAATTTAACTTACTACCAATCAAATCAGAGTAGGGTAAAGAATGATAAAAACTAGATCTTAAAACACCTTCCCCCACCCCTTCCTTCTTCCCAGGCTCAACTCCACTCGGGATTTCTCTACGTCCTCCTCCTGAGTGGTGCAGGGGGACGGGGAATGGGGGTTGCTGTCAGTTCATTACACGTTGCTTCTGCCGCTCCTTCCTTCTCAGGTGGAGGACTCCTCACACTCCTCCCCTGCTCCAGCCTGGGGTCCCTCCCACAGGAGACAGTCCTCCATGAACTTCTCCAGTGTGAGTCCTTTCCATGGGTTCTTCACCAACTGCTCCAGCATGGCTCCCCCACGGGGTCACAAGTCCTGCCAGCAAACCTGCTCCAACCTGGGCTCCTCTTTCCATAGAGCCACAGGTCCTGCCAGGAATCTGCTCCAGCGCAGGCTTCCCGCAGGGTCACAACCTCCTTCAGGCATCCACCTGCTCAGGTGTGGGGTCCTCCACGGGCTGCAGGTGGGTATCTGCTCCATCACGGGCCTCCAGGAGCTGCAGGGGGACAGCCTGCCTCACCACAGTCTTCACCATGGGCTGCAGGGGAACCTCTGTTCNTCCATGGGTTCTTCACCAACTGCTCCAGCATGGCTCCCCCACGGGGTCACAAGTCCTGCCAGCAAACCTGCTCCAACCTGGGCTCCTCTTTCCATAGAGCCACAGGTCCTGCCAGGAATCTGCTCCAGCGCAGGCTTCCCGCAGGGTCACAACCTCCTTCAGGCATCCACCTGCTCAGGTGTGGGGTCCTCCACGGGCTGCAGGTGGGTATCTGCTCCATCACGGGCCTCCAGGAGCTGCAGGGGGACAGCCTGCCTCACCACAGTCTTCACCATGGGCTGCAGGGGAACCTCTGTTCTGGCACCTGGAGCAGCTCCTCCTGCTCCTTCTTCACTGACCTTAGTGTCTGCAGAGTTGTTGATCTCATATATATATCCCCACACCTCTCTTCTGGCTGCAGTTCTGCAGTTGTTGTTTTTTTTTGTTCCCCTTGTTAAATATGTTATCCCAGAGGCGCTACCACTGTCACTGATGGGCTCAGCCTTGGCCAGCGGCGGGTCTGTCTTGGAAACGGCTGGCGTTGGTTCTTTCGGACACAGAGGAAGCTTCTAGCAGCTTCTCACAGAAGCCACCCCTGCAGCCCCCCCACTACCAAACCCTTGCCATGCAACCCCAATACAAGTATTTTGTCCAGGAGGCTATTTGTTAGACTAACGTTTTTTTTCCTTTTTTCTCCCCACTGAAAAGTGTTATTTTCAAAGGCGTGTTGTGCTTGTTCTACAACAGAGTCTTACTAGAGGTGTTTGTTTCTGTTGAATATGTTCACATTCAGCTTTATGTCCCGCTGATAGAACTCTTAGATCATGCTGGTCTGACAAAATAATGCTTCCAGTCTTCAGGTGTTTCTGCTCCATTTCCTCAATGTTATTATATGGCTATATTATTATGATGATACTGCAAACAGCTCTCCAGCAATTATTCCATAATGCCACTGACATAGCCCAGACTGGTACATTTTGGAGCTCTGGAGCTCTGAGTCACAATGTTTGGACTTCTGGCTTTTATAGTGTTTGAAAATACTTTCTCTTGCAAGCGCCTTGTTATGAGCATTACAGCGCGCATGTATGCAAGGCCAAAGTGTCCACGTTCTGCAGGAATAAAGGTTATTCAGATGCCCCTTAGGAAAAGTCACCTTTGCCCAGCAAAGCAAGGAAAAGCTTCAATGCGTTCACGGACGGCAGGTCTGTGGTAGGGTAGAGATACTTAACATACCTTCGTGACCTAGCTTGAGGTACTGGAATGCAGGCTCACCGCGGCATCTGCAAAGATACATATATTGCCACGGTTGGACTGTTTTTAGGTACTCAGGTTATTTCAAGGCATTGTGTGATGTTATCCACAGAAGATGAAAGAACTCGGGTGCTTTACAAATCAAGTGTGTGTTAAAATAACTCTCTCAGTGGACTGTGGCATGCTGCTTTCTTTTCTCCTTTGTACCTCAAACAGCAACAGAGTACATGTAGATAGGGAGCACGACGATGTAGTTGAAAGCAGCAGATCACCTTATGATTATGTACATGCAGCAAAATAATGGAATGAATACACTGAAACTATGCAGCATTTCCTATCACAAACTTTATCAAAAAGCTGCTGTTCAAGTTGAAGTAATTTATGATTATGTCTTCTATTACAGTGAAAACAAAATTGGTATAAAGCTATGCACCCAGCAATACTAAGCACATCCAACAGATTTATCGAGAAGTAGAACTGCTGCTAAGAAATGTGGCAATGTGATATTAAGACTATATAATGCTATAGGACTATTATTTCAATTGTACTTCAAATTTTATTATCTGCAATAGAGTAGTTTTATTTTCCTACTTCACTGCAATGTTTTGGCTTCTAGATAGGGCCAGTCTGTTACCTACACATCTTAATTGGCTTAAATGTTAATTCTTGTGCTTTATCCATACTTGCGCTCCTGCATGCAAGCTATGGTTAGTGGTTATGCATATCTGCAAATTGACTGCTTCCTGTAATAGCTCCCTTTTCTCACACCAACCACATTGTTGAATGATGCACACTTTCCCTGTAATATTGATACCCTGATTCTCTCCTCTCAAAGCAGCTGTCATCTTGGCATCCTGAGGCTGAAATAAACTTGGCGCGCAGCCTCGGGAGCACAGGATCCGAAGGGCTTAACAGACACTGCTGACAGCCACAGGCTTGTGCCATGACCTGATCCCAGTGCCTGGCGATTGCCCTGTCATGTGCAGTTGGTCAGCAAGTGCTCGTAACATCTGTTGATTGTTGTTTGTTGTCTGCAGAACACTCATCTGCTGAGATTTCTTTTCTAGTGGCTGCACACCTGGTGTGTCTGGTAGTTGTATTTCCACAAATACAGGCAAATCAGTTACTTCTCCCAACAACGGTGAGTGGCTCCAGGGGTGACAGTACAGGGCTTGAAAAACTAGGCATTTTGAAGGTTGGAGTCGAACAGAGAGAACTTCTGGAGTCTTTCTTCTTTTCTATGTGAAAATGAAGTGATGAAGCGGAACAGAAGGAATTTTTTGACACCAAACACTTGTTCTCTCATAAATACAGCTGCAACCGACACAATACTGCAAAAATTCCCAGAGATGGAGAGTCAGAAAGCTTCATGAGGAACATTAGTGCTTACCTACAATGAAGCATGCCTTTTACTAACACAGCGTTGTACTCAAAGGAAGGGGACTGTCAGTCAAATGTGCATATGTTCTGGTATCCCAGCTCAGCAGCTGGGATGGCTGTGCAGAAGTGAACTTGTGGATTTTCAGATTTAGATGGGGCTTTTACAACAAGGCAGAAGAAGAGTGAGAATCCAGAAACCAGATCTGGCTGTAGGTTCTGCTACATCTTTCCTCTGTGGTATTGGGGCACTCTCTTGCCCTTAAGTAGACCATCAATCTTTTCCACTTCGAAACGGAGATTATGCTACTGCTAGTCCTTGAGATAATCCTTTATGTTCACCATGGAAAACACATCATTAATTTAGAATTACTGCATTTTATTTGATTAAAGTTAAGAACAGATCCACAGTAAACTGGGTCAGTGCATCTTTATTTGCACTCAAGAAGCAGATAATCATGCCTTGATTTAACTGCCAGTTAGGTTGCTGAATTGCTTAAAAGTGGCGCTTGATCCTTGGAGATGCTGACTGACTTTAGAAAAAGTTGAGTAACACGAACTGATGCGTGCATTTCACTCAATGTAGTCAGAAATTCACCGACGTTTACTTGTTTGTATGCTGGAAAACCTATTATTTGTCTGGTATGTACTAAAACCACGCACCCACCAGTAAAGAAAGCGATAGATGCGTGCCACGCGAGAAATGATAGGGAAGGTACAGCCCTTGTGAAAACTGAGAACACCTCTCCCTGACTCTGTCATCTTCCTTTCCTCAGCTGTTGGTGTTCCTAAATGTATGGGATGAGCTCGGATAGGTTTGGGGTGTTCTCTTTCAGTCTGATGGTGTGAGACACATGTAAATAAACAGAGCAGAGAACTCTCAGCACACCCACACAGGGACTGTTAATTGCAGTTGAAGAAAAAATAAGTAGTTGTTATGTATATTTTAGAATAGTTCCTCTTATCACATAAAATAAGACCGGGCTTGTTTAAAGGCAAATACTGTACAAAAGTTCAAAACCTGATTTTTAGAACTCTCAGAAAGAAAATTTCTCCTGACGGAATTAATCCGGAGAGAATGACCAAGCAAGTGATGGTCTGAAAATAAACACTGAAGTAGTTACAGTGTATAGAAATGTGGAAATGTGTTTGTGCCATTTATGCATTTTTTTTTGGTGCCATTTGTGCAATTTATGATGTTATTGGAATAATTTTTTAAAACTCAGTGCCTTAAATCTTGATTGCCTATGAGGCACAAGTCATTTTGCCTTTCCTAGGAAGGGCATTAGGAATTTTGATGTATAAAAAGATGGGGAAAAAATAGTGGAAAAAACCTGAATACACAATGAATGCAAAATTCAAAACTGCATTTGACACCTTTCCAATACAATATAAAAATTTGCACTTTCATAATTTGAAAGGACCTTTTGTTTCTTGCCCTAGATTTTAGTTGTTTGCAACAAATGAACAAAAGAACAAGTCACTTGAAGTCAGCAAAGCCAACACAGCAGCTTCCATAAAACTCTTCACCAAACTGATTAGATTTACAATTCGCTCACTAAGCCTGCCTGGTCATGGCAGCATCATGCAATGAATCTTTTCATTGAATAAAACTGGAATTGCAGGGGAACTAATTTTTTTTTTTTATGAATACTTCTGTAGTGCTTGTTTAAACATGAAATTGTTCCTGATTAGCTCATGTGCGAGCAGTCTTATTCTCGAATTAAAAAAAAAAAAACAAAACCAAAAAACCTTCTGCCTGTTAAGCTTAATATAGTCGTTTAATAATTAAACAGAAGCAGTTAATTGGAAAATACTGCATATGTAGATAACCCTCAGTCTTTTTGCTTTGGTAGATGTAAATGGTTACTGGTTGGATAAAGAAGTGGTATTTTTAAAAAATTCTTTCTTGGATAGTAGATTTTTCTCATTTGTTGCTTTTCTTAATTTCTTGATTTGTTGGACTACATGAGAAAGTGAAAGTATCTTATAGTTTTTGCACGTAAATGAGCACTACAGGTAGATTGGCATGAAGGCAGAAGGATCCTTTGTTTCTGTATAATAACTTTTGAAGCTCCAGAAACTAAAGGTTGTGTTGCTCAGCAGGGAGCTTATGAGAACTGGAGTGTGTCCTTGGCCTCTACGTAACTGCTATTCACATCCAGGCAAAGCAGGGAGGGAGAAAAACCTGATTTTCATTCAGACAGTAGCTCAAATCCTGAGCTCCCCACTCTGGCCCTTTACAGACTGTATTTAGGATTTTTTTTTTTTTACAGCCTTTGCATAATTAACATTTTCATCATTGTTAGTAAGCATGTTAGCAAGTGAGACTTAATTTAACAAAAGATTGGATTTGTTCATTATGAATTGATTTAGAAGACTAGATTAAAACTGTAGATCTATAGATATATCTATCTATATGTATAAAATCTATCGATAGATTAAAACTATATATTGCCCAGAAAAGAAATATTTTAAAATGGCGATCCAAACAAAGTAAAAGAGTTTTCTGTGGTGCTCAGTTCTACCTTGTCCAATTTTTCCTTCAGAAATCAGGATATTAATCTGAAGAGAAAAGTGACTATATTTATTAGGTTTATTTTTATTTTAAAAAGAAAAGCAAAGAGACTTCTATTGGCAAAGAAAAAGTAAAGAAAGCACCTTTCTGAAGCTGCTGTCTTTTAGACCTGAACTGGGGGAGCAGCCTTTGCTGGCTTTGTCTGCAGTGGTCTGAAAGCCATGTTCAAACATGTCTTGAACATGGGGCCCGTTGGATCAGTGGCAGACATGGTTTGGTTGGCACATGTGAATGAGGTGGCTGTAGTACCAAAACTATAAAATTGTTACAGACAGTGACTACCAAACCACTTAAACCTATTCAAAAAACAAACAAAAAACCCCCAAAAAACCAACCCTAAGAACCAAACCCCAAACTTATTTCTTTACACGGTTCTTGTGAATCAATGGAAACCTCTGTGTAAACTGCCTGGACTCTCCCTCCCCCATGAACACCACAGAGCCAGCTGGCTGCCCCCACAGCTGGGTCTCATCCAGGACCTGATGGGGGGAGCAGGTGTAACCAGTGTGGTAATGACCAAGCAGCTGCTTCCATGGGTTTGCTGTGAGGGGAGTTGGGGGTCTTGGCTATGCTGTGCTGTTACAACAAGCTAGAAAGTGACTGAGAGATCAGATTCCTCAAATAACTGTAATTCCTGGTCTTGTGCTTTGCAGACTCTGTCCCAGGGCCAGGTCCTGGGTGTCCAGCACCTGGTGCAGCTCTTGAAGGTAAGTGCTATCAAGGTTGTGTGGACTTGTGCTTTGGGTGGTGGCCAAAGACTCTTTAGTTGGAATCTGTGTGATTTAGGAGAACAAAAGTGTTTTTTCCTGAGCAATGATTATTTTTGGCTCTTGATGGAGTTAAAATGTGTCCCGTGAAGGTTCATCTTGCTTCCTGAGTTCCTGGTGAGAATCCCCAGGGAGATCCTATGAATGTCTTGCTTGTAAACCTTCTCTCTTCCTCCCCGGCCAGCACCTGCCCAAGAAATGTCTTTCTTATTTTTTAAATCTCCTCTGCTAGTCTATGAGCAATGGTTGGCTGCTTTGGCCCAAACTGCCTGGAAGATGCGCGTATAGACATGCTATTGGCTAGAATTGCCCCAAAGTTTGTATCTGGTACTGGGTTATGTCCCTCTGCCCTGGTGAGCAGTGGTACAAGACAAGCAAGGTTTCACGTGCAGGACAGTATTGTAGATGAAGGAGCAGGTATGCTGTAGATGAGTCTGGGATGCAGTCAGCGCCACGAGTTCTGTGATGATGTAAGAGATTTAGGGATATATATGTCTGTCTGAGAGCGCCACAAAATGGGGTTGCAAAAGGGCCTACAATGGGTATAATGATGTTTAAACTTAGGCTGGCCTTACCAGGGGGAATCTTACATAGTGGTGTATATAACTAGTGAATTAGAATACAGGCATATGTTCAAAATAACTGCAGTTTTATGCCTTAGTTATCAGTAATTTTGAAGGAACACCCTTAATTCCTTCCACAGCAATCCAAACTACGGGTGTTTAGTCCCCATTTGTCACCAGCGTTTCTCTGATCTCTGCCTAGCTACGCTCATTAAGTGTCTCCAAGTATGTTTACAAAGATGTTTACTCTCCAAACAGTTCAGGCTCGTCATTCTGAAACTACTTAAGGAATGTACACATGTACATGTACTAAGACAACTTAGGTGGAAAAATACTCTCCTGATGTAAAAGACTTACAGAACTGCTGTATAACACTGGTCGCAGTGTCTTTCAACTCATATTTTTAGTTGTGTAATAACTTTGTATATTATATAGAAACATAAAGTTAAAGCCATGACACTAAATGGTAAAAACCCAGACTTAAAGACTTTAAACCTGGAATATCGTGTCAATTTCTAAATAATTTGTCTACAGAGGTAAAACGTTTTTAGTTTACAAGCCAGTAAAGAATGGTAGAATAATGGCTGTAGTTGTTTTAGACATCAAAGAGAAAAAGAAAAGTGATAAGAACATAGCAACTTCTTAATCTGGAACTGTAGTTAATCTGATTTAAATACAGCAACAAGTAGAAAAGCTGCATCTTAGGGATCTTTATGAAAAGATAGTAAAGAAAGTGGGATTGAGGTATTCTTAATTCAGTTATAAACAATATAAATATGATGAGTGTCAGTTTATATAATACAGAATACCAAGAAGTGTGTAAATATAACTATTTCGGCACCCTGGTTTTCACACTGTTGAGAGCAAAACATTTTGCTTGTATGGTGTTGACCAGTTTGTTTCCCTTACCCCGCTGTAAGCACCTTTATCTCCCGTGCTGCTGTTTGCTGATTCTGATGTAATTGTTAACAGAGAACCAAGACAAGACATAGAGGATATACTAACAAAAATAGTCTGATAGCCTGGCTGTGTAAAAACTCAACTGTTTGTTGTAGCTGTTGAGATGCATCTGTTCAATAAATGTAAATAATTTGGAGAACATGCAGTTCTAAAAATGGTATGTGTATAGAATTCAGGAGAAACCATCCAGAAGGTTGATCCAGGCTACTAACACTTAGAATTAGTTTATATTTCTGAACTGAAGCAACTCTATAGCTTTAAATCTTGCACAGTGAACAAAACCTTTTTGGTCTGTATCATTTTTTTCATCTGGAATTACATCAATTATAAAATCAAGCCCTTTTTAAAAATGAAACGGGAAGGGGATGTTTACATATTTTGGCTTTTCAGGACCATTTGATGTGCTGCATTAAAGCTGCACAGCTGAGCATCCACAAGTTGTATATTTCTTTGCGTAGTGTGTTTTGTTCATATAAGTGATAAAAGTTCAGAAATGTAAAGCATTGTGCATTTCATTCCTTCTAGGGAAAGCCAAAAATGTCTTGCCAAGCTCTAGCTTTTTCCATCCCACCTCTTCTGTTTTCCAGAAATTGTTTTTTTCGCTTTGTAATTAACTACAGGGTTGTACGGAGGAGGAAAGCATTGCTGGCAGTAAGGCTTGCTCAAAACGTAGACACAGCAGGCAAACACCTTGTAGCCCTTTGGCCAAGTATCAACACACCGTTAATAAGCAGACAGCTTGAAAACTCGGCACTAGCAGAGCGNAGCTTTGATCCAGCCATTGCCTTTCTTAGAATCGCCCTGTTATTATGCATAGCAGAGAGCTCACATTTAATTGGTCATCATACCTCATCTTGGTCCCCCTTTATACAGGGATGCTACAAAAGAGGAATTCCTGGAGTACGTGTTAGTTATAGATAACCCACAGCGTGTTTGTTTTGGAGGAAGAGCAAAGGAAGGAAACAGACTTTTTTTTTTTTTTTAAACCTTTTTTTTTTTTCCTCTACTCATCTAGAGCAAATGAAAATAGTACAAAATGATGAGAGACCATCCAAGGTAACGCTAAACTTTTTGTGTGCAGTTCTGCTCCACCCTGTATACCGTCTATTTTTGTTGTTCCTGCTGTGGTCACTCGAGACAGCTTTTAATATAACTGTCTTGGAATGCTCATTAACTGCATCTGGAGATGAGAAAACTCTGTCTCCCTTCAGCAGCCTCTGTGGATAACAACAAACAGGTACAACGTGCCCAGGCAGCGCTGGTTAGAGGGAGGGAGAGGGAGAAGCCAGCTGAACCTAACATGCCAGGATCGTTTGGATGGCTCTGGATGAAAGTATTTCTGTGACTCCTTACACAAGTTATTGAGCACAAGCATTACTTAAAAAGTAACTATAGTTACTATAAGAGTATTACAGGCATGCAAGTTTAAACGGTCCCGAAGAGCAAACTGCTCAGACTTTGGTACAGACCTCAGCGCTATTTTAAAAGACTTGTTTTCAAATCTTTACTAATTACTGTGAAATACGTGGATTGTAGTAAGCCTACTTGTAATTAGGCTGGGATGCTTCCCTCTTACGGGTCCTTTAGTGGAACCGTAGGGCAGTGTTTGTGCCAGTACAGATTTCTGCTGTGGCAGCGACTGTGAAGTGATTGAACGCTGGATTAAGACTTTGAATGAGTTGGGCATGGAGAGCAAGCAGGGAAGGACTCTCTTAGCAATAAATATCTGGGAACCTAATTTAACAAAATGTTTTGTTTCCATATTAGATGCACGTTTCTGTTGTGTTTTCTCCCCTTGTTTGATCAAGGGTGTTTTGGACTTGAGCCAGAGGCTTGCCTATACACGGAGTTATCCTAGAATAATTACTCTGGAAAAAGTAGCCTGGATTAAATCCATGGAGGCAGAGTATTGTTCCAGAAGGAGTTATTTGGAGTATCAACATATTTGAGTGCTCTGTCTTGGTTGCTCTTTTCGCACTTTCTCTGGAATCTCCTATGTGAGAAGCATCTCTCTTCATATCCTGGACATCGGTAGGAAAGAACGGGGTATTGTCATGCTGCTTGGCATAAGAGTCTTAAAACCTTGCATCCCCTTCCCAAAGGGGATGCTTAGTTAGAGCACTAACTAAGGCTGTGTTACAAACAAACCAAAACCCCCCTCTCCTTGTTGGGTGGATGAAGGGCATTAAGGTATGCTTGCAAATACCCTTTTGGAGTTATGGGTGAAAGCATGAGGTAAAACGATCTGGGATCCAAACCCACATATTGTTTTCAAACAATTAAAAGGTAGGGGTAAGAAATTCTCAGATCTGTTCAGAAGCAGGAGCTGCTGGAGGAGACTCACGTAGGCTTGAGTCTGTTTCCTTTTGAGCCTGGAAAAGAGATGTGCATGCACTGATTTATTTTTTTTTTTTTTAATTTTTCTTTTTCTCATGGATGTTGTTTGGGGAATACAGACTGAGTATGAGAAGCACCTGTGTACCGGGGTCTCTGGCCATAGCTTCCCCTCACGCTGGGAGATTTTCGCCAAGGTGTTCTGCACACGGCCAGTACCCAACACCGGTGCCGGCTCCGACCGTGCCCCGTGGGGGGTCCATCCCTTTACCCCCGGCCCTCACCTGCGGCCCTGTCTCGCCCCCCGGGACCTGTCACCCGGGGTGAGGGGCGCGGAAAGTGGTGACCCCTCTGCGGGCCGCGGCGCGGCGCCCTCGGCCGCCCTTTCTGGGGGGAAGGCACGCAGGCCCCGGGGACGCTTGGACCCTGCCCGTCCTCCCCGCGGCGGGGCTGAGGGCT
>VXBH01004340.1:1124586-1143927 GCA_013400035.1 Rynchops niger
CCCGACCTCCCAGGGAAACCTCCCCGCCGCGGCCGCCTCAGCGGTGTCCCCCAGCAGGCGGCGGGGCCCGGGCGGAGGCGGCGGCCCGGGGCAGCGGGTGGCGGTCGGGGCTCTCGGGGTTTGCTCTCACTCTGCGTACCCTCGGGTGAGGCTGTTGAAGACGGAGCCTGCCGCGGAGCGCAGGTGGGAGGCGGTACAGGGTAGTCGGGAAGAATAAATCGATGTTGGTGGCGTGTGGGTGGAAGCTGGGAACTTATTTTGGGGAAATTCAGGAAGCCAAGTAAGGCTTCTTTGTGCATCCCCGGGATCTTCGCGACTGCGTCCAAGCAGGGCCTGGCCCCACCCGATCCAGTAGTGCTGGATGGAGTGTGTCTTGTATAAGGTATTATTAATTGAGTGTCCCTTCCCCGAATATTTGGTTTTAATTCAAGGGAGGAGAGGCCTGTGATCCATATAGAGTTAATGGGAGAAGTAACTGGAAGGAAATCATACCCTTTGTAAAGTTAGCTGTTAAACTTACTTAAAAGTACTGTTGGCCCATTTTGCTCGCACTTGTGTTCTATGTGATTTCATAAAAATTACAGCATGTAAAGGAGTATAAATCACAAATAGCCACATTTTGTCTTCCATCTGGTAGACAAAATGACCCGTGGTATCCTGAAGAATGAAATACAAACCTGCGAGCTCCTTTTCAGAGGCCTTTATCTTAATTTTTGAGAGAATTACTCTCGCGTTCATCTCACTTCAGTTCTACTGAAACAGCAGTGCCTGAAGCTTGTTATTTTTCTGTTGTATTGTCAATACATGTGGAATGAGCATGTCAGGATATGCAGAGACAGAAAGCCTATTACTGAGAAGTTGGTAGAAACACAAGAGGGGTCACAGTATTCGAGCTAGTCTGTAATATTTGGCTGAAATGCCTCAGAGATTATTAGCATGAAAGTTCTGTATTGTATGTATAGTAAGTGCTTCCTCAGGCAATAGAAAGCTGGGGAGAGAGCAGAGCCAGATGCTATCTGCCTTGACATGGCTTTCTGAATCCAGGCTTTCATGAGAAGCTAGAGCCTCCAACAGAGACAAAACCAGGCTAGAGAAACTGCATTTTATGCTGATGTGCACTTCTGAGTATGAGACATCTTGGTCCTTTTAAAAATCTATTGGTGAGTTTTAGCGTGAAGAATTTGAGTGCTAGTCTGGGTTGCTGCTGGGTAGTACTCTTGGAATGAAACCTTTTACATCACACAGGCATGTTACGGTCACTTTGAGCATCGTTTTCCCATCTGTAAGAGAATTAGTTTGTGGCTGTAAGAGAACAAGAAATGAAATGTGCCAAACTGTAACTGTCTTTCATAGGGCTCATAGGGCCAGAGGTGTGCTTAGCTCGCTTTGTGTCTCCTGAAATAGATGTGAATTTTGGTGGGGAAACTTGAAGTGAAGCCTCCTATGTTAGGCTGCATATTCATTATCAGCTAAAAATGAGCACCGTTGAATTAATACCAAACGATACCAAACCATGTGCAGTATCGAAATAGCTTGACTCTACAGGTGGAACAAACGGTGTCTGCTGACCAGAGACTGGGTGAAGGTGGGAAGTAGTGGGAATGGAGGTCATACTGGGGTCTCCTACTGAGAAACAAGTATGTCTAATGCTGTAATCTGTAACAGCAGGAATTTTAGTAGTTCTCTGGGGTGCAATGTCTCTGTGGTCCCAACTGTGTCTTGGTCTGGGTCTTATCTCTACTGCAAAAGTGGTTTTATGTGCAGCTATCTCTTAGTCAGATAGAGGTGTTTGTTTTGCCTCTTCTTCTCAAATGGATGCTAACTTCAAAGCTCAGTTACGGTTTGAGTGTGAACACTGTTAAGTAGTTGCCAAAAATACACAAATCCTATTTCATCATTGAAACTTAATTAAAAGTGACAATTTGGTTCTCATCTGGCAGGGACTCCCATTCCAAAAAAACCCTGCCAACCTGAGCAGCCCCCTGCCCCTCCGGTTTTACAAAATTAGAAATGGGTTGTAACAGACATGTGCAAGATCCTTGGAAAAACAAGCAAATGAGAGAAGGTGAAATACATGAATTCTGTTCAAGGGCTGTTTTATTCTGTGGCTTGGAGCAAGGCTTGGTAAAACAAACTAAATGATGTGTAATTTTTCTCTTGCCTCACTTAAGTGGTTCTTAAGTGAAATGGTTCCCTCTTCCTCACACCGGATAGTTCAGTTTTAAGCATTATGAAAATCCTCTGTAAAGATGAGGGTGGAGAATGTCTAGGAAGTGTGATAAATAAAGGTACAGCTGAAATAGCCTTTGATTAAACACGGTATTTGCTTTTGATCACTTCTTTCTTAGTCACAGGATACTGTGGATTGCACATTAGCTTTGAAAGGCAATCTTTTCATTTGTTAGTGCTAGCTACTAATGCCATGTTTGCTAATGAGGAATTACTTAACTCCCAACCATATGGGTAGATAACTGTTCAACTGCTTTGACTTTTTTTGTAAATGGTACTGAGTATAAGGCTATGGACTAGTAACAGGATTTTTGTTTACTTTGTGAATATCTTCATGTGAGAAAAGTTGGGAAGTTTGTCAGTTGGAGAGGAGGAAATCTTTATTAATTCACAGTGACTGCAAGTGGACTGCTAATGGCACGTGGGTGTGAAAGACAGCCGAAGGCAACCTTAATGTGCATCAGGGGAGCATTAACGTTGGAGGTACTAAGGGCAGCCTGCCTGGATTTCTGTGTACAGTTCTGATTAATTATCAAGCACAGTGAATCAGGTAGCAGAAAAGGCTAATGGAGCTCTAAGAGGGCTGGGCTTGTTGCCCTGTTTAAGATTGTTCTGCTTTTAATCTGTCAATATGACGAAAATGAGGGAGTTCTGGTTTTGCAAAGGGGTGGTGGTGGCACAACAGCAGCGCATTTCATCTGCAGACTGGAAGAAAGTTTGTGACTTGGAGGGGCCTGAGGCTCGGGGACAGCGTAGCTATGGGAGTAATGTGGTTAAAGTAATCCTGTGATGGAGAATGCGAGTGTATCTAGCATCTGTAACGGGGACTAGACTCATCGTATATATGTATTAGCTACTATATAGTATAAATATGTTGCTACCATAATAAAGATATTACTACTAGTTACTCACTATACATATAGTGAGTGTAGTCGCATATGTGTAATTTTATATATATAGAAAAAAATATATAAATGATATGTGTGGCACGTAAGATGTCCAGCAGGTCCATTCCAGCCCTTTTTGGTTGTAGTTCACAATGATTTAAGCAAATATCTTGAATTAGAACTCAATCCCCAAGACTACCTAAGTTTGTGTGTAACTTTACTTGCAAGCAGTTCTGATATTATTTTCAGTTGAAATATGGAGCTGAGTTCAGGTAGGCTTTTTGTTATTGTTTAAGGCAAAAAAAGGATGAGATTGTAGTAATCAACATTCAAGATCTCATCAGCTGAAAAGCTGTGTGATCGAAAGCTGTGGATAGGCACTTTATGTCAAGACTGCGCTCTGACCATTAGCAGCCACGAAATCCTAAAAATTGCAGTATCTTACTGAAGTTTTTCCTTGTGACAGGTTTTGCTGATCTAGCATCTCTACCGTGAGCTGTTAGATCAGGACATAATGAAGCTGCCTGAGGTCAGCAGGGCTGCTGACATTGCTCTGCTGCTGCAGCATATCCTTGGTGGCATTCAGCCAGTTGACCGATGGCTTGTGCTCATAGACAATTACTCCAGCAACAAAAGAGCTGGGTTATGTTGGCCTGCAGTGGAAAATGACAATTTCTGCTTGCAAATGTGGTGTAGTGTAATTCAAGCTTCAGCTGGACTGAATTAATAACAGTGCATATTTACATCTTCATGATTTAAATGTCTTAATAATGCTGGTCTTTGGTGCTTCTATCAATTAAAAAAAAAGGATTTGTTATTAATTTTCCTTTTTTTTTAAGATTGTGTCCTTACTGTCTCATTGCATTTAGTGTTTTTTTTCCTTTCTTTCTTTTTTTTTTTTCCCCTTCTTCTTGAGTGTGTCTCTGTTTTTGTCTGTGCAGGCTATTCTTGGATAACCTGCTTAGCATGCTTGATTACTTTCTTAATTTGTGATAGTAGAGGAGTTTGTCTATGTTTGAGATAGATGTTCTGTGGCTAAGGTCAGGATCAAATGAAGTTGGGAAGGAGGAGGGAGGAGTAGTTTAAGAGCTTCCCTGTACTGGTAAAGGAAAGACTTTTAAAAGGAAGATCCATCGTACTAATACCATGGGTGAAAGAAATGAGAAGATAAATTTACATTGCATAAGGGGGAGGAATATAGAATCGCTATAGGTGGAGTCAAACTGCAGAAGGCAAGCTTTTTCGCAGTGCTAAGTTTGAGTCGTGCTGTGGGTGGGTTATCTGTGGCAGAGACGCAGCTGACAGGTTTACACGTTAGTATACAAAAGATTGGAAACTCTTATCATATAGTTGTCACTATCTCCCATTCTTGCAGGTGGAAAAGAATTAGTCAGCATTTTTATTGTTGTTTTTTCTGTTGTTTTCCTCAAAGGAACAGGAAAGAATCTAGAAGAACTAAGAAAGTTCCAGCAGAACTCTAAAGCAAGAAGGATGAAATGGAGCATTGAGCTGATAGACACTAGAAGTTGCACTAGTGTAACCACTTCTGTCAGTGTGGAAAAAGAGCAGACCCTGCAAGGCACTAGTGAAGTCACAGGTCCTACAGCAAAAACAGGCTTCTACCAGGACAGTTTAGTTTGGGTGGCTCCAAAAAGGCTGTGTCAGGAAAGACACGCTGCGGTGCAGTCCTCTGCTGCTCCCTGTGTGAGTTCACAGGCTCAACTTCACTGCAGCATTAACTGGTGTGACAGATGTTCATAGTGTAAAGCTAGCCTTCCCTCACAGTAAGAGATCTTATGCCAGTCCTCTGTCCCCTTAAGAAACTTGTTTTTCAAGAGGTCATATGCTTTTCAGATAATGTTTTTTCTATGGTTACCTGTAAGTGCATAAGAATCTTAAGTAACCCTGTGGTAGATGTGTTATATTTTCTTATGCTGTTAATTCTTCTTAAGAATTAACAACATTCACGGGTGTGATGGTGTGAGCCTTCCATGAGTAAGGGCTGTTAGCGTATGCCTTTTGTCAGCAGTGGTGGTAGATGGCCTTATGTGCAGACTCCAGCTTTGAGAAACAGCATAGGCTATCAGCTTCAATTACAACTCATAAAATTGTTATGCTCTTGCAGGAAGATGCTTGTACCTGAAACAGCTCCTTGGTTTCATAGGTTTTTATCTATGAGCCTGACTGATGAATTGGTTTCTAATGTAAGAGGTATCATGTCTTTGGAGGGGTTGCTAGAGCGTTACAGGGTAGAAGTGATGATGGGTTTAGAAGCGTTTTGGCTTATGCTTTCTTACTTTTAAATTTCTCAATCGATGTGAATGGAAATTTGTGGAGGCACAGATTCCTCTCTCTTTGGGCTGTGTGTTTGGAAAGAGAAGGGTGTTCTGTAAGCTGTTAACTCTGTGTAAAACACGGTCCTGCCAAGCCATTCCAAGAGCATTAAAATGTAAGAGGTGGCTCAATTAACCAAAATTGCTTTAAGTTCCTCTGATCCAAGTCTGCTGTACTCATCCCTTTATAGAAAGGGATTTATACCTAATTTATACCAGGTAGTTCTTATTAAATAACAGGATATAAATCAACCCTGATGAACACAGCATATGCTAGCACAGCGAGCTTTGTTGTGGCCAAAGTGTTAGACACGTCTCAGAAACAGGTCTAAAACTTAATCTTGCATCCTTTAAAACTAGCAAGGTTAAAATAGTGTAGCTGGAACAAAATAACACAATGCAGGCAAGGACAGACCTTGATCTCAGGAAGGAGGTGAAAGGCTTTTCTCTTTACTGAAGTGAATGAAAACTAATGAACTGCACAAAATGGGAGTTAAGGACAATGGAAAAGCATTCTCCTTGACAAGTTGTGTTCTTGAGCAGGGGCTGTGGGTCCTGGCCAACTCTGCTTAATGATGCCCAAAGGCTGGGCAGAAAAGCACTGGGGGGAGGGCTCGCAGTTGGAAAGACCAGCAGCTTTTCTCTTGCTTTTCAAACTAAGCTGATGTGGACACACACAGATGGGCAAAGCAGATGTGTCTGTGTGCAGATCTGACATAAAGCCCTTAATGAAACTGTCCGTGAGGTATTCTGTTGTGGAAGGGAGTTGTAGTCCTTAACAGTGTTTGCTCTAAATACTCGGGAGGGGGGGAAAGTCATTCAATACCCCTTTAGTCTGACGTATAGTTCGTTTTGAGAACTGTAGTTTTAAGTTGGATGGGCTAAAATGTGTTACAAAACAGTAAGATCAGGGACAGATCTGCCAGGAGTCCTTCTGCACCAGGGACATTAAAGGGAGCACCGTATCGTTACATTATCTGTGAGCCTAATCTTAAAATTTAGGATTTTTATGATTTTTATTTGAGGACATAGTTTTCCTTTGGTTTCTGTTTTCATTTCCCAAATTTTCTGAGTTCTGGAGAGCAGCAAAGAGCTTTCAAACAGGTGTGCACAGAGAGGTGAGATGTACTGGTAGCATTGGGCACAGAGGTGCAGCTGTATCAGAATTATTATCGGAAGGTATGCTACAATTTCTGTATCAATTTCACTCTTGTGCTGGCTACCTTGGTGGTAAAGAAGACTCTTTGAGCTGACATAGTGATAGCACAAGAGGAAATGGCCTCAAGTTGTGCCAGGGGAGGTTTTAGGATAGAGATTAGGGAAATTTCTTCACTGAAAGAGTTACCAAACATTGGAACAGGCTGTCTGGAGAAGTGCTGGAATCCCCATCCCTGAAGGTATTTAAAAGATAGGTAGACCTGGTGCTGAGGGACATGGTTTATTAGCAGTTGTGGCAGTGTTAGGTTAGTGTTTGAACTTGATGATCTTAAAGGTCCCTTCCAACCTAGATGGTTCTATGATTCTATATACTTAAAGAATAAACCATAAGGCAACCCTGCCATCAGGTATGGTCTGTCTTCATCCAGAGGTGGAGTTTTAGGCACTGCGTTGTCTACTGAATTAGGACTCTCTACACAGGTGGATGTCCTAGTTCATCCTGGTTTTTTTTTTTTTTTTTTTTTGTTATGAACTAGTAGAAAAATGTCTTGCACTGTGGCAGGAAATAATAAATAGTCTGTGTTGTATCTTCTTCAGAAATACTGGCTAACCCTATCGGCCTGCTCCTGGACTATTTGATGGATCCGGTCTGTAATTGTACAAGGCAAATGTAAATCTTTGTAGTCTGTCAAATTAAGTGTTTTCATTTAATTAAACAATTTTTATTTAAGTTTCTGAGAAGTCTCTGTACTAATGACTGCCCTTTAATACATATTCTGCAGTTGTGTAGGATCTTTCATCCAAAATTCTCAATGTAATTTACAGTGATATTATTTCTTTAACTGTAAAATAGGAATGAAGAGGAGCACAAACTCACTGTTATGGTGCTTGCTAAGATGAGTGCAATTTTCTGTGTAGCACATGTTACTAATGCTGCTAATGTTAATTTGTAAATAACAAAGAAAAACGCAGAAGCAGGATAGGTAGATTGGCTTCTCATAAATGTTTTTCTTGAAGGATAGCAAGCAGAGAGCAATGGTTTACTGATCTAATTTGTTGCTGTCTGGATCCTCCACAAAATAAACCAGAACATTTCCCAAATGAGTATATTGGGTTGCCTGGCATGTTACAATAGTAAATTGTTCACCAGTCAGCACGGGCCATTCTTTTCTGCTCTGTTAAACTCTACCCAAATGCTTTTCCGTGGGTGCCAGAGCAACTGTCAGTTTTGTAAGGAATGCAATCTGGTATGTTTTGATAGGAGATACCTCATTCATTTCAGAAGAACTGCTGTTTAAAAGCAGCTGTTGTCTAAATGTTTCAGAACCAGCCTGGTTCTGGATGAATCATTCTAGCCATAACTGTAAAAATGCCAGGTTTTGGGGATGCATTCTGCGGGAAGGACAAGACTGAGATTAGGCTATCAGGCAAATGGCTATTTAAAAACAAGTTAGCAAAAATCCATATTGTTGAATGAGCAGATGGTGGTCTGTACTGTGAAACATTAGCTGGAAAATTAACACCTCATAGTGGTATTTAGCAAGGGTAGATATGGCACAGGAATATTTGAAGAAGGAAGTATAAAAAATGGTCTGGAAAACATTGACTAATTCATTTATTAGCATTGGATATTGTTGATTGAGATATATATATAAGCAACTTGCTGCTTTGGAAGTAGTTGCAGAAGTATTTAGGCTAGAAAAGCAAATGTGAATGTGGAAAAAAGAAAGTCTTCTGTTTTTAAGGGAATTACTCAGCATATTAAAAATGAAGCAAACCATAGTTAATAAAGCTTCTTTCACAACTTTAGCATACAGTGTATCATATTCTTGGTAAAATGCACTTCCCCTGGGTTTAAGGTATTGCGAGCATCACATTTTCTAAGACTATCTTGAGAATTCTATAACTACTGCTTTGTAAAAGAGAATTGCAGTTATGTTGGTTTAGTTTAAAGAGCAGGCCAGATGTACTCTGCTGTGAAGTACCTGAGATTAGATTTTGTATCGAAATGATAGTAAAAAGCAAAAAGTACTGGTTCTTGCATTGTGGTTTGGTTTTTTTTTTTTTTTTGAGTGTTTGCTAGTACGGACTGACTGGTTTTGACCCTGTTGGAGTGTTGGCTTTTTTTCTTATTTCCTCTTACAGAACTGCATCTAAAAATATGTAATTTCCTAATTTTGATTTCCATTAAGCAGTTGTACTCATGTTTGTGAGGATGTTTTGACTGTGTTTGGAAGGGAGAAGGTCTGCAGGATCAAGAACAGAAGCAAGAGGGTTTCATGGGATGCTCCCGATCCAGATGCCATCCACAACATAAAAATGCCCTTGTGTCCTCCAGGGTAACATGTATGGATCCTGCACTGGATTCCACTGTCAGCTAGTGAGCTTCTACATTGCTTTTCAGCTGTTTTCTTTCCATTTGTTTTCTGCTTTTGAGGAGTTTGGAGAGCTTTTAAGAAACAAGGAACAGCAAATAGGAATGATCAGCATTGTTGAGTTTGCTGATGGATAGTGTCCATAGGAATGGCAGACTTTCTTATACTGAGTAGTGTTTCCTTTTTAGTGAAGATGACAGACAATTTTTTAAATGGAGCTAAATGAGTTTAGCTTCTGCCTGTTTCAGCTGGCATCGTTACCCTCCTCAAAAGCAGGTCTATAAAATCTATCTTTAAAAAAACATAGCCAAACAAGATTGCAGATATGCTGGGAGCGACTCACCCTGTAATGAGTGCCCGAGGTTGTTTGCTCAGCAGCACATGTGCAGGTCAAAGGTCTGAGGGAAATTCATGTTTATCCTGGAAGTGCTCAAAAGTGGCAACCAGCTGTTGCTGATAGCAAGCACGTTATCGTTGTGTCCTTGTTTTATCATAGCTTTTTTTCACATTACTCTTGTAAGGGAATTACAGAGATTGGTTAGCCTTGCCCTTTGTCATTGGTGCTGCGGAAGTTGCGTAGTGGTTAGATCTGCTGGCTCTTAGACTTTAGCTGTGTCTAGCAGATCAATTATCCATGTTTGTTTAGTGTGAAACAAACCTTAAGTGAAAATCACATTATTTTCTTGGCCAAAGGTGCTAAAATAAATTTGCTGTATTTTTTTCTTATATAGCCAACTCTTGTAGCGGCTACTACAAATATGGCGTAATTATGCAAGTCCCTGTAAACTTTTCATCCACTCAACTTATTTTCTGCTAGAGAAATGCTTGATAATTATGAATTGTGGCCCCAGAATATTGCTGAAAAGTAGGTTTCTTTCTTCTCAGCCAAGCCGTTATTCCTGCATATACGGGAATAATACTTTTGTTGTTGTCAGGTCAGATATCCAGTCCTAGTACTAGTTGCAATACTGCTTGCATGACTTTCAGCCTACAGGAATGTAGGGTGTTAAAAATACTTGAAAACAAAGAATTCATTCCAGGTTCTGCTCAAGTGAGAATGTGGGGAGTGGTGAAAGATGGAAAATAAGTACGTGTGAGGGGAGGCGTGTAAAAATTAAGCATGTGTACATGTGGAGGGGGAGCAGTATATAGCGGAAGAGAATGCAGTGGGTTTCTTGGCATAGTCTCAAATCCAAGTTATTTTGCAAACAGAAAAATCTTGTTCTTAGGTTTTGAAAGCTGGTTGAAATTCTCAGAGTTCGTACATTCCTGCTTATGGTAAAATACAATCACTTCTTCTTCCACAAATGTGTATATGGAGAAATTTCTTGTGAAAATGAGATTTATTTCTGTTGATCTCTTTGATCAGCATTTCAGTATCTGCATGGAACATAAAAAAAAAGGCTCCTTAAGTGCCCCAACTGCATGGGCATTTGTACGACTTGGTTCGCCTGTGAATCCCCTACTCCACTCCTTATTGGAGTGATGCTCTTCCAAGAGATTTGAATGCCTTTGTTTTCAGTTAATTTGGAGTGGGGGGACTATGTGTCAGAAGATGTACCCAGTGACACATGTGCTTTTGTGATTAAGTTCATGGTTTGAAGAAAAGCCTTATTCAAACTGTGGATCCTGCTATATGCATTTAACTGAGGGCTAGGATGGTTTTTAGGCTGAAAGAATAATTTGAAATCTGTACTTCAGCGTGCAGGTGACTTTGGGCTGTTGTAGTGCGTGTTTGCTGGCTGGCTATGTACTGGTTCTCTGGAACATTTATTAGGGATTATGTGTTGGGAAGGCACACGCCGTTTGTGCACATGTGGAGCTCTCTAGCAAGGGTTCCTCTTGCTGGTGCCGTGGGCTGGTGCTGGCAGCTGGGAGGGCACAGGGAGTCCGTGTCGGTCTTCCAGCGGGGGCACTGCGTGGGACGCTTTAGCTGAATGCAATGATCCTGTTTTGTTCAGACACCAAATCTGTCGCATATTACCTACCACCAGTCGCCCTTCAAATACTGTGTGGTTGTGGGAGCAGTAGCTGTAGCATGTTATATTGGCCATTGAGTCTCGTGTGAAATGTTAGTCCCTCTTACTGTACTTCTTTCATGCCTTTTAATGGTTTAATTACGGTCATAAATGAAACCGATGTACTTCATTCAGTGAACGAAATAGAGGAATGACATTTCAACCCAAATATTTGTTCTGCTCTGTATTAAAACTCCTGCATTTTTTTTTTTAAATGGCTTTTGGCATGTTGATGAACAGTATGTGCCTGTTATGGTTGTTACCTCTTGTAACAAGTACTGCCTTCAAGTACTGACTAGGAGCACTGCACTTTCAGATGGCGTTTTTTTTTTTTTTTTTTTAAGAAGGAAAAAAGTCTAAACAACTGTTTACATATTTTGATTACTTGCATGTTTGTTTTCTAAAACATAACTAATAGANAACTGTTTACATATTTTGATTACTTGCATGTTTGTTTTCTAAAACATGTAACTAATAGATGCTGTGATTCTCCTTTCATTTTTCATGATGTTCAAAGGGAGGTGGGCATGTGTTGGGGGGATGCAAAGACAAGCCCTGCAAATACAAAGAAGTTTAAATCTGAATTCGGAGGTTTCCTATGGCATGAACGGTCTGTATCCCAGATGCAGGAGACAGTAATGCCTGTAGAGCGAACATGTCCACAAAACACTGGCCACGGCACTAACTCGCCACTGTATTTGGTAGCCAGTTTTGCCGCGGGAGCTGGGCCAGGGCCCCGTAGCCTGGGGGTGTCAGGGACCGACAGCTCGCTCTTTCTGCACTCAGGGGTAGCTGGGGACTGCTAGGTCACCCCAGATTTATTGCAGCTGCCCTTGCTTGGCTTGTCCTGCTACCATTGGGACTGGTGCCTTAACCCACCATTGCTGCCCTTAGTGGAGGCGGGCTGGGTGGCTGGGCTGTGGTGGGACGAGGGGTTTCAGTGAGCCTAATGCAGACTGCTGGGAGTGCTAGGGCATTGGCTCCCAAGTTTGTTTCTTTAAAAGGCACGCTTATCACTTCTTGAGTTAAACCCCATGTTGCTATAAGAGGATTTCGTGCAGTAACAGGCACTGCCGCGTTAGAAAATATCAGTGAAAATCCCTTTAACATGATTTCTTCCATAAGTTTGTCATAGATTAATTATAAAACGTGTTTTTCAGTATCACTTCATGCTCAGGTCTGTTACTGGCATGGGAGTTTGTTCCTTTTTGTAAATCTGAAGGAACGTATAGCTTGTAAGGGAGACATTAAACCTGTAAGTATTATACAGGCTTCACTTGCTATTTGACAATATGAAAAATGTGGGGTATCTCCTGGTTAAGGCCAGAGGGTGGTGTCTGAAATAGAAAAACTGTATTTTGAAACAGGGCTTTGGAGCAGACTGTACTGTTTCTTGTAGGAAAAATGCTTTCTACCAGTGAAAACGAGATCTGCAAAAACTATTTCAAATCCATACAGGCTGGGCTCTGGGCTGTGAGGGGAAAGGGTTGATTTTTCCATGTGACTTTCAGAAAGTCAGTAATAAGTGGCCTTTTCAGAACAACAGGTATCTTTGTAGTTCCAGTTTTACTTTGTAGTAGGTTGCCCTAGTCCTTATGCCTCTTCTGGCTTCTTTTCCCAGCCTTTATGATAATCCGCTTCCTAAAAAAGGCTGAACGAATAAAATGAAAATGGCAGTCCTTCAAGTGCCAAGCCTCCAGGCAGCAGAGATTAATGGTGTACTTGGCCATGGCTTTGCATTGGTAGTTGGAAAATGTAACCGTGGAGTTGAAGATTAGAAGACTCATCAGTCACTTAAAATAGCTGTTAATAACAGGCTGGCAGTGATGGGTAGGTACCTCTGTAAAAAGTGTCTTGAACAAGTTCCCCACTGACGTAGTTACTGGCTGCATTTTGCCGGGAGAGGGTTTTTATTTTTTTTGGAGAAGCCCAGTCCCATAGTTCAGCTCCAGTTCCCGTTAGCAGCCTGAGTGTATGGAAGGGTGATGTCTCTCTGCTAATTAGTCTGTGGTGCTCTTGTGCTGTGACTTGTTTCTGTTGCTAGAAGCCAAATCCAGGCACAAAGCCAAGAAGGTGCGACTAGTATTCAAACACAGCGTCTGTCCTATTGATTGACTTTAGTTATGTTGAAATATTGTGGGCATTAAGGTGTTCCCATCCTCCCCTTTCATCAAGTTTAAAAGCTGTTGAGACCAAACCAGTGCAGAGGACTGAAAATATACCTCTAATGGAGGGCTCTAGGTTGAGAGCTCCTCACATTGACATTAGGGGTCTCTGCCTGGAGATTTTAAACATTTGATACACAGCTTGTGACTGTGAGTAGTGATTGGGTAGTAAAATTTAATCTAAATATGAGTTAGTGGTAGTTACTCTAATTTCTTCTGTTTTGTTCAATCCAGTGAAACTCTTTGCAAGCAAATACTGGGATTGTGAGAGGAAAGGGATGCAGGAGTCTGCCTAGTCAGGGGTGGAAGAAGTTTCACAGCACTTAGCTTCATCGCTTTCCAAATTTGGCCCCCCCTTGTGTGTATAGAGTCTTTCTGAAAACACAATGAAGTGCAAAGTCTCTCATTGTAGAGAACAGCAACCTTAAATTGGACATTTGTGCTCAATGAAGGTTGCAAAATTGGAAATAACTTACACCAGTGACTATTTTATTCTGCCTGTATGTGGAAATGGCTGATGGTTTGTTACCCAGGAAATACTTCCAGAGATTTCTACTCCAGTCTGTTAAAGCTCAGAGCTGGCGCTACTGATGTGTTGCTGTTACTCTTAAAGAAAGGATGGCAAAGATGCGATGCCTTGTTTGGGGTAGAAGATACCACGGAAAAGGAAAGAATTTAAGGAATGAAAAAACCTTTGGGAGATAGCAGAGTATCTGAGCTCAGTGCAGACTGTGGTATTTTTTATATTTATTAAAATCAAAACATAATTTACTCAATGGAAGCCACTTACTTGGATGAACAGGATTTGCTTTCAAAAATGTTAAAGATGTTCTCCCTCCTTTGACTTGATTTCTTTTGAGTAAATGTTTATTCCAAAATAGAACTGTAATGAATCGCTGACAGTTTTTCTTCTCTGAAGTGCGTTGTGAAAATCGTATGTTGTCCTTAGATAGTTCCAGGCTGTAAGTGAGGAAAAGAATTTCACTGCGGAGTGAGGGAATGCTTCCAGGAGCTTGGAGGTTTTTCTGGATTTCCTTTGATATGGTTTTCTCGTCTTAACTGCAGCTTTCCTTTTGGAAGGGACCAAGGTAGTTTCATGAGCAATATTGGATGGAGTTCAGATAGGTGTGAGCAGAAACCACTCCCAGTTCATAGAACCATAAAATGGTTTGAGTTGGAAGGGACCNGGCAGCCGGTTCCAGTTCCCACTGTTGTTTTTATTGGTTGAGAAGGAGCCACAGCCTTCTGCTAAGCTTCTCCAAAAACTACTGATGAAAGCAGGGAGGGTTTTAAAATCTTACACTAACACTGCTCTGTAATATAATATATATAATGTAATATACTCTGTAGTACCTCTTAAAATGCAAAGTTACTTCTGGTGTGTTTTGCTTTTGATTTTAATAACTCTGATGGGCTACTTTTGATTAAATTAAGTTACAGCCTTTCTTCTTGATGTTCACCTGGCTGTTCTTCCTGAGTACTGGTCAACAGCAGTTGACAGAGACCTGGTCCCTGCCTGCCTGCCTGGGGCAGCGAGTTCCTACCTCCTTTCGCTTCTTTGAAATGTGTGGGTTTATAAAGTATCTTTTCATCATGCAGTTATCCAAAAGCGTGGTTCAGCTCCAGATCAAGTCAGAATGTCTTGATACCTTTTCTGAGAGGGTGGTCTTGTGCCCTTCGCTGTTAGACATTGTGGCTGTCCCTCGCACACGCAGGTGCAGCTGAGGTCACTGGTGTCCATGCAATGCAGGCACCATCCACCTGAGCCAAAACTGCATCTTGGTGAGGTCAATTAGTTAAACTGGCATTACATGCCAAGCCATGAGCTCTAATCCTGTAGGATTATCTCAAGTTTGGCCATGAATCCGGGGTTGTAAGGGAGTAAATCTGTCCCTGGAAGCCAGCAGGTGCTCATAATTGGCAGTGGGACTTCAGTCATTATCACGTATCTCCAAGAAGTGATTAAGAGAAAGCAATAATTAATATAATTCTAACCAATAGAGCAACAGGCCTGATTTATTTGGTTTGAAATTAGAATTTTAGTTAGAAATTGGAACGCACATGTTTTAATTAGGGGGTAGAACTGGAGATAAAGTGCATTGTAGCTTTCTGCTAGGATGTGAGAGAATTCTGTTCTTTTTCCAACATTTTCACATGACAGATGCTTCTTTCAATCAATAAAAATGTAACATAATGAACTATTGATAGAAATTCATTTAACACTTGTGCAGTCTGATTGGCCCAGGGAAACCCTAATCAGTTTATAGTATGTATTTAAGCAAGACTAATAGGGAAAATCGGGATTCAAGTATGTGAAGCACCTAAATCTCTTAATTTACATGAATAGTAAATTTTTTTTGTGTCCGAATTTTAGCTCATATGGTAAGCATTGGATACTATGTAATCATATCTAAAATCATAAAAAGCTAAGGCTTTAAGAGGAGATGATGCTCAGCTGTGTTTATATTCAGTATACACTATATGGCTGAGCTTCGGCTCTCTGCATAGCAATAAGGCAAACTTGCCAGGGGATAGAAAAATCAGCAAAACATCCACATCTTGGAGTCTATGGGGTTTTCATCTTTTGACTCTGCAGTCTTGACCGACAGGGTGTTATTTTGGTATTTAAATACAGATTGTGGAGCCTGACTTTGGACATTCAGACCTGAATTGAAAGTAGTGACTGTGGCCTTTGTACACCTTCAGGGTGAAGTCCCAGTGAATAAAATGAATCATACTGTGGGTGGAGAGAAATGAAGAACTTATTTTTGTCAGTCTTCGTTTGCAGAGGAAGTTCTCTGTTTTTTATCTCAGGGTTTCATCTGCCTGTATAAGGAGATGGCGACAGCTAGGAGAGCACCTCCTCTTACCTCTTTCCTTTTGCAGAAAGAAAGTTTTGGTTGCCACTGAGAAAGCTGAAATGAAACATGCATAGCTGCAGAAAAACCTAACCCCTTTTTGGCATAATGAGCTCAAACTTGATTAAAATTCTTTTATTGAAACACAGCTGAATAAGTAGCCATACAATAATGACCGGAATGTGTCCTCAGTCTGGAAGGACTTTGCTGAGCACGTAGTACCGCTCACTGTACAAGCTGATTCATTTGGACTGCTGCAGTCATGCTGAAATTCACACTGCTGCATAGTCTGTGTCAGAATCATAGAACGGTTTTGGGTTGGAAGGGATCTTAAAGATCATCTGCTTCCACCCCCCTGCCCTGGGCAGGGACACCTCCCACCAGACCAGGTTGCTCAAAGCCCTGTCCAGCCTGGCCTTGAACACCTCCAGGGATGGGGCAGCCACAGCTTCCCTGGGCAGCCTGTTCCAGTGCCTCACCACCCTCAGGGTAAAGAATTTCTTCCTAATATGTAATCTAAATCTCCCTGCTTCCAGTTTGAACTTAGTTTTGTGCACGTTTTTATTTTTAAGTGAACTAATTTGGCTTCTATTATAGAATTCTGATTTTTTTCAAATGTACCTCTTGAACAGTAGGCAAGGCGAATAGCAGCTTTGTTGACCTCAAGTCACAATGTGATTGACAAGGGATTTTTACGTTTTGCTTGATTTATTCAGCCAAAGATTAGATGCATATGACTTTCTTACTTATATTCCTAATAATGTTGATAATCCTCATGATCTTTAGCAGCCTGTTTTACAGAACCTGGAAGCATAGATTTAGTCTTCTCTGCTGTGATCTTTGGGGCAGATAAGTAGTGAAGAAGCACAGAGGAGTTACACTACTTTTTTAATACGTCTTTGGCTGCTACTTGAAAATACATTTCAGTATTTACCATAATATCTACCTGAACTGATCAAGTCCTTTGCAAGCGCCTGTTCACAGTCTGTGCTACTGTTGAACTGTGTTGTGAATAAGGACTTGCAGCCTTGTGCCTAACAGGATTCCAGATTTTTGTGTTTGATGAGCCTTGAAGACTAGTGACGGGATTCCTGATAAAAGTTCTTTGAAGTCTGGACGGTTTTAAATAAGTCTGGTTTGAAATACTTTGTTTACAGTGGAAAATAACTTATGCAAGATTTGGACAAGGGGTATAGGCACTGGGAAGAACCTAAGGTTGCCTGTTTCCCTTGAGATCATGTTGGATTGATGCCTTTTTTTTTTTTTTTTTTTTTTAAGAAGGCTGAACAATCGTATTTTTCATGTGTTGATCTCAACAGGTGTCTGTTTGAGGCATCTTGTGTTAGGCAGCATATCTTTCCACTGTATCTTCTGTTGGCTATGTGCTGTTTCTTCCCTGATGCCTCAGTAGGTCTTCTCCCTGGCTGAATTGTCAGCAAGATTATGGGCACATCATGATGTGTTGTAAAAGGTACCATTTAGCTAGGGAGAGGATATAGCCTAGCTATCCTGTAGAAAAGAACAGGGTCGTAATATTCTTGATCTAGCCCCACTGCTGTCAGTAGTTTGCAGATGGGTGAAATAAACGAAATTGAGTATTTAAATTCCAGAAGCTTTTAGTTGTATTCACAATGTTGAAACAAAAGGTTTCTGATAAAATTTCTGTAAACGAAATTCATAATTTTTACCCCTCCCAAGCTTTGAACAAAAAAGTAGAAATAATAAAAGTTTCTATTTGTTAGGAAATCGGTGCCTCTACTGTCTTAAAATTATGGTTGTTAATTTTAAAATGAAACAAACAAAACCAAACAACAACTCATCTGTCTTTCCCTGGGTGACAACAGAACTGAGGAGAAAATGTATGTGTTCCCACGTTAGGAATAGCTCAGAAACAGATGCTTTGCAAAAGAATTACTCTGAGAGATTAGAGTTAAATGCACTGTTGCCAAAATTAGAAAATGAAGTTATTAATGGCCTTTCTAAAAGCATGCTTGTTTAGATTACGAACTCTTGTGATGACTGCTACTTTTCTGAAAAAAATGCCAGATATATGCAGGGGGAAAAGAAGGAAAGACTTTAAACCAAAACTCACCCACACTGCGTATCCTGATTTTATGTACGTATCTGTCAAAAGCAAACATTTTACCTGAAGGCTTCACCGTTCAGGGTCTTACCTTCATGAGGGCAAATTTTGGATTTTGGGGGAATTTATGAGAGTGGTGAAAACTTGGCTGTTTCACAACACAGATGTAATTTTCTGTTTTTTAAAAAGTGTGTTTTCTCATAATACATCAGTTTCATTTTGCATCTCCTTTCTTTAGTGACAGTGAATAAACATTTTCTTCATAACAAAAATTTTGTATTGATCTTAACTGATCCAGTCTTAACTGTTAGACATGAAGAAAAGAGAGTCTTGGTTTTAGTAAGAAGAGCATTCTGAGGGACAGCAGTTTGCTTTGTCCCACTGCCACTATAAAGCGTGCAGAAAAACTTTTCTCTCGAGAGCAAAACTCCAAAGGTGAAGCCTTTAAAGAGGGTCTGAGTTCCTCTTTGAACCTTGTGGATCCAGCTGTAGCCTGAGCTTTGCCCTCCTTCACCCTGTAGTGTCAGGGATCTCTTCTTTCAAATGTTTTATATCGGGGTCAGGAAACACACAGAGTATGTTTCTCTGTCCATCCATCCATCCATCCTGCTGTGCTGCACCTATCCACTTGCTGTTCTCTCGTCCTCGTTTTTTTCAGCTGAGCACGATGTTTCTTCTTCCTTCCACAAACTATTGCTTACTGGTTGGTTGTAGTTTCATTTAGCAGCTTGAGAGGCAGCTGTGCTTCAACACAAGTGTGTGCATGATGCTTCAAAGAAAAATCGACAATGTAAGAAATTTTTTTGTCTGAAAACCCTTATTTTGCAATTAAATACATCTACTGGTGATTTTGTGATAATACTCACAGGGGACAGTTGATACAGGAAAAAAATTTGCTTTATTCAGTTTTTAAAATGAGAACTTTCACATTTGGTTACCAGAACAGTGTCTAAGGAGGGCTTGTTAGAGCAGCCTTTTAATAGGATAGATAAGTCCTTTGTGGGGATGGCCTGTTCTTGATGAGAGATTTGTTGGAGAAGAGTATTTTCAGCTTCAAAATGGAGTGAGTATCTGGCTGAAGGTGTGGAGAGAGTGAGTGCACGTTTGCACAGAGCCTGGAATAGTTCAGTGAACAGTTGCTTGGGTCAGGAGGGATCTTGCTTTGTTTGAAGAGGTGGGCCCCTTACCACAAGGAAGACATTGAGGTGCTGGAGTGGGTCCAGGGAAGGGCAACG
>VXBH01004340.1:1144009-1221366 GCA_013400035.1 Rynchops niger
CCCTTCCAACCTCGGCCATTCTGTGATTCACAGGTTGGAGATGTTCAGGTGCCCATAAATTGAGCCGAAAGGCAGCACAGGACTGGCATAAAACTAGAAGAAAGCCTGAAAGCACCTGTATTCGCTGTTTTGGGGGTTTGTGGTCATTTTAGTAGCAATACTTTTCCCACCCTTGCCAGCAATTTCTAGTAAGGCAAAAAATACCGCACTTGATTCCCTGATAGAAGGATGTTTTTTGCAACACTGCCAGATGCCTACTTTTAAAAATTTTTTTATCAACCTCTCTCAGTTAAAATTGCAACAATAATTGCAGCAATAACAATACATTTACTGGTCTGTGGGTCCAATAATTGCAGAATGATTACTGGTTTACAGCCCCCTCCTCCCCCCCCCCCTTTTTTTTTTTTAAGGAACAGTGCTGTGCTGTAGCCTTTCATCCATCTTCAAATGTTTCCCCATTCAAACCTCCAGCAATGCGGTGAAAACATTTGCCCATTCTGTTGCCGCCGCCTTTTCTAATATTACCTCTGCAGATCCCTTGAAATCATTTCTCCTTCCCTGCAGATTGCTGGTTGGAGCTCCTCGGGAGAAGGCCTTTCCATCCCAACAAGCGAACAGAACGGGAGGGTTGTACAGCTGTGACATCGCATCTCCAAACACACGCTGCACACGTGTCGTATTTGATGAGCGGAGTAAGTTCTTCAGCGCTTTTGTTTTGAATTGGAGCAGTTGTCTGATTTTTCTTATTTGACATGGTCCTTTCCGGAGGCAGTGCATTAGGCAGTTGCTTCTGTGGATTTATACATAACATGTTTTTGCATCAGAATAAGTTGTAGCTTAGTTGCTAAGATAGCATGAGATGCTTAAATCTTGGTAGATTTGGATATTCTTATTATTTTGTAAATTGATGTGACATGAAGTAATACGCTAAAAATGTTCACTAGAAGGGATGTTGTCAGTGATAAAATAAATGTACAGACACTGCCACCTGCAGACTGTTTCACATACTGTATGAAGTGCCTGTCCTGACAGGGACTCAAAAAAAAAAAAAAAACAGAGAGAGGGGAAAAAAAGTAGTTAACTGTTAATATTTGAAGCCGTATTATGATTTATGATACTCTGCAGCTGACCCGAAGATAGAGAGTAAAGAAGACCAATGGATGGGTGTAACGGTCCAAAGCCAGGGGCCAGGAGGAAATGTGGTGGTAAGTTTAAAGGACTAACTTACAAAAGCATTTTGGGTCTACAGTAAACATTCTGAATGGTCTGTGTTTCTGTGCAGCTTTCTGAAAGGTAACTTTGCTGTGTTTGCTCCTGTGATTCCTTGTAAATAAGGACTTAAATGTCTCCCTAGCAAAGTAAGACACTTGAAGATTGTAAAACCTTTAAATTATTTTTCTAACTGTGAGTTGGCCTTTCTTTATAACCTTTGTAACAATCTAGGATGGATGGTTCATTTTCAGGTGTGTCCACTTATTTTTTTTGTGATATACACATTGTTTCTTTAAAGTACTACTAGCTACAGAAGTAGGGAAAAATAGTGTGATAAAGTTGTAAAAGTAGCAGGCTTTCATGAGCCTGTTTTCCAAGATGATCAGCTTCACTTTAACTTTCATCAGGGACTCTGACTGAGTTGCTCCTATGAATTAATGTGGCCGTTGCACCGCAGTAAGACTACTAGTTATTCTTTATTTTATACAATACAGAGAGAAAAAAGCTTCCTGGAGTTACCAGAGTGTGTTACTTTTTTAGCTCTTTCTCAGTTAAATAAACCTCTAGTGGTGCTGCAGGATATAGGCTACGTCATACAATGGGTGCGCAGTGAGGTTTCCCCATCTAATTCTTGCGGGTTCACGTCACTGCTTCCGAAACTGGAGGCAGGCAACTTCAGGGTGTGAATCTGGAGTTATTTAAGAACATAGAGCCAGTAATAACTTGCTTCAGCCTGCCTCAGAACCCAAAGGGGGAAAGAGCAGACGGAAAGAGTCCTGCTCATTTAATCATTAATCATCAACTAATGCTGTCTTGTCTTTTCTGAGAAGGAACTTTTCTTTGTGGGTGATAAGTGGGAAATGCACTTATTATATGAGGTGTGGGCAGCCTGAAGGTCGCTGTGCAGCGGGGCAGTTCTGCAGTGCTCGAAGCATGGAGCAACTGGGTGTTTGCTTAATATTTAAGCCTTGATAGGAACCATAGAAAAGGTGTATCAGCTGAGAAACCTGGCTTGCTTCTGCTTTTCACACACCTGCTACATCTGGTTCTGCAAAAAACACTGCTGGCAAAGGGGTTTGATTGTTCCATCTCTTTTTAAGGTGATTTGGTGGTTACAGCACTTAACCCAGTGGCTATTCATCCTTTGGGTTAAATATTTGATTAGAATTCTGTTCCCAGGTGAACAGCCTGAAAGGTTAAGGAACAGGTTGTGCTCAGTGCTGCTGCTCTGTCCTGGTCACCATTATCCCCTAAGTGGAACATCCAACGTAGGAAGAAGGAACAACTTCCCTCCCCTTGATTGGAAAAGCTTTCAGGCTGTGCTTTGTGGCACTTTTCTGGAAGGGGTGAGTTCTGAGTAGTCTCAGGTAGATGGTAGTTGGACCAGGTTACCTGCGCAAGCATGTAAATCATTTAACTGACAGCTGTGGGGAAACGCAACCGCTTCCTTCTTTGAGAGATAGGGTGGTTCTCTCCTTGCTTCTTGGAAGAGAGGGATTAGGTATCAGGGAAAGCTTTAGGGCTAAAAACCGTAAATCCCACAGAGAAGAGGAATTTAACCACACGGCCTTCCTTGACTGTGAAGCTGGTTGCCCTGACTTGTATCCATAGATGCCCAGATTTTCCCACATGTTGCCCGTAGGGAACAGTGGACTCTCTGCATTGCAACACAGACGTGTCTCCAAGGTGACCCATTTACAGCATTGGTAGTGTGAAGTATTGCTAAAGGAGGCCAGCCTTCTTTGAATGACTTGCATACAGACATACAGAAAGCCTCACTTACTGTTTCTTCTGTCTTGCAGACGTGTGCACATCGCTATGAGAAAAGGCAGTATGTAAACACAGTGCAGGAAACCCGGGATATCATTGGAAGGTGCTACGTGCTGAGCCAGGATCTCACCATTAAGGATGATATGGACAATGGAGTATGGAGTTTTTGCGATGGCCGTTTGAGAGGCCATGAGAAGTTTGGTTCCTGTCAGCAAGGTGTTGCTGCTACTTTTACTAGAGACTATCATTATATCGTGTTTGGTGCCCCAGGCACTTACAACTGGAAAGGTATGACCTGGCTTCCTTCCTGCCTGTCCTTCCCATTTCCTTTGAGATTGCACACAAGGGTTGCATCCTAAGGTGTTTTTCTTTGGTTTTGGTGGTGTTTTTTTTTTTTTTTTGTTTTTTTGTTTTTTTGAGAGGGGAGAGGGTAATAGGTATCTAATGATTTCACCCTGCTTTTGCAAAATGCTCTGCTCCTGTATCAAACGTACTTACTGCAGTTCCTTTAAATATCTTTGAGGGACTGCTTATGAATGGATAATGGAACTTTGCACGTATGTAAAGCAAACTTTTCCCTTATTAGTCTTAATCTTATGGTGGGATTGAGTGCTTGCTTTGAGATGTCCATGCTGGAACAAATTACTAAATTATTTTGAAGTCATTTGACCAACCTTTTTTCCTGCATTTGAGCAAAAGTTAGCTGCACTGAGATTTTCGTTTATCCTGCACTATTCTCCCTTATTCTTTGTGAAGTCTGTGGAGAGTAGTACTTCCCAAATTACATACTGGAGGATTGCAGGAAGACAGCTCAACAGAGCAATATTCATATCTAATGCCATTGATATCCATGTAAAATTCCATGGATGATCTGTCTGACTAAGAGCCAAGTACTCTATATTATCCAGGAGATATTCCAAAACTTAAGGGGAAAAGACCCCTTAGATTTTATCTGTTAGTTTATATTGAGAAGGGTCTAAATGGCCAGCTCAGTCTCTTAAAGTGATTTTTCTCGTCGCACTTCATTACGCCAACAGCTGTAAATACTTCCCTCTTTAGAACATCTGATTCTTGAACCATTACATTTTTTTTCCCCCCCCTCGTACACCTGTGCCTGCTATGTGAACCATGCAAAATCTTTGAATTAAGCTCTGGCACAAGGTGTACTTTACTGAAAACTTAATCTTCCACGCATCTGTCAACAAAATATGACCAAGCTGTAACAGCATATTGAGTTCAGACACTTCAATTGCAGAGAAGTGCTACAACAGTGTATCCGTCGTAAGACTGCTCTTGTATCACGGAAAAACATGTTTGTGCTTGCCAAAATGTTAAATATGCCTGTTGATAAAAGGGAAGCACACGCTTTATCAAACAATAGCTCCTTTCCCCTTAAATAACGTTTTCTAAATATATCGCAGGTGTTTGTCAGAGCTGAACAGTAAATTTTTTTGTGTATTGCTGTGTACTTACCTCCCTTCTAAGAGAGGCTTTATGAGGTGAAGAACTGTGGGATGAGGGTGGTTCCTGACCAAGTTGGTCCCATGTTTTTGTTGAGAATTTCATAGTATCCCATGTTTTCCAGACCATTGCATGGCCTCTCTGTAGAGCAGCATGAGATTCTGGCACACAGGGAGAACTTAGAGATCCATTGCCTTTTGGAAACGCTGTCACCAATTGCGCTGTCCTGTGTTTGTCCCATTTAAACAGTAGTCACTCTCTCATTCATCATAATTAACATTAGTTGGGAACCATTTATCTGTTATTTTTCTCCCTTACCATTCATTTGCTTTTATTTTATCATTTCATTTCTTCAGGGGTGGTTCGCGCAGAGCAAAAGAATCAGACATTTTATGATCTGGGTATCTTTGATGATGGGCCTTACGAAGTTGGTGATGAGAGCCGCCAAGATAAGAATCTAGTTCCTGTTCCAGCTAACAGTTACTTAGGTAGGATTAAGTACATATGGTAAATCTCTTTAGGCTTCTTAAACGTTTGTGATCCCAGCTTGGTGTGATGATACAACATGGGAGCAGAAAACCCTTCGTTTGTGGACCCTGTAACACGTTAATTGTTTTGGATAATTCACATCCCCAGCCACGTTTATGGGCTGGTTTTTGTGAGACTCTGCTGAGGTACATAGAAGAGCTGCTAACGTAACGAGAGATTGAAGAGCTGTGATGAGGACCTACAGATTCTCAGGGAGTGATTCTCATCACTCTGATGGTTAAGTACAGTCTATGGATCTGTAGTCCTTGATCACAAGGTCTCTGCCGTGTGTTATCAGAAGGTTTATCAAAATTTGAGTTTCTGAATGTAACTGTTAAAACTGCAGTTTCTCTTTCCTGGTAGGTGAGTGCAATTTTTTAATTCTTCAAGTTTTTACAGGCCTTTAAAATGCCATAATACCAGTAGCATTTATATTTTAAGTGTGCATTGCAGGGCGCGAGTCTCTTGCACTTCGTCCTTAGGCAGTGGATGTTACGGTACAGCAGGGAGATTCGCTGGTGCAGAGAAAAGGCTATGCTGCAATTTTGGAAAGGCCTCAAGTGTAAAGAACCTTCCTGTTCTAGTGCGGATTTCTGTGGGGTATCGATTCACTGCTTTTTGCCACATGCAACAAATACAGTTTTGGTAACTTGAAACTGGAACTTCTGCGTGAGTGGTGGAAAGCTGAACAGATGGGAAGGGCATTGCTAACGTAAAAAGTAAAAGCAAGTAAAGAGCTGACTTAGAGGTACTATCTGTTAGAAGAAATAAAACATAAACTTCCATTAAATATCAACAGTAATTACTGGGTGTAAAAAAAAAAAAAAAANTATGCTAGAAAGACAAGCTGCTGGCCTCTTCTGGTGCAATAAGAATTGGTAAGGTGAGGAGGGCTGTGGAGGTGTCTTTTGCTGTGAACAGAGTAATACTGACTTTTTGCAGTTTCATAACAAATGCATTTATCTCCTAAATGTAAATGCTGCCTTTGATTTGTCACAACCAGGACCTTTCCCAGGCAAGCCTGCTGTTCCCTGGCATTGCTGTTCCCTCTGTTTAGACAGTGAATAAACATGGTTATAGCCGCTTTGCTTAACTGCTATTTTTTGTCTCTTCAATCTTTCGCTCATGTTTACAGGTCTTCTGTTTTTGACAGCTGTATCTGATACTCATCCAGATCAGTTTGTGTACAAAACACTGCCCCCCGGCACACAGGTGGACAAATCGGTGGATGTAATGATGAATAGCTACTTAGGTTTGTGACCACTTGGGGTGGCAGCACCTGGTCAGACATGATCTCCAGACCTTTGACATGATCCTCTCCCCTCCATCCCCTCATCTCAAATGCATTGCAAGTAAAAGCATGTCAAAACAGGGATTCAGATGAGGAGCTTGAAAAAATAACACGGCTTCAGAGAAACGCTGATTTGTCATGCATTTCTCCAAACCCTCTCATTCCTCCCCAAGATGGGACTCCCTGAATTTTTTTGAAACTCTCTCATTGTGAATTACTGTAATTGAGAATTTTCATAGTAGTGGTGAAGTGTTTCAGAAGGGGGATTTCTGTCTGCTGGCTGGTGTCCGTCTGCCTTGCAATGTGCCTTACTTTCTATTTGGCCTTTATTGGATGTATTGGTATACACGATATATTCTTTTAACTTGGTTTTCCGTATATTTTAAAATGTGTTGACTTTTATAAAGAATGCATAAGACTAAGTTTATTTCAATGTGTCCTTTAGGGCTGCATTTAATAAAAATTGCCAATTTCACCATTACTGTGTAAGGTCGTTCTCAAATACTGTTTACATCATTCATGTAAAAAGCTGTGCTTGTGCGGTACATTTTGCATGTTTGCAATAGAATGATACTGACTTGTACTTAAGAATTTTTACAATAATTTTGCCAGAGGTGAAATGCTCAAGCTATATTCAAGTGGTAAGGTGCAGTCATTTCTAAGCTGGTGTGTTTAAAAATGATCTTGTATTTGGTGTCCGTGAAAAGTAGATGTGAGTGAGCAATGAAATAATAAGCTTTGTGGGGGAAATACTTAAATATAATGTATGGAGGAGTGTAAACTTGTGAACGTGTGTCTACCAGCCCAAATAGAAATGGAGAACTCCCAGTATATCATGGTGTGTTTTAGACAAAGCTTCTATTCACTATACCACTTTAATATAGTAAGGGAATTTCTTTTTCCTGCTAACAATACAAGCTGTTAGTTTGTTTGGTTTTACTTTGTTTCTTTCTCTGTTAAAGGTTTCTCTTTGGACTCGGGTAAGGGAATTGTCTCCCAGGATGAGATGACTTTTGTGTCTGGTGCCCCAAGAGCCAACCACAGCGGAGCAGTTGTTTTACTGAAAAAAGAGAAAAACCAGAGAGCGCTTTCCCTGGAGCACATGTTTGAAGGAGAAGGGCTGGCCTCTTCTTTTGGCTACGACGTTGCCGTTGTGGATCTCAACAGTGACGGGTACGGCCTTGGGTAACTCCTGCTGCCTGTACAATGAAGGACGGCAGTCTGGTTTATTTCTGATCTGGCTTTTCACATTAGAAATAGAAGGAATGCCAAATCCCGTCTTCCATCCTTTGCTGGAGGAAACGGCAAGCATCTCAGAGAACCAGTCAGGACACAGTCTACGTTTTTAATTATAGAAAAGAGTTTATTTGAATTTAAGCAGTGTAAACAAATCTCATACCCAAAGAAGGCCCTAGAAGATCCTTGTGTGTTGCAAAGGGAATATAATCAGCTTGTACTGTCAGTGGAGCTGTTGTTGCCCAACCAGTTTAATGTACTTTTTAGTCTTTGTTCAGCAGCTCTTTGGCTACTGACCTTGAGACCACAGTCTGGTCGCTTATTTTTCACAGCTCTTCTGTAAAAGCACTGCTTTTTTTTTTTTTTTTTCCCCCTTTAATTCTAAGATGGCAAGACATTGTTGTTGGAGCCCCGCAGTATTTTGACAGAAGCGGAGATATCGGTGGCGCTGTGTACATCTACATTAACCAGCAAGGCAAATGGGAGGGAGTAAAACCCATTCGCTTAAATGGAACCACTGACTCCATGTTTGGTCTTGCAGTTGAGAATGTTGGGGACGTTAATCAGGATGGTTATCCGGGTGAGTGAAAAATGATTACAATAAAAATGGATGCGACTTTTTTGCTAGTGCCAGACTTGGAACGTTGTACCCTTACCATGATTGCAAGCTGCAGAAAAGAGTAAGAATGATATTTAGATGTTGCAACTTTTTTTCAACAGATATTGCAGTAGGGGCTCCATATGATGGTTTTGGCAAAGTCTACGTTTATCATGGATCCAAGAATGGAATAAATACAAAACCAGCACAGGTAATGAAATAACCTTTATTTTATATATAATTAGTCTTGCACAAAATTAAAGGAATGAGAGGGCTTTCCATCTTCTCCCTTTCCATTGCTATTGGTGGGGTGGTGGCTATGCAGAAAAGTCACAGGACCCTTCAAAGATTGCACTGCTCACCAGAAAGATTAGGAATTCTTGATTTTAATACACATTTTTCTTCTGGGGCAGCCCTTTGGCACCAATAATGTGTAGAGAGGAAAAAGGCATGTAGATGTGTAAGTTTTGGTTTTTTTGAAAGACTTTCTGGGATTTGAAAATAGTTTCTTAATTTTCTCATTCATTACTACTGCTACGCTTTCTTTAGTAATTAGAAATATTTATGCCTTTTCCTTTTTTTCTTGAGGACCACCGTGTTCAGTTTGTAAGGTGAGAACAGAATTTTATTATCCTGGAATACTCTTGGAATACTTTCTAGACTACTTTTTCAGTTTCCAGTGCCTATACTGCATAAATACTATAAATAAAGATAAGCTAGGCAACGGTTCTATGCAAGACAGTCATTTCTGGTACTCACTGTTATTTGCAAAGTAACTTCTTGGAAGAAAATCAAATCATCTTGGTACTTCAGTGTCATTTACCTGAACACAGGGGTCCTCTTTACTTTGTATCTCTTCTCTCTCTCCCTTTTTTTTTTTTCTTTTTTAATTTTCTGGCCATAAGACAGTGATGTTCACTTGTTACTTTTTTAACTTGTATAGTTTTTTAGTTTTCAAATGTCTGAATTCCATCAATATGTTTGCTCTTTAGATTCTTGATGGTGAAAAAACAGGCACCAATTTCTTTGGTTACTCTATTGCTGGAAACATGGACCTGGATAAAAATTCCTACCCTGATATTGCTGTTGGTTCCCTTTCAGATTCCGTATCCGTGTTCAGGTATTTTACACAGAACTGTAACTAATTACAGCAAAGTTTTGGGTTTAGACAAACTGCTCAGAAGTAACTAAAAGCTGTTTGGCCTGGAGTGTGTTTTTTCCTTTTGGGAGTTGGAAATTCCTGGGGGCAGGGGGAAATCCATAATTGGTTTGTTACTTTATACCCCTCTTCTTGTTGAGAAGCTGCCTTACGATCCATGCAGGGTAAGAGGGTGAATGTGGGCAGTTACTGTGGAGCGCTGCTGTGTGTCGTCTGTCCGTCCCCTGGCTTTGCCCTGTGATAACTTACTTGGATGCCCGTGTCCTTTGATGGAACGAAGGGTGATGAGTAATTCTTTTGCCTGATGACGGGAAGTTAACCGATACGTTTGCTAGAGCTTCTGTTTGCTGCTGTTCCATAAATCTAATCCTGCTTTATTGAAGATAGAACCGAACCGAACCAAACCAAACCCCTGTTTTGTAGCTGAGGATGCGAAAGCGGCGAGGCACATGGCCTTGCTAAGGTTGCAGTGGGGTCCATGGAACAGCTGTGAAGAAGCCCTTTTCTTCTGTGGATCTGTGAAGATCCTTTTGTATTTCCATAGCACATGCCTTAATTAGGGATGAGGCAACGGTCTTTTGCAGACCTCTGCTTTTTCCCCAGTTTAATATACTGTTAAGTTGAATCACTAGTAATGAGGAGGAGAGGACTGTCTTCTCTCATCAGCACTGTGAATGCTGCATCAAGTTCAGGTCTTTGGTGGTCGCTGTCAGGTCCCAAAGGAGGAGGAGCAGAAACTCCAAAACTGTTTATCTCAATTTTGAGCATGAAAACAACTCTACTTTTCAGGCAAAATGATCTTTCCTACAATTTTTTGATGATCCCATCTCTAAGGTGTATCGTGTCTGTGTACATAATTGGAGTGTTCTTAAATACACTGAAACAGCAACAAAAGCAACTCCTGTTGCTTGTGGAAGAGAACAGAGTAGGTGGAAGGGAAGTTGGTTAGATTATTCAGTCTTTGGCTTACTCAAAAGAAGTGGTACAAAAACTTTTACAAAGGTGAGAACGAAAACCTTTATGGTGACAAACAGTGAAGGGGTGGCCCAGTTAAAAGAAAATTGCTAGAAAAGGTGGAGGTGGCTTAATGGCCACTTTAACCCTTAGATGCTTTGATGACAGCAGGATCAGCTCATTCATTTGTTCATCTGAACTCGCTTTTCTTGTCCCTTCCAAAAAGGAAGAGAAAGAAAAAGTTGTCAGACTGAATTACGATTGCAGCCCACACGCAGAGGAGTCGGGAAATGAAAACATCGTTTCCCACAGCCACCCAACGCTGGCGTGAGCATGAATTTGAATGAACTTTAGTACCTACAGTTCTTCACAGGGGCCGAATTACCACTGGTGTGGGAACCATCACTTTGAATTTTCTAGGTTTTTTTATATGTGTATAAAATGACAACCACACCACCACACTAATGTATCTACTTCCCTGTCAGGCATTTAATACAACTGTAGTTGTTTTTTGTGATTTGCTTTGCTTAGCTTTAAGTAGTTTTCTTTCGTTTCTGGCCATTATCAAAGCCAAACTCTTGTGTTTCCTGGGGTGTCTTTGTTGCAAATCAGTGCAGGGACAGAGGGCATCTGGGATTCACATGAATTATTTCATTAATCTTAACAGAAACTTTTCCTTCTTTTTCTACCCTGTCTCTTCATTCCCTATTTTTCCCTCAAATGAAGATCTCGGCCTGTGATAAGCATTAGAAGAAGCATTACAGTACAGCCTGACAGAATTGATCTAAAGAAAAAGAACCCTGAGGACCCTAGTGAAATATGGTAAACCTAAAAAATCTGTTATATCAGAAGCTGCGATGTACTGAGTTTTCTGTTGTCCAAATTCATTCAGTCAGTGATGATGTTCCAGTGAAGGGACATGACACTCGTGCAGGTTAAGCACATATATCTACACATGGTCATCTTGACTTCTTGAATTTGCTATGACTGCTGTGCCAAAGACAAGGTGTGGAATATGTTGTTGCAAATGCCCGTTTTTGAAAATGAATGTCACTTTGTCACTTAAGACTTTTAACGCTTATAAGTATGTTAACTTGAACAGCTTTCTCATGAGTAGAGATGTAAGAGCAAATGCCAGAAAATATTTTTTCCTAATAGCTTATTAACCATTTTTTCTTGCTTTGTAATTCAGTTTAGTAAGCAACAAGTTACTGTTCTAGCATGAAAACCACAGTCGTAAGACTGATAGTATCAGTCAATGGACTATTAAAACTTTTCAGTCTGTTGGACCGTACCTTATTTAGGTTAATATTAATTTCTTGGTGCTTTTTTACAGGATGGATGTGAAAGCATGCTTTCAATATACTGCAAACCCCAATGATTTAAATCCAAGAATAAGTAAGTTTTGAAGATAATATTTTTGATCTGTTTGTCACGTGGTTTGGTTTTTGTTATTTCTTCAGAGTGTATCAGGGAAGAACAGTACTCAAATTACAGTCACTCATCTCAGACTGTGACTGTCACATTTGAAGTGTGACTCAGTACTGATGTCGATCAGCTATTGCACTATCTGTATTTAGGGTAACACATATTTAGAGTCACGTGTTAGGAAGTTCTGTGGATGAGACTGACTAGGTAATATAAGGCTGCCCTACAGATCAAAACCATTTTGCTTCTTTAGGCTACTGCTGCTTTAGAAAATAGTTTTAAAAGCCCATTTTAATATATCATTAGTAAGCACTATTTCTTATTGTAGACTTATCCTGTAAAACAGTGTTGTGAATCAATGAAAATGGTTTTGTGGACATCAGTAACTGAAATAAAATATCTTTGCATAAATAGGAGCCTGGAAGACTGTGCCATAAACGTAGTTAAAAATGTGAAGCATTAGTTTCTTCTGTCTTATTACAATGCTGCTGTTACTACACCTCAGAAAACAGCACGATTTTGAGAGGAAATTAGAAGAATTTTAAGCCCAAACTTCCTTCTCCTCCTTTGTTGTCTTGCATTTTCTCAGTTGTAAAATCCATTGTCTGGCATACCGTGTGCCGTTCCCATCCTTGCAACGTTGAATTAGCTCAATGAAGACAGAGATGATTAAAAGATGTGCAGAGTTCAGAGCTATCAAAAGATACCGCAGCATCAACTAGAAAGCTCTAGTCACGCTTTTGCTTTCAGTGTTAAAATTAACAGTGTACCTTGACCTCAAAATCCTGCTGGCTGCGTAGGTGCTTTTTGGGGCAAAACGGCAATCAAGGACGGGTGAGTGAGAGTACTTCCAAAGTTGTGTATCTCAGCCCTCTACTGGCTCCGCAGCAGCTATTACAGCTCCTCCCGCCAGCTCTGCCTGCTGGGAAAGCAATGGGGTGCTTCTGGAATAAAAGGATTTGATTTAGAAGTTTCTTTTACATACATGCACAGGGCACCTCAACTGGAAAGGGACAAAGCTGACAGATGGAGACAGTGTTGTAAATAATTGAAAACAGTTTGAAAAGCCCCGCGCTGGCTGAAACAGTCTTCTAGAATAATGTTGTAAGATCATACCTGGAGAAATCAAAGTCCTTTTTAATTAGGCAAGGGATCTTCTTTTATAGTGACCTACTTTATTTCTTCATAGAGATCAACTATACGTTTGAAGCTGAAAACGAGAGGCGGCAGTTAGGCCTGCCGTCTAGGGTACGGTTTAAAGACCACCTGTCTGATCAGTTTACTGCAAGTGCAACCCTAAGGGGACAGAACGCCAAAGAGTGTGTGACCACCAAGCTTGTACTGCAGGTAAGGCAGAGTATTTTATTTTTATTTCATTTACATCCCTTTAAAACAAAAGCATGCTCTTTTTTTTTTTTTTTTTCAGCCTCACGGTACTTTTGTATAGAACTTAAAAGTCACGTGCAATATAAAGCTTCAAAACTAGCAAACGACCGTAGTTTAGTACCTTACTATTCCCTGCACACAAGCTGCTTCCTCCTGTTGCCCATCTTACAAAGTATGAATAAAAGCTGTAGCCACTGCAGCATGCTCTGGAGGTCCACAGAGCTGAACTAATTTAGGACAATACAGAGGGAATAAATGCCAAAAATGGAGAGCAGTTTCCAACGGAAGTAATTGTTATAGAATTTAATGGTGTGGCTGGCTAGGAAAAGAATTTTAACCCAGGGGTTTCGGAGGGGATGAATGGGCAGGACGAGAAAGCTTGGTGTGTGCTCTCTGACTTGGCTGCTACACTGGCCCTTAAAGGCAGCATTGCTCTAGAAGCTGAACAGATTCCCAGCCACAGCTCAGCCGTAATGAGCCTCCAAGGTGCTTTTGACCACAGCAAATTAAGAGCTTGAACTTACACGATAGGGAGAAAGTGTGTTATTTTACTGTTCTAGTGTGAATTTCACTTGCCCAAGTTACCACCTGTTATTCCTGGGAATTCTTAATGGTGAGAGAAATCATCAGATCGGGAAGCCAGAAAAAACAGACAAGACAGCAGGGCTGGGCTCCTTGGATTCTTGCACATTTTTAGAAAATGCTGGCTTTCTGTGTGGTGAATAGTTTTAATACTGTGAAACGTAGCAGAAATGATTTTACTTTATGGCTTATTCTAAAATGTATATTAAAAGCTAGTCTTTGTGTTTTCTTCTCTGCGCTGTACACTAACTATGCCATTTAAAATATTTTAACAGGAAAAAATAAAAGATAAGCTACGCCCCATTCCAATATCAGTCAGTGTTAAAATTGCCGGCCTGGAGTCTAGCTCACCGTCCCCAAGAAAAGAGCGAGCGCTTCCGGATCTTATACCAATTCTAAATTCAAATGAATCTGAGACAAAGACCACAAAAGTAAGTCTTTGATGTCACATTTTCCCTAAAATATGCACTTCGATAAATCGCTGAATTTTATAGACTGTAGAAACCTAAATTATGACGAAAGGAAATAACTGGGGTGACACTGGACTTATACTGGCTTATATTTTATATTTTGGTATGAACTTGTTACAAAATGTTATAAACTAGATCCTGTGTTTCTTTTGCAACAAAAGTGAAGATGGTATAGCTGCTAGGTATTTTCTTTTCTTTCCCCAACAAGTTTAAGATGAAATGTACTTTTGATTAAAAATGGAAATGACAGAATGGTAGTGTTTGGAAGGGACCTTTGGAGCATCTAGTCCAACCCCCTGCCAGAGCAGGGTCACCCAGAGCAGGTTGGACAGGAACGTGTCCAGGCGGGTTTTGACTATCTCCAGGGAAGGAGACTCCACCACCTCTCTGGGCAGCCTGTGCCAGGGCTTTGCCACCCTCAAAGGAAAGTTGTTTTTCCTCACGTTGAGATGGTATTTTCTGTGTTCCAGTTTGTGCCTGTTGCCCCTTGTCCTGTCACTGGGCACCTCTGAAAAGAGTCTGGCCCCATCCTCTTGACACCCACCCTTCAGATATTGATCAGCATTGATGCCCCCCTCAGTCTTCTCTTCTCCAGGCTAAACAGCCCCAGGCCTCTCAGCCTTTCCTCATCAGAGAGATGCTCCAGTCCCTTGATCATCTTTGTAGCCCTCCATTGGACTCTCCCCAGTCTTTCTTGAACTGGGGAGCCCAGAACTGGACACAGTACTTCAGATGGGGCCTCACCAGGGCAAAGCAGAGGGGGAGGATGACCTCCCTCAACCTGCTGGCCACGCTCTTTTTAATACACCCCAGGAGACCACTGGCCTTCTTGGTCACAAGGGCACAGTGCTGGCTTATCCATCGCCTCCTGCTGTGAATGTTTATCCACGTCATTAAAATAACGTACAGTCTACTTCTTCCACAGTTAGGATGCTCTAACAGCATTAGAGCTCTGCAGCAGTGACGTAAAAGAGAGGGAATATCTCGGGTAAAAGATCTCGTTTCCTCAATGCTCACTGAAGAATCAGACTTACAGATGTTTTTTCTTGTTAGAAGCACACCTCTCACATAGAATTATCTAACTCCGTCTTTTAGTTGCATTTGAAGGTCTAAATTCTCAGTATCAAGGGCTATGTCTCACAAATCAAAACTCCCTTGACAGACAAGAAGGGTCAGGTTAAAATCATACTCATCCAGGAAAGTGTCTCCGAGTTCCCTGTAGATGCTTTACACCGTGCACATCAGAAATCTTGTTTTAAGCTAGTATCATGGCATGCAGTAAAAATGCTTTTGTTTTATTTAGGTGGAGTTCTTAAAAGAAGGATGTGGAGAAGACAATGAATGTCACAGCAATCTGAAACTTCAGTACCGGTTCTGTACTAGAGAAGGAAATGAAGACAGGTTTACTTATTTACCGATGTAAGCCTTGATTAATACATTACTAAAAATCAAATTATTAACAAGTGCTTAAAATAACTTTTAGGAGAGGGTCTTGGGAGGCAGAGCAGCTTTGTTCTGTTAGTCTTTCAAACATGGGCCTGTGTAGGTGCTACTTACTGATCTGTCAGGGTGAGGAAGGCAGGGGAGCAGGAATGAGCTTTAGAAGAGGAGGGATGGTAGAGAGCCCAGCGGGTACCAAGTGGCCACAACTGTGCAGGTGTGGGCTAAAAGTTAGAAAAAAAGGGTTCTAACCCCTGTAGAAATGAGATTCTAAACCAGCCTTGCAGAAGTTTGTGTGTGCTACTGTTAACTATTTTTGAGATGAAATTTGATTGCGAGTATGACATCGTGATATGCCATAGTCTAGTAGCCCAAGACAAGCAGTTACAGAGAAGTGAACAGAGAAATCACTTTGCCGTAACACGCACTTAATGTCTTGCTGCATCCTTCCTCCCTGGAAGGCCAGTGAAATGAGAAAGGAGGTGTAAAACAAAAAAAAAAACGAAGTGTGTTTACTTATTGTCAACAGTCAGTCACCTTTAGCAGTGAGTGCCACAATCTGACTCGGAAACCAAAAGCGTGTATACTTTACAAAAAGAAAGTAGGACAGTTGATTTATTCAGAGAAAATTCATCACTATTAAACAAGTGCTGGTTCAGAAGTACTATATCGACTCTTGATTACTTGAGGTGTGAAAAAGTGTGTTGTATCCTGCTAACTGCTGGCCACTTTCAGAGATGAAATACTTGTCTGGGAAAAAAACTATGACCATTTGTGTGTTTATGGTCTTACAGTTATTCTTCCCTAATAGAGGGAATTACATTTGGGTAAACTACAGTAGGAAGCAAACTTTCATACATGTTTGTTTTCCTAACGCACTCTGTATACTCTGTTTCTGTAGTGAAAATGGCATGCCAGTGCTTGTTCTGAAAGATCAGAAAGATATTGCCCTGGAAATAACAGTGACAAACAATCCATCTGATGCAAAAAATCCACAAAAAGATGGTGAAGATGCCTATGAAGCTAAACTAATTGCAACTTTTCCAGACAGTCTGACGTATTCTGCATTCAGGGAGATGAGGGGTTATCCTGTAAGTATTTTTAAGAAAAAAGATATTAAAATTTTGAAATACTTTCTGCATATTTTTACTTAAGAATGTATTCTGTTTAATCAGGAAAAACAGCTAACATGTGGCGCTAACCAAAATGGTTCCCAAGCGGAGTGTGAACTTGGAAATCCTTTCAAAAGAAATTCCAACGTAAGTTGTACCTGTTTCACTTGAGTTATAAAATCCTGACTGCAGTCATCCAAAGTTTCTGTGTGTCCTAACTGGAAATTTGTTTTGGGATCTGCCTTTCTAACTCTAGAACTTGATGTCGTATTTCTATAATATTGCATATATTAATATATTTTATAAAATGTTTACATATTTCATGGATGTTCTTTCCTGTCTAGGTAACCTTTTATCTGATCTTAAGTACCACTAAAGTTAATGTTGATACAACAGACTTGGACATTAATCTGAAGTTGGAAACGTAAGTGTTCTTTGTGTGTGCATGCTATGTTTTTATATACAGTTGTAAACATTTCAAATTAATTTGTTCAATACACAAAAGCAACTTAATAGTAAAGTGAAAACCACTAAATTTGTAAAATAAACAGCATTGTTTCCTTTTCATTGTAGAACAAGCACTCAAGTTAATTTGACTCCAATTACAGCTAGTGCTAAAGTGGTTCTTGAATTGCTTTTATCACTCACTGGGTAAGTGTTGACAGCACAACAAATGGGGGGGCTGGGGATGACAGTTTTGCTGCAGACTTCATTAAAATCTGATTATTCTCCTTCCCCACCCCCACCTGAACAGAGTTGCTAAGCCTTCTCAGGTATATTTTGGAGGTAACATCGTTGGTGAGAGTGCTATGAAATCTGAGGATGATATTGGAAACCTCATAGAATATGAATTCAGAGTGAGTAATTTAGATTAATGCCAACAACTGCTTTTAATCGAATGAACAGCTTCTCTTTTTATGCATACGAATACTTGGAAAGGTTTCTGGATTTAAAATTGGCTTTTCTTGTCCCAAAATCCTGACTTCCTAATCAGAACATGCAGTCTGACTGCAGACTAGAGCTTCTTTAGGCCTCAATGTTTTACGATCATCTTTTGAGGAAGTGGCCTGAGGCTGGCTGTACGCTTTTTGTTTCTTGGAGCAGTTCATGCACATTCAGTTGTACAGCATGAAACCCTGCGCAGGAAGGGAACAAGATTTAAACCCAGAACACTCACTGTGGCATGCCCAGCTGTTAGCTGAGGCACACAGACGGCGAGCGTGGGTACTTCCTGCATGCAGGATTCGGCAAGCACATGGGGACACCGTGGGAGCCACCCCCAGGAATGTGTGGGCCTATTTCACTCTTTTGGTCTTCTGCCTAATTAATAAATCAAGAAGGCTGAGAGAGACGATGTTGGTTCTGTAAAATCTTGGTTTATCAGCAAGTGTGTTGCTTTTTCTACATTGTTAATGCAAGTCTTTGTACATAGTAGTTTGTGAGTCCTTTACTCACAAAGAAGTCCTTTACTTCCTTCTGTACCTACATGCATGTATTAAAGTAGAAGAGATAGAGTATCTGTTTTAGAACTTGCTATCATGAACAGCAACTCTAAGAATGCAAAAAACATGTTGAGAAACAACTGTTCAGACTTAGGAGAGCAAGAGCTGGTTATCTTTCTGTGTCAGAGTTCCTCATAAACTTGCAATTTGCCTGAGTTATGTAACTGAATGATTTGTTAACTCAAAATGGGAGTTGTTATTTTTTCACATGAAGACAGATTTCTAAAAATCAACAGTTTAAAGTTCACGTTAGGGAATTTTAATCCTTATATGTTTAAACTCTCTATTTACTTGCTATCTGAGTGTACTAGTTTCAGTATATGCTTCGTCTTTATGCTGCTTTGACCGTCTTCCATCTGCTTTTAAATTTCCTGTTAGCTGCATGTTTAAAACTTGCCCAAGTCAATAACACCTTCCATTGAGAAGAAAATCCCTTTAAAAAGTACTTCACAGTTTAAAGACTGTTTGTTTTAACAGGTAACTAATTTGGGCAGACCACTGAAAACATTTGGTACCGCTTCCCTGGACATCCAGTGGCCGAAAGAAATTAGTAATGGCAAATGGCTGCTCTATTTGATGAAAATAGATTCCAAAGGCTTGGAAAAAGTCTCCTGTCAACCCGAGAATGAAATCAATAGTTTGCGCGTTGCGGTATGTTACCCTGTCTTCTGTTCCTGAATTAGCACACCATGGAAGCACCGCAGCATGTGACAGTAGAGCACAAGAGCTTGCCTCCACAAGGACTTTTTTTTTTGTCTTGAGTGTGAGCACAATACATGAAGAATGTATCAAGTCTTAAGCTTATTAGGAGACCTTGTACCAGCTAATGAGGATAACATGCTAAAGGATAGATGCTAGTCAGGGTGTCTGGTTTTGCAATGGGCACAGCTGTCATACGCTCTTACAGGATGAAATTGCTGTTTGCTTTAATGAATTTCATCAGTGCTATTGAAATCTGATTGAGTTCTTACACAGAAAAAACAATAAACAACAGTAAGCCTCTCCCCAGCCTGGGGGAATTCCACGCAGTTTTTTAAAGAGAACGGGCTTGCACTTAAATTTACTTAAATTACAACAAATATGATAAAAAGAATTTCTTGAGCAAGTTTCATAGCCCTTCCTTGTGCCTATCTAGCAAGATTTTTCCCCTAAACCCTGAGGCTTCATTATTTTTTTTTCATATAATCTTAAGATCATTTAGGAGTTGTAATTTTCACATTAAAACTTCATGCACATAAACCCATTCTTGTCAGATCACTAATTAGTTAATGAAACTTTCAATGAGTGCAATTAATACACAGTTTAAAAAAAAAGGTATCTACTGACCGTAGCACAATCTTATCCTTTAGCATAGTAGCATTAATTACCTTTATATAGAACAAAAATGGAAACAACATTGAAAGCTTTGTAAATCTAACCTCCCCCTTGACCTATTAAAGAAGTCAGTTGACCTTTCTTTAGGTAATCTCAAAATCTGGTAATTGTCCTGACTCTACTATTAGTAATAAATGTAGATAAGTAGGGATATATAATGATGTCACTCAGGTGCTGATCTTGGAACAAGAAAACAGTCTTGAACTTGTTTCTCTGCTTGTATGGGGACAGAATTGAGAGATACTTACGATAAACTATTAAACTCTCTTAATGTTTTGTTGTGTGGGTTTTTTTCCCTTTCTTTCTGCTTTTAGGAATCCCATAACTCAAGAAGGAAACGTGAGGTTGCAGAGAAGCAGATTACAGACAGCAAGGCCTTTTCTTTATTCTCAGAAAGAAAATACAAGACCTTGGTAAGCATATTGCCCCAACTAAAGTCTTGTCACATACCTCCCCCTGCACTCACTAGAGGGATTTTCTGAGTTTATCAGGGTGAAAGAAGGTATCTCTTCGCTTTGTTTCTATCTTAAATCCAAGTATCGATGCAAACAGATTTTGGTTCTTGCACATAAATATGATGCATATAATCTAATTTTTAATCTTGGGCGGGGGCGGGGGAGGCTTTACATGATTTGTGAGGATGTGTCTTTATTTACACATACAAATGTGTAATTGCAGGACTGCAATGTGAATGCACGCTGCGTGGACATAAAGTGTCCCCTGAAGGGTTTAGACAGCAAGGCATCTATTGTGCTGCGTTCCAGGCTGTGGAACAGTACTTTCTTAGAAGTAAGTCCTGTTACCTGACATTTTTGAAAGGTCAGAGTTCTTTCCTGTTCTGCGTCTAATGTCCATATTTTATTTTGGAACAGGAATACTCCAAAATGAACTACCTGGACATTGTTGTTAGGGCTTCGATCAGTGTTCCTGTTGCAGCTAAGAATGTTAAACTCACAAATGAAGTTGCTCAGGTAGGTTCAACACTTAATGCTACCCGTGTGTTATGCTTGTGATGTTTCCAGTTCATATCAAACACCAAAAAATCCCCACTATTTTAACACACAAGTAGCTAAAAGTTTAGCTTTTTAACTGAGTTTTGAATTACTGATTGTTTTTACCTTTTAATTGGGTTGAAAAAATCCACTACCATATAAAATTTATCAACTTTATCTTCAAAAACATTTTGTAGATGAGAGAGAGAAGTCATCTTGTTAGAGAAAAGATGACTGTATAAATTGTAGCTTCATATTAAACATGGATGCTTCTGAAATGCTCTTTCCATTGTCACATATTTTCTCTCCTTTAGGTCCGTGTTACTGTCTTTCCTGCAAAACCAGTAGCACTTTATACAGGAGTACCTTGGTGGATCATCTCAGTGGCTATTTTTGCTGGAATACTGATGCTTGCACTGTTGGTATTCTTACTATGGAAGGTGAGTTTTTATGCATCTGGTTATTTTACATTTCCTGGTCTACAGTTCCTGACAAGACAGCAAACTAAGCAAATGATTAAGCATTTTCGTTTGCATTTGGGACTCAAAATAGAGCAAAACTGCCCAAAACATACATTACCATTATCAGTGTCTCAGTTTTGTAACATTTGTAAAGAAAATAGTTACATGGGAAGACTTGTTATAATTTTTTTTTCTTTTTCCGCATCCTCAAAAAGGAAGTATTTTGAGCTCTGAGCAAAACATGAGAGAAATGTTCAGAGGCCACAGGTACTTCAGTACGGATGGATACAGCTAATTGGGGCTTCTGCAGTTAGGCGTAAAACTTCATGTGAACCATCTACAAATGTTTTAGCAAGGCTTTGTTCTCAGAATTTTAAAAATACCATTAAACTAGTGGATGAAAATAACCAAAAGGTATACAGAAATAATACATAGCCAGTGTGTTGGTGAATTTCTGTAGTATTGGCTTTTTACCTTAGAAAACCCTAAAGGAGAAAATAAGTCTATATAACAAAAAGGTAACAATTTGCAAAAGGGAAAAAAAGAACCCAAGTACCTATTTTCCTAACTACCTCTGGCATTCTTGCAAGTAATTGTGGTTCCAAGTATAACAGGGCCGTCCTTTATTCTTAGTTTTTACAGGCATAGGCAGTCAGTATTTGCTGTTACAGGATAGCAGAAGGTTATTAAGAAAGAGGAGGTGAAGAAGAACATCCTGTCTGTCACTTACTTTCTTCTGGAGAAACTGCAGCAATGGGCTTTGCTGAGGAGCTACAATTTGCTGCAGGTTACTTCTCCCAGGAAAGTTCTGACTTCCCTATTTTCTAATAAATGCCCAGCCCCTGCTGCAAATCTTCCTGATGAATTAATACTTTGAGTGGGCTGTTAAATTATTACTAGTATTTTACTGCACGTGAAAATACATTTTCACACACGCACAGACAGGATAAAATGCTTCTTTTGATGACAAACACCGTGCCATCCTATGAAGGACAAACATGGTACTTCAAAGAAAATGACTTGATTGGTTTAAGACAAATGCTTGTGTTGTACAGGTCAAAGCAGCACTCATTTTTGTTCTGCCGTATGTTTTTGTCTCTCCTGTGCACTAGTCCACAAACAGGTTTCTGAATAGACTTCTTGACAACAAGCTTTAGTTGCTCTGGACACACTTTATAGTAGCTTTTCTTAAAAAAAAAAAAAAAAAAAAAAAAAAAAAACAAAAAAAAAAACCCCAAACAAACAAAAAAACCCCCAAAACGCAAAACAGATGCATTATAAATCTATCAAAACGCCTCTAGAATAATATTCTTTACCTCAAGCAATTCTATTATTTTACAGATGAAGTTAGTCCAAGAAGTTCTCAGATCTAGAAACAGATGAGTTATTGTGATTATNGATGAGTTTTTGTTTTTTTTTTTTTTTTTTTTTTTTTTTGCCTGTGAAGGGAGAATTGGAAGATAGTTCAGGAATTCAAGGCAGTTTTAATAGGTTTGACTTCCTCCAGTCCACAAAAATTGACTAAATGCCTTGCTTCCTTGTAGTGTGGTTTCTTCAAGAGAAATAAGAAAGATCATTACGATGCCACATATCACAAGGCTGAGATCCATGCTCAGCCATCTGATAAGGAGAGGCTTACTTCTGATGCATAGTATTGATCTACTTCTGTAATTGGTAATTGATGATATTTTTTAATTTTTAGCTGTGGCACACGCTATGGTTGCGGTGGCTAACTGAAGCTTTTACTGCACATGTTCTATTAACTTTTGGATTTCAAGCTATCGTACTTGCTTGCTCGTTCTGTCGATAGATTTTCAGCTTTTGGTGCACGTGAACAAACACAGGCATTTACCTTGGTCTAAAAAGCTTTTTGTTTATTTCTTTAGAAAATGTCTTGATCTGTTGCAATGTTTTTAAGTTTGGGGTTTTTTTTAAATTTATGTTTTAACAGTATAAGTAAGTTGGTTTTTTTTAAGATTAAGAGATGGTGATCAACAATGCAGAGTTAAGATTCAAAGCTAAGACTATGTGGATGGTAAAAAACCCTTGCTTTACTAACCTTTAGTGCATGCTAAAAGATACATGTTGCTTATAACGAAAGGCTTTTTCACAATGAGGATTTAATTACTATGGAAACATCTGTTTTCCTTCAGTTCTAAGGTATACTTTTCTAGGAACACTTTCCTCTGCTGAAGCTACTAGATGCACGATGATTTATGCTCCTAGCAACCTTTATTCAACTTAAGATATTACATGCATGTACACTGTATTAATAAGTGATGCTTGGGATTGGGGTGGGGAGGAATTCTTAACTAAAATACATCAAAACAATGTCTAATGCAGTCTTGACTAAGAGAGGTCTAAAGATTTTGTCTATGTCTGGATGTAACTTTTTTTAAAATTCAGTTCCACGAAAGTTCTAATATATATTTAAAATGAAAAAAACAAACAAACCAACCCAAACAAAAGCAGAAAACCCCACCACTACGAACAAAACCTTGCTGCTTTAATCTTTTTTATTCCTAGCTGTACCTAATGACAGCTGGATGGCACAAATGTCTCTTATCCTTAATCTTGACATCAGTAACCCATAAGCTTGTAAAGTTGAGTGTTTACCAGTTATCATCTTTGTAACACTGTGCCCGTAACTCTGTTTTGTTTTGAAAATTAATTTCAGTCCATTCCTCAATAGATAAAATAAGTTTTTTACAGTATCTTTGAATAATGAACCACAGGGCAAATAAATAAGCGGTACTGGATTTCATCTAGTTGTGTCATGGCACATTACAAAATTTTCAAGTTACGTCTGTTTTTTATGCTAACTAAGCAAGACTCACATTTGTGACTGTAGTTGAGATGGTGCTTTGAAAAACAAGGGCCTAGTGTAACTTTTCTTGAAGGCTCTGGAAATTTTTCTGTATGTTTTTTATAGGTAAATCATGTCACTGTACAGGAAGATGCTGAAGCGCATACCTATCTTGGATTGAGGAGAAGCAAGCTTTCCTGAGCTGTATCTATTTCTTTGTGTAGCATTAAATTATCTCATTAAATGAATGAGCAGCTTTATAAAGAAGACTTACAAGACTTGTAAAACAAATTCAGAAAGTTAGCGGGTGCAATATTTTTAAGATTTACTGGATTTTTTGAGGATTACTGGATTGTCAGACTATGCCATTTGTCTTCAGCTGCTGTTGGAGCAACTAACGTACACCAGTTGGCTCACACTTTTTACAGCTACATATGCTACAATTTTGCCCTACGTGTTTTTGTTTTCAATTTTCTCACCTGTATGTCTGTGCAAAGGAAGAATTTACTTACCTCTATAATTGTAGTACTTTAGCAGCAACTTAAACCTAAACTGTTCTTTTTCTTCTCTGCCGCAGTGCGGGTTCTTCCAGCGTTCTAGGTACGAAGACAGTGTCCCCCGATACCATGCTGTAAGAATTCGAAAAGAAGAGCGACAGATCAAAGATGGGAAATGCAAAGACCTTGAGACAAAACAGTGGTTCACAAAATGGAATGAAAATGAAAGTTATTCTTAGGGAAAGATACTTCTCATCCACAAAGTTCAGATAGAGGGTAATGTTTTCGTTAATGGAATACTGATGGAGTTAGACCTATGAACACTACGGACATTCACCATTTGATTGTAGATATTACTACTTATATTGAGGCTTTTGTTTGCACAGTTAAAATTGCTTCATCAATAGACTTTATTTGCATTATTTAATTTCCAGACTGCCTCTTTTCCCCTTCAAATCTAACTCACACTTTAGAAGATGCTGTGTTGATTTGGGGTCTTTTCTGCAAAATATGCAAACCCATTACCGTGGACCTTTTCCTGTGATCCTGACCTTCTTAGGTGTGCAAGGCATGCATGGTTAAGGTCAAGACAGGTTCTCCTTCCTTCCCTCAATGCACGGTCCGTTATAAACACACAGTGGCCTTAACACACCTTGTTCAAGTATAATCTGAAGACCTGCAAATCTACTTTAGTCATAAACTTTGCCTGCTGCAGTAGTTAGGGTTTAACAAAAAGCATAATCTTAAATTACATGTGCAATAGGTCATGTTGCTCCTTTGTTTTTTTTTTTTTTTAAGATCAGATTGTGATTCTTGCTCAAAACAAATATACACAGGTTTTTTTTAAAAAGAGGCTTGAATACTAGATGTACTTTTTGTATATATATATATTTTAGTCATTTTTGTATTTATTTTTGTTATAAATCATTGTCTTTGACTAACTGTTAGGCCAAAGACTTAACTGAACCTTCAAATCCGCTGTGTTTTTGAACTTCAGATTCAAATGCTTTCACTGCATTGTAATACATCACTGGAGGTGCCTATGCTTTCTAAAAGTGTAAATATTTATTCCAGTAATATGTACGGGGGCTTTTTTCCTGATACTTGTAACTTTATGTAATAGGAATTATAGGGTCTTGTAACATGGTTTGTATGTTACTTCAGACTATTTAACAATTAGGACACCAAGCAGAAGTAGGGGTTTTAGATACAGTTTTATACTTACTGCAAGAAAAGTGAGAGGTTCTCTGGAAACAGCTTTACAGCTTCATAAGGACTTCCTGTTTGGCAAAAGGCATTGACTACTGCACCTGTTATATAGCACTTGAAGGAGGCTATAAATGCCTAACTTACCTTAACTACGGGGATCTGAGCTATCCACGTTGAGACTACTGAATCATCTTGAATATCTGAATGTTAATAAAAGTAGAACCACGAGTTGTGTTTATCAGTAATTTAGTTATTGTAACATAACTGTTGAAACTATTTAAAGAGTTTACTTTTTTACCCATGTTCTAAAGTGTTGGTACTATTTAAGAAGGAGTATTTAGTTTGCAACTGTTTATTCCATGTGAAACAAAGTTCTGTTCAAAAAGTGTGCGTGTTAATTGCTAGTAATTTGAACTATGCAAAAACCTCTTGGTACTTTTTCCCCTCATAGGGTAAAAACTTGCTAGGAGGGCAGTCGTCAAGTGTCTTTATTTTTACTACTAACTTTGAATATACCTTCTTGGAAGGTGTGATCACTTAAAAAGTTATCATTATAGAAAATGCATTCATTTAATAGACTCCTCTTCCCACTAAATAGTCTCATTATGTTGTGACCCTGATTTTATGAACACTTACACACATATTTAGCTACTACACAGTTTTTGAGCTTTTAAAATTCTGTCTTATTTGCCAAAAGGCTCAGCAGTATCAGAAGCCAGGCTCATCAGGGGCTAAGAAGCTTGACCAGTAGCCATGGATTTAGAAGCAGATTGTGGCCCTCGCCTCAGAACATGAATGTCTTAGCCATGTTAAACTGAAAGTTCTTGAAAAATAAGTCATGTCACTGGTATACTTTTATCTCAGACTTTTTAATACTAGCTAGCAGTGCTACATCATTCCATTATTAGAAATTACCTGTGGATATTTGTATAGAAGTGTGAAATAAATTTTTTTTTTTAAATTAAACATTGTTTTGGTAATAGTGATTTTTTTATCATAATTAACTGAGGTAGCTATATAGCTAAGTTCACCAGCAAAGCAAGCTGAAAATTGCAAGCTTTTAACAAAGTGTCTAAGTCCCAATATTGCTGTCACTCTCAGTCCCCCCACCGCCCCCACCCCCCCCAAAAGGCAGCTGTGGGAGATAACACACAATCTTGCCCTCACGGGCTGTCTGATGCTTGCTGCAGTTTCCAGCATCAGTAAGAGTCAGGCATGGAGTCTGGCAGAGCAGGCTCTGGCAATGCAGCAAGTGTCAGCTCCTCTTGGGGCAGAGCTACCCTCTCCTTCCACACTTCACTTGTGCTGCCCAGCAGTACCTTCTAAAAAGCTTCTGAAAGCTCCCCTGCCAGACAGTTCTGTAACTAGGGGAGATGGATGCACACTAGTCAAGGACTTCACATACCTATCTGTATTTATCAGTGGAAGTGTGGTATTGACAGTCAATGATACGGTCACAGGATGACAGAATGCAGGAAAAAACAAATCCACACACACAAAAAAGTCCTAGAGAAAACCTCTAGTTTATCTCCAGTTTTAAGATGTTAATTCTCACAGGATGCTTGCCTTTGCTGAAAGGAAAGGCCTTTTGATGCAGCAAGGCCTGAAGATTAGGGCTCGGAGGGCACCTGCTAGGCCAGTATTCATTGTTGCAGCCAAGAAACTTCTGGGACTAGAAGCAGAAGGTGCTGATAGATCTTTCAGAGCATGTCAAAGACATGGACTCACTGTGCTTTTATTAAACAATTAATTTGTTTAATTACAGAACTAAACCCACAAACGTGTCCATAAGACAACAAAATAGGGACTGGGAGAACAGTTGAGTAGCTGATCACAGGAAGTATAGTACAAATATATTAGGTTTTATATATGCTCATATAAACCACACACACATAGTAATAGATATAGTGGTATATGCCATATACACAGTAGTACAGTACCATACATAATAGTCTATGTGTATAGTATATATGTATATATACGCACATACATAAAACCTAGTGTACTATACTTGTGCTATATATATATATATGCATATTCTGGGTGTATATGTATAATACACACATACACTATATAAGCCTAAGGTACATAAACTGAATGCTAGTAAACCACAATACCATCACATATATTTAACTGTCACAGCACAGGAGACACACCTTATGAGAGACACTTTCAATGTAAGGGACCATTGCAGCATAGTTTCAATAATCACCTGTGCAGAGGTTATGTGTGGAAGAAGAGATGGGACAGGGTGCTCAGGCACAAGTGTCAGGAATTGGCACATAAGGTGAAGGGAAACTTTTGAAAGCAGCATATAAACTCCACTCCCCATTCAGAGCACCCACGTTACAATGCTAACCGTCACTGCAGCAGCCTGTCTTAACTAAAATAAACAGACTACAGGGAACCAGAAAGCTGCTTATGTACAAACAACTGAAATAACTTCTCCCAGCACAGAGTAGGTGAGAGTGTCAGCAGTTGGTTTGCAAAACCCAGGAGAACAAACTGTGATGAAGCAAACAGGCAACTGTCACCAGTGCTCTGAGCCAGAAGCAGGACAGGGACACGCTTTGGCTGCCTTGCCAGATAACTCAAGAATGTGAGCAGCGTATCTCCCTACGGTGGCTGTGTAAGCACTTCAGTTTTTAAGCCCGGTCCTCAGGCATCTTTAAATGTCCATTTGTCTTCCCAGGCCCTGGATTCATAATTAATACCGTAGACTTTTTGTAACCTCATAAGCCTTGCCAGACTCCTAACTGTAAGCCTCATGAGACAAAAGACAGCAACTCCTTACCCCGAGCGATTGCCACAGAAATCGGCCTTAACCCCCAGCCAGGGTGCGATACTGTCATTGTACAGGGGTACAGTTTGTGCAATCTGCAGTTTGCGTTTTCCATACTTGAAGACAGATCCCTTTCCTCCCCCATTTGCTAGCTCTGCAAAATGGTTGTTTGCAAGCAGTACCTTTTCAGGGCTTACCAGTCTCAAAGATCCTAGAAGTCAAAAAACCGAGTTTTTAACAAGCAGAGGTGGCCTTGCTCCGCTTGCCTACTGCGGAACAACATACACCCCTCGCCACTAATATACAGCGCTAACTATTTATTTCCTCGTATCTCTCAATCTCAGTGTCTTTGGGGGACGGGGGAGGAAGGGACAGAAAAGTAAAAAAGTTTTGCTAGGAGCATATGAACTAAGCAACTGCTTAAAAAATGATTAAAAGAAATGCTGGCGGGATATCACTTGGTTTCTTGACACGGAGGGGACCAACAGTTGAGGTTCCAGAGCTGAGAAGTGTACCATTGCCAGCTGGTTTCCAAGACAGCCTGTGATCGATTCCACCTTTGACAATGGCCAATAGTTAAACGGAATGATGATGATACTTTGCTGTTCGCGTTCCCACAAAAAGTTAGTGCTCAACATCAGTAGCAATGTAGTATATTTTCCTATGATAGAAAACGCCATCCATGATAAACCATGAACTTTCTCCAACTGCCTTCTGCTCTTGAGTCGCAAAGTTGTACGTGGCAAAAATCCACACACTCCAAAGTTTAATTATATACTGGATTAAAAATAAACAAACCCATCTGTATGTTCTTCTTGAATCTACAATTTGATAACCTACAGAAGCCACGCCATATTTCTGACCAACTTTGTTACCATTTTATATCTTTTTATTTCTACTCCTGAAAAAAAAAAAGAAAAGAGACCAAAGCCAATGTAACCCTAAGAATTTCCTAACAGAGCTGTGCTGGTTTTGGTTGGGATAGCATTCATTTTGTTTACAGTAGCTAGTATGGGGCTATGTTTTGGATTTGTGCTGAAAACAGTGTCGATAATGCAGAGATGTTTTCGCTATTCCTTGCTTTCCTTGCGTGCATGGCTTTTGCTTTACTTCTTAAACCATCTTTATCTCAACCAAAGAGGCTTACCACTTCTACCATTCTGATTCCCTCCCTCATCCCACCGGGGGGGGAGCGACCGAGCAGCTGCGTGGTTGCCAGCTGGGGTTAAACCATGACAACAGCAAAAGCAGCTGAACTTACTGACAAAAACCTAAGAACAACGACAAGCCTTTGTGCAGAGGAAGTACACAAGCTGAAAAGAGACATGGATAGATGGACCGGATGACTGCGCAGGCATTACAGCAAAGCATATAAACCACTGAAAGAAAAGAGATATTCTATGGATATCCATACCTGGCAACTTAAGTGTTTTTTCTTAATCTATAATGCCCCTATTTTGGAAGAAAGGGAAATAAAAAAAGCACCAGTACATGCAGGAACCAAGAACGGCAAGTTCCAGTAAGGGGTTATTTATAGTATCACCTTAACAAACCAAGAAGTCTTTCTATGGAACACCCTGCAAGAATGCTGCACTTCCAATTATCTTATTAAACCTTAAACTGAAAAAAAAAAAATGAAATTGCTTAGGTTAAAACTAATTGGTATGTTTTCAATTATCTTGAAGTCTGATTTGTTCTATCCCATTTAACTTATGGATCCAGATGTATTATAATTTCAGGAACACCAATAAACAGGAATATGAGTAGAAAAATGCCAAATGACAAAAATACTACATTTCTGCTTTTTGGTGTGCATAAGGATTTACAGAAATTGGCACATCAGAACTGCAGCTAGTGTCACACTGGATCAGATCAGAGTAAGCCCCCAGAAGATCATCAGTGAGAGAAACAGGTTTTAATAAGGGATGGTGGGGAAGGGGGGACGGAGAAAAAGAGAATTCAGAATATTCTCCAATATTTTACTGACCCATGTAAACATGTTCCTTTATCTGATCAGTAGTTTAAACAAGACCAAGAAAACACCTTTAAGTAAACAGAGAGGGTTTGTTCTGCCCTGAACACAGCATTTAAGGAATTATCCACAGTTCTTTATCCACACTTACTTCTGTGACTGCTCATCCTGCATGATTCTCCCTGAGAAAAACGCTCACTGTTTACATCACTGGGAATGGGCTCTAGCTTACAAATTGCAATGATTTACTTAGCCTCTGACAGCCTTTGCCACATTAGCTGGCTGTGGACTGCTGTCCAAAGATAACTTTAGGCACTAGGCCAGGTTTTAAGGCATGTTTGTAAGTTCATCAGGCATCACGATAGTCACATACAGGCATAAAAGATGAAGCCAATCCAGAGCTATCATAAGAAATGGCAACAACTTAATAAATACCCAATTTACTGCTTGTAAGCACTGCTTTAAACTAGTACTGGCTCACAACTGAGAGGCCATTATAAATTGGTTTTAAGTACGCCAATTCATAAGTGGGACTCCCAAACTATTACAAAATTGAGTAGCATGAGCTACTATTTGGTGCTTCTCAGGGAGGCCTACAAGCAGTGAGAAAGCAAAAACTGTCAGCAACCTGTATTTGTGGAAGAACTGCAAAGACAGACAAGCTGTTAGTTTGCTTCATTAGCCACCAACTCCCTGGCCAGAACACAAAAAGCCATTCGTTTTTCAGCACAAGATGGAGATACGAACCAGGTGAAGCAGTCTAATCCTGAACTACCACTTTGGTTTTATGTATTATTGGTGCAGCTACTGCTCAGAAAATTGCCTCTGGAGGCAGACTGAATCAATGTTTTCTGTATTTCAATGCAACATCAAAAAAAAAAAAAAAGCCCTTAATTCATTATGATATCTTCATCTCTCTAATAGGAGGCTCCAAGCAATCCAACAAAGCATTGAATGGATTAATGTGATAGAAATAACAAAACAGTTTCTACTCTAGCAGAGGCCATTGAATCTCCATCCCTGCCATCAGGTCATGGACAAGTCACAGGCACAAAGCATGTTTAAAGGCAATCAAGCAATATTCAAGAGTTGATTTCATAAGATAAATGCATCGGGCAAATACAAATATCCACAATAAAAGAAGCAAATGATACAGGGCCAGATCCACGATCGTACTGTATTGTATACAATCCTGGATTACAGGATTCAACATCTACGCTGCAGTAAATTTATCAGAAAAGCTTATAATCACTCTTAACTGCATTTTTTTGTTAATGTTCCAGATACTTCTACCTGAGTAGGACAAGAAACTATTAAATACCACTATTTGGTACTTCACGTGTTGCATTAGCATCCTAACAGCCAGTAAAGTGATTGTTACATACGGTCCAAGTACTTTTTAAACCAAAGACATGTATTGTGTTCATTGCTGACCAACAGGGAGTATATCTGTACAGACACAAGCCCTACTTCTTCCTCTCCTTTTTTTCTGAGCGCTGAAACAAACTATCTTCTTTTTTCTCCTTTGCACACCATGACACAGGGCAGGGCACGAAGAGCTGGCAGAGGCCATAGTGCCCCTTTCCAGATCATCACACAGCTGAGGAGAGACGAGGTGCACTAGTATGAAGGCCCACAGCTGTTAAATCACAGTTTAAACCCCCCAGGTGAGGCTCTGCCCACACACCAGCCAGCAGCTGTGTGAATAAAGCCAGGTTTCTGCTACCTCCTATTTCAGCCCCACAGCCAAGCAGCCAAGTCCCCACTGCCATCATGGAATGGTTTAGGTTGGAAGGGACCTTAAAGATCATCTAGTTACACCCTCCTCTGCCCTGGGCAGGGACACCTCTAGGGATGGGGCAGCCACAACCTCCCTGGGCAACCTGTTCCAGTGNGTGGGGGGTGTCTCACCAGAGGGGGCCCCCGCTCCTCACAGGCCTCCGCCCGCCTGGCCCTGACCCCAACGGGGACCGCGGCGAGGGCAAGCGCGCTGTTCACCGAGCGGGCCGACCCCAGGCCGCCCTTCCCCGCCGCAGCGCCGATACCGATGCGGGGCCACCTTTCGGCCTCGCTGCCGGCGCCACACTCCGCCCGCGGCAGGGCCCCTGCCGTCCCAGCCACCGCCGCCCCCACTCCCCTCATCACGGCTTCCCGCCCCGCGGGCTAGCGAACACCACTCCCCCGTAAGCGACACGACCGTACCTGTCCGAGGCTGGGCTCCTCCGGGAAGGCACAGTGGCAGCGGAGGGGCCGCCTCAGGGGCCGCGACCCCACCAGCAGGGGCCGGGCTGCTCCGGGTACCCCCCACCCCTCTCCTTCGGAGCCGCCCTCTCCTCCGCCCCGTCGCCGCTGCGTAGGGCTGGGCTGGGAGGAGACACCCACCCCCGTCGGGCACCTCCTCCCGGCCGCGCGGCGGAGGAGGCCGCGGCCTGGGCAGGGGCCGGGGGAGCTGGCGTGGCGGGAAATGGCGGCTGGACCGGGCCGGGCTGAGGCGAGCTGAGGAGCGGGGGTACGACGAGGGCCGCGGCCATGAGGCTGCTGCGCGCTCTGCTGCGCGGCGCCTCCGCGGGCAGCGCCTCCCCGGTCAGCATCCCGCAGCAGGTGGACTTCTACTCCCGCTTCTCCCCCTCGCCGCTCTCCATGAAGCAGTTCCTGGACTTCGGTGAGTCCCTGCCGCCCCGCCCGCAGGTGCTTGTGAGGAGCGGGGCGGCTCCGGCGCGGCCATGGGCTTTACTCCCCCCACCCTTCCCCGTGTTCGCGCCGCCGCGCTCCCCTGCTGTTGCTTATCACTTCTTAACGCTGTCCCTTTTGGCAGAAAAACGCTCTGTTTCCTTCCGGGAGAAGGGCAGCCCAATCGACTCCTTCCCCGGAGACGGGAACTGTGGCAAGGTTGAAATTCAGCTGAAAAAAACCTCCCCATGTGTTTGGCATCACAGTAGTTTGTTTTGTTCTGCAAAACCCGCGGTGTCGGGGGGAGGGCGGGGACGGTTCTGACAACCGGTGCCGTTGTCGGAAAGGTGAGAGCTGTTAATCCTTCTGCAAGCCGGCAGCACGCAGCCTTGTGAGGCATAGCCGACACGAGCAACGTTTAACCTCTGCCGGCCCCGAGGGGCTGAGACAGCCATCGCTCCCCCTCAGCCCCATGTCTGTGCCCTGCAAAAACGCCTTACCCCAGTGCCGTTGCTTTAGATGTGCGAGGGGAGGAGCAGGACGCAAACACGAAGAGCCATGCCGGAGGACTTGGAATCCAGCCGTGAAAATGAGTAAATCGGTAACAGGATACTCCCTCGGTCCTGTGCTCCGCACCAAAGCCACTGGCAGGGCGGCCGGGTTTGGCTGACTGCTTGGAAACAAAAGGGATCGCAGGCATTGTTCTGTTCTGCTTCAAAGCAAAGACTACACAGAGAAGGGTCTTGTAAATCACACCAAGAAGCCCTTTCAAAGCGTGGGGATGGAGCCATGCCATAATACATTCCGTTTCTCTACCCAAGTCACTCTCATGTGCATAAATGTTTACATAAATGTTGTATATAAGCATTTAACTAGTTAATAGTGGTATTACTTTTTAAGTTTTTCTAAGTAAAATGCAACTGAGAACTATTCCCAGAACCCCAGACTTCGTATGAGTAGGAAGACTTAGAAAGAAAAGTTTTTCTTAACTATCCACTGTCACTTCCTCCATCTATTCAACGTTTCATACGTTTCAATAAAATTTATCCAGTTATTTAAAACCCCAGATTTGTACAGGAACTCCACCAGATATTCTGTTGCTACCATACTCTTAAGCAAAGAATCTTGCAATTCAGAGTTTGCTTTGACCTGTGCTATTTTACCACTAAAACACCAACAAAATAATGTTTACCTTAATATCAGTGTTTGTTTTCGAGGCACAGTATTTCCTGATCAAAAGTTAGGCTACTTTTTTGCTGTTAGTACCTGAACATAAGGTAAGGTAATATTGAAAAATTTCTTTTTCCCCCTCTCTTTTGCTTAAGGATTTAATAACTGATAGTAAAAACTAATAATAAAGGCAAAAAGAGCAGAGTGCAATACTGAGACAGTATTTGTCCGTAAGACATTCTGTAGCTATTACAATATGATAGTGTTTTCAGTGGGGATTTTTTTGTCTCCTTTCTCTACAGTGAGAGCAGCCAAAGAGGAAATCATAAAATCTAGTAATACTAACTTAAAAAAAGTCTGCTTCTAGTTCCTTCAGGTTTTGATCTAGCAAATGAAATATTCCATAAGCAAATATAGGTCTGGACCATACACATCAGTCATATCTTGGGTTATAAGCGCATAGTGTTTTATGTAGGAGTTTTATCCATCCTTTGCCTAGATCAACCATAGCTGCACAGGGAAACAAAGCCACTTGCCCATTCACTGAAGTCTTGCTTACCCTAATTTGACCCAGGCTTGGTCAAATATGGAGGCCTCCAGATAAAAAATTAATTTGTGGAATGTCATTTGCTGAGTATATGAGGCACTTGAAGATTATCTTTACATTCTAATACCTTCAGTCTGACTTGTTTATGGAACTTTACCTGAGAAAAGGGAAAGGCCAGTTAACAGTCATGCCTGAAACACAATCTGACTAGGGAGAAGAATGAAAGGTTTCTGGATAGAGGTATGTAGACAACGCACAATACTGGTAAGTGTCACTGGGGAGGAATTCCTTGTAAGCTGTCATTTTTTTATTAAGTTAACTGTCATTCTCTCATCAGCGAGAGAATTTATGACTTACCAGAGTCTGGATACATTAAACTAAACTACGCCATTTTGATTTGGTGAAGACTTTTCATGTTTAAGACACTTCTAGCTTCCTCTTTTTCCACGTCCCTTCCTTTACTCTTCTTCCCAAACTCCCCCTTGCCAAATGGAAGGAGTGAACTGAGCATAAACACCAGAGTTAATTTTTAGGAGTTACCTGTTGTGAAACACCAAGCCTGAGGTATGTACTCACTGGAGCAGATGAACAGGTTAGTAAGTTCAGATGCTGTTCACATGACACTCTTGAAGTCTAGAAGGAAGTCTGGCTGAGGATAAAGTACATAATTTCTTAGCCTCTTCCCTACTGCCCACCCTCCTTTCTCACCTGGTAAAAAGAGTATTGTGGGAATAAATTTAGGTCTTGATATTAATAACCACATTTAATTGCCACCCACACAGATGACACCTGTCCTTATAAAAGGACATGGCAGTTATCAACAGGTGCAATAATTTAACTTCTAGCTTTTAAAAATGTAAAAATTTTAAAAAGTAAATGTATGGTAGAACTACTACCATAATGACTAAGCACAGCAGCTGTCCTACTTTCATTTCTCTCTCAGTATTCATGTGAGTTCATTCATCTGTCTCCTGTTCCTGTGAGACAGTGAATTTAGACTACAACAGATCTAGCTGAAAATGAGATAAATGTTACAGAATTTACTTTCTGAAAGTGTTCCAATATGAGTTATGGTAATTCAGTAAGATCAGTGACCAAGCAGGCTGTATGGGACCATGATACTTTTTCTCAGGCATCCTTCCCATAGGTTCTTGTGCTGGTTTCATTTGCCTCTCTGACATGCTCGGAATGACATACTGTTTGATCAGTGCAAGTTACAGTCGATGTTTGCTGCAAATAAAGTGAACAATTTGCATGGATAGAAGCAATATTTAAAGTTGAATGCTATGGGTTTGCCACTATTGCACTAGTTACTCTTTATATATTGAAGATTCTTGTTACTGCAACAGGGATGGTAGGTTTCAATATGAGTTTACGTTTTGAAATATAAATGGACCTCTGCCATGAAAGAAACATTGGCTTACCAGACTTGCGAAGTCAACTTTAAAGCAAAACCACAGACCTCTTATGCAAGAAAGTAAGAGTTTGTGTAGTTCTGTACCATAAGTACTGACTTTATTCTGATGTTGTCATGTATTTATTTTGGTCTTAGGATCTGAAAATGCTTGTGAAAAGACTTCGTTTATGTTTCTGCGACAAGAGTTGCCTGTGAGATTGGCAAACATAATGAAGGAAATAAGCCTGCTTCCAGATAACCTCCTAAGAACACCTTCAGTTCAGCTGGTGCAGAGCTGGTAAGAACAGCGTCATTTCGTACCTTTAAGGGTGACCTTCTCCATGTACACAAGTTGGAGGAACTCATTCTTTTCTGTAGAAAGAACATTTCATGTGCTTGTTGCATGAACATCACCTATTTAGACTAAATACCCCAATGTGACATAAATCAGAAACTAAACTTACAGACTTGGAAAAAACCTCTAGGCGCAATTAGAGATCTCACAAGGGAATTAAAAATGATTAAATATTGCAAATAGTCATGTATGAGAATTCAGTAAAACCAAAGATACACTAGAACAATGGTTGACAGGAGGCTTAGCTAAAATGAAGAAGTTAGTTGAAGAAACCAACAGAAGCAGGCAAATGCACAAAATGCTTGCAAAATGTAGTAGAAACCATTTAAAAGACAGGTTATTGCAGATTGAGAGTGAAGGTGTAGAAAATATGAAGAAAGAGCAATAGGAAGCTCCCAAAGCCAAAATATGTAAAATAACAGAAAGAATATGAGGCTAATAAAATAAAAGAAGGCATCCTTTGAAAAGTTAAATTTGCTTTCAAGTAAGGAACTTACACATAAGCATAAACTTTGTAAGGTGAAAGCAAAACAGAGAGATTGCTTGGCAACTGCTAAAGGCACGTGGCTATCTGGAAAGGCTTTTAAAGTTAAAGAGAACGGAGAATCTGCCAGTGAGTAAGTGGGATTGATTAGATGACTGAATATAAAAAGAGCTATCAATGAAAGTTCTTAATGAAACAGGAATGCTTAAATTCTCATGATACTACATGACATTGATCAAATGGGAAATTAATTCCACTTGGCCAAATGCAAAGTAGAGCACAGAGAGGAACCTCCTGTCCCTGTATCCTTGCGTGCTTACAATGGAAAAAGAAATTTTGATGCTACTGGGGATATTTTTCTGAATACGTCATTTGATGGGCAAGAAGGCAAATAGTGTTAGGAACTAAGTAACAAATGGGGAGGAATATAATTGTACCACTGTGTTAGCCCATTATTCCTCTGAATTGTGTGCACTTTTAGTCGCTCCGTCTTGAACAGAAAAGACCAAGAGGGATAATCAGAGGGTTGGAACAATTCCTACGTGAGGAGAAACCAAATAGAATTCTTCGGCTTGGAAAATACACATCTAAGGAAAGAGATGGCAGAAATACTTAAATCGTGAACAAGCTGGGAAGGTTTTCTAATAATAGGAACTCACTGGGGCTGCAAATAAGTGATCACCTACTGGGTTTAAAACACAAGGAAGATCTTTTATGCATTCTAATTAAATTGGGGAATTCATTGCACTAGAAATTTTGGAATAAAACATTGTGAATAGATTCAAAAGGATCTAACAAAATTTACAGGGGTTATGACAGTGGGATATATCAAATACAATGATTTGGAAACAACCAGCCTCGGAAGACCATAAATTGCTAACCAAAGGTATCTTCTGGTGCATATTAGAATTGGTCTTTGTCATGTTTCTTTTGTTTTAAAGGTATGTCCAAAGTCTTCAGGAGATCCTTGACTTTAAGGACAAAAGCTCAGAAGATTCAGGGGCTGTTCATAGGTAAGGATTTGCTGTCACATATGTTGATATTCTGTTAATATTTGTAGGACTAGCAAGAGAATAAGAGCTTAAGAAAAATTTCATCTATCTCTAATCTTTATGTAAGAATTGCAGTAACGTCACCCCATGTCCCTAAAAGGAGGGTACATTAAAACATGAAACAAAGCACTTGTATGCTGTAGCATCCTGGTCAAGGCTGTTTTTGGTACACTGAAGAAGCTATGAATATGTTAAAACTTGACGAAATGTTTACCAGTTCCTTATTTGTAATGTTGGAACTGATGTATGGAACTTACTCTTCTGTAAGAGTAAGGTTTACTTAGAGTAAGTCGAGTAGAGTTTGGCTGAGCATAACTGCCTTTTGACAGGCATGGGATGATCTGTATGAAAGCGGTTGGCAGAGTTTTCTCTTTTTCTTGGCAGTAATCAAGATAATTAATAATAATTTTATAAATAATCAATAGTGGTTGATTACTGATTGTTTCAATGCTAGTCGCTTGAAATATGCTGTAAAGACTGACCTATCTTCTTACTGCTGTAGGCAGACCTGTGATATTTCTGTACATAACTGTCTTCATGCTTGTAGGCAGATACTCTGTTCGCCAGAGTATTAAATTCACTTGAAAGTGAAATACTAACAATGTGTTAATTTTAGTTTTACAGATACTGTGATAAAAATCCGGAATCGACACAATGATGTAATTCCTACGATGGCTCAAGGAGTAATAGAGTACAAGGAAAGCTTTGGCATTGATCCAGTGACCTCACAGAATGTGCAGTATTTTTTAGACCGTTTCTACATGAGTCGCATTTCAATTAGAATGCTCCTTAATCAACACTGTAAGTGCTATTGTTGAAAGGAGGGGAAATGACACCTGTATTATGTCGGTATATTTTCCTTTATTTTTAAGTGCTTAATATGTACTTAAGTCCTTCTTAGGAGTATGCCATTTGCCTTGCTATTTATAAACACTTTCTTGATACAATTCTTAAAATACTTATTAGTAGTATGTTTTCAAGTATGGTGAAGATTGGAATTATGTATTGCCTATAAATTTCTGTTTAGCAAAACTGAAGACACCATCTAAAAACGTAAAATTATATTGGGTATTAAATAGTATTTTCTTTTTTGGCAGCATTACTGTTTGGTGGGAAAATTAATCCAGCTCATCCAAAACATATTGGAAGCATTGATCCTACCTGCAATGTTGTTGAAGTTATTAAAGGTAAATTCAGTGGATAAGAACAAGAATCCTGAAAACTTACAGGAATGTCTATACCGAGAGCCAGTACACATATTGATATTCATGTTTTGTTCTTTCCTACAGTTTTGTCACTTTTCCCTATAAAACCCAGTTTTTATGAGAAAATACAAAATCTCCCTGACAGTGCACGGTGTTTTCAATTTTTGTTTTTCTTTTCGGCGAACTGAAAAGGGAAAAAAAAAAGTGGAGGAGGAAATCTAACTTTCTGTGTTTTTATTATAGATGGCTATGAAAGTGCCAAGAGCCTTTGTGATTTATATTACATGAGCTCTCCCGAACTCATACTTGAAGAGCTGAATGGTAAGTGAATATGGGATGAGGCACTCTTGAATTTAGCGATGACTTCTTCTAAAGTAGCTGGTGGTGAAATGTTCTCCTTCCGCTTTTCATATAGTTAACATGTTCTCTCTATCTACTGTGATAAATAATTTTTTGGGGTGGTTTTTTTTGGTTTTAAATTTGGCAGAAGGCTTTCCCTATTCCCCCATTTAATTATAAAACTGAAACCAGTAGAAATGTTTTTGGCAGTACAGCTATTGATATAACAGACTCTAGCAGCCTCCTTCCTTCCCTAAGGTTTCTTGTATGTCTTCACCCTACACTGTCTATTGCATCTCACCCTCTCTGCACTTCTTGTAGCACTTCTAAGATTTATACTAAACATTCAATTCTTATTTCTCTTGCTTATTCAGCTATTATGTTCTTGTAGTTGTAGATTGATACAGTACACGCAAGTTGTGGTAAAAGTTATTTGAACCCCTTGGTTGTGACTTGAAAAAACAGTTTACAGCTGTGTTGCTATGAATGGAGAGGTCAGCTGTTGTCCTCATAGTCCTGCTGAATGCTAAAGAGCCTTTCGGACACAACTCACTAGCGTACTTTTAAAGACACCAAATGCCAAGTTCGGACAGACCTACAAAAACAAGCCATCAGAATTGCTTCTACAAGTAATTGTGAAAGCCAAAGTGCAGCCACAGTAACGTGGCCTATGAAGCTAAAGGCAAAGAAAGCATGGCCTTGACTACACATTCCGTATCTTTTCTTCCTACTGTACAAAACTTGGCATTCTGTATCTAGGTTAAAAGGTTTACCTCTCTCCATCTTTGGAGAAACTGAAATAGTTCAGTTTTTATAAAGTTTTTATAAAGGGGTGACCTTTGCTCAGTGAATTGTGAAGGTGAGTTAAACCTGATGCGGGCCAAAAGCACATTCCTTGCCCACAGCTGAGAGTGGAGACCATTAATTAAACCATAGGTATGGGATCTGGGGGTGGAGGCATGGAGGGAAGTGGTTAGCCTGAGGAGGGGAACCCGACATATTTCAGAGTTTGATTTTTATTTTTTCCTCCTGCCCCTCTTTTATTTTTGCTGGGTATGTAATTTGTTCTAGATATTTTGACATCACTAGTTTTCAACATTTGTGTTCATAAAGCACTGCACTGGTCACTAACACAGTCTGGTGAGAAATTATTAATTTGTTGAACTCAACCTTAAGAACAACCTTTCCTTAATTTTTGATATAATGAACACGTTCCCATGAGATATTTTCTACAATTTATTCTTTAAAAAACGTTTGAAAACTATACCAGTTTTATAGACAGAATTGCCTATATAATTTTTGTTAAGGTTTCTTGTTAGAAACCAGCTCATTTCTAAATGAACCCAAGAATAGGCTGTGCTGTAGTTACTATTTGGTGTGTTGCAGGATTGTAAGATAATTCAGGTTGGGAGGGACCTCAGGAGGTTTGTAGCCTGACCTCATGCTTGAAGCAGGGACAGCCACGAGGTCAGACCAGGTTGCTCAGGATTTTATCCAGTTTGGTCTTGCAAATCCTCTAAGGATGACAACTACGTAGCATCTCTGGGCAAGCTGCTTCAATGTTTGTCATGGTGAAAATGTTTTTCTCTCTATCCGGTCTGAACCTCTTATTTCATCTTAAACTCACTGTTTCTACTTCTCCCACCACCTGAAGATCCTGATCCTATCTTCATGATAAACTCCTCATAGATATTAGACAGCAATTACTATGTGCCCTAACCAGTGATGCCACAGTGGGTTTTAAGATTAATTTCTAAAACAGCAAGCACTTTTGAAAAACCTCAGTAGGACTTTGGATTAACATACAACTTCTCAGAGGAGATTTCTGTTCAAACGTTCCTTCTCTTGTAAATTCTCTCAACAACACAAAAGTACATTTTGAATTACTGCAGGAATGAACAAAAGATACTGAGTTTGCTATTTAATCATTTACACTCTCTTTTCTCCAGCTAAATCAACAGGACAGCCCATGCAAGTGGTGTATGTGCCATCACATCTCTATCACATGGTTTTCGAGCTTTTCAAGGTCTGTGCACTTACCATTACACAATTCTTTTACACACCTGTGTTTAGTGAGATTGTGTTTGTTTGCCTTTTGAACCAATTCTAGGTAGCAGTGTGTTTTTGCAAGTGCAAACCTGTCGCTATTTGACTGCAGGAAGATAGCTAAATTGTACTCTTCAGACAAACAGTAACTGCATAGAAAACCAACAGCTTTGGAAGATGTATCTCCTTTGCCTAGCCACTGAATACATCTGACGTTTTCTGAGTAGACAGCTTTGTAAAAATATCTTAAAATGTATAAAGACATTACTTAATAAAGCAAGTGAGAATAAGATGATACACAATTTTGGGGACGTCTTCAAACCTGGTATAATGTGTAATGGGTCCTATAGAGCTTTCCTCACGTTCTAGTCCTAGACTTTTTCTTGATCCTTGTGTCATATTGCACGTACTATGCATTATAAATAAACTATGAACAAATAAAACTACATATTAAAATACTGTTTGTTCTCAAAAAAAAAATATTTGAAGTCTGCGTAGTCTAATACAAATACTGATGCTGAATATACTGGAAATACTAAAAATCCCTATTCCAATTTACATTTATATTTACATTTATCCTGATTTTGAAATATGTGATAAAAATAACTTTCCTAAATTGATGTTTTAAGATAACATATCAAAGTGGTAAGAATAGCATTTAAGTTGTACTTGAAAATTGCAGAATGCAATGAGAGCCACCATGGAACATAACGCTGATCGATGTATTTATCCGCCAATTCATGTACACGTCACGTTGGGAAATGAGGATTTAACTGTGAAGGTACCCACTTTTTCCATTATTTTGAAAGTTATTTTGATTGTTTTTCTTTTTTTCCCCTGTCATAGGCAGTGTATTACTAACTTTAGCTGGTGATCAGGTTCCAACAATAGATTGTATTTGATGATGTAGTATGTAAGGAACAAGACCATTATGGAATTTCACATACTGCCTCAGTAGGAAATTCATAGAGAGTTTGCACAGTCACACTGAAGGCTCTGCAATAGAATTCTCTGCTATTGTCACACTCCTGGCTTGCCCAGCTTATAAGCAACCACGACTAAAAATGAAGTAGCATCTTTATACGATTATAATATCAGCATTTTCTGTGTGACAATGACAGAGCTGTACAGTTGTGAAACAACTGATAAAAGCGAAATAAGCACTGTATTTTATTTATTCCATGCAAATCGAACCTCCCTGAAGTACAGTTTGCAGAGTAATTTCTTCTTTTTCTGTACAACATCCATGTTGTATTTCAGAAACCAACTACAAACACTGGCTTTTTCATAGGTCTAACAAAACCATAGTAAAAAAACTTTTCTGACTTAACTCCTTCCATAATAGTTTTAACAGATTGTATTTAACTGACAGTATTCCTAAGGAATAAAGAAAAAACCACACAGATCCTGGCATTTGCTAAAAGGTATAGATGCTGACTTTGGACATAATTAAGTTATGAGCAAGATAAAAGCAATGCACAATTTAAGAAGAATTTTCTTGCTTCCAAGAAATTATGAATACTTCTTATGGTAGTATTTTATTTAAACGGTTTGGATAAGGGATGAAAGGAAATTATTCCTCTCTCTCTGGTCATCGCTGTAGCTGAGGGATGAGAATTTAAGAAAATTCATAATTTAATAAGGACAACTTATATAGTGTGCTTTACCTGAACTTTCTCTGGATCATTGTTTGAGAGAAGCTGTCTTTTATAAAAATGTATTCAGGGACATAATGCTACGTGTTCCTTCTTGTTCCAGATGAGTGATCGTGGTGGAGGTGTTCCTATGAGGAAAATCGACAGACTGTTTAACTACATGTATTCAACAGCACCACGTCCACGTGTTGAGACGTCACGAGCTACACCTTTGGTATGCAAATCTTTTATACCTTGTCATCTTGGATACGTTTAATTGTCACAAAAGAAACCATTCAGCCAAAGCTATGAAGTACTGATTTTATAGATACAAAGAGTATCACCATTTGGATCTTACAGCTTAATTCACATATTTTTCTGGAAATAACTGGAAAATCGCACAAAATTCTGAAATACTAAAAATTATTTAAACTTGTTCAAGATTCTGTTTTTGCCTACCAAATAAACGTCAAGCAGAACACTTAGCTATGCTGCGTGCACTGCAGTGAGGACAGGACTCTGAATTCTTGTGGCCACGCCACTGAATGAAAGGAAAAATAATTACAGCCATGATTTCGGATCAAGTCCATGGTTTCATTTGTACTGTTTAGTGAGTTGTACCATCCCCCAGCAAGGATGAAAGTATGCAGATGTGACAGGGCATACGAAAAATCTACTTTGGTCTTTTAAGAACTTAATATATGCACAAGAAATAAAGCCTTAGGTCTCAGTAAGAAGCTGTGAACAGCTTTCCTGTATTCATTCTCTCACATTGTATCATTCAGTACGTTTTTTTTAAATGTATATAGTGTTCTGCATCTAGATGACTGCAACTCATTAAACACTAGATCTTTACAAGAGAAGTGCTTTGTGTGTTCATTGAGAGATTAGCTCTAAAGTGTAATAGATTAAAAAAATATATACTTAACACTTCGGGGCTATGTCCTGCTACTGCAGACAGGGCCTGACAGAATTTTAGTGTAAGCTACAAATTCATAGATGCTGCTTCTTGGATCTTTTTTATATATATACTGATGATGAAACGTATCTGACTTAAGTACTCAGTGTTCTTAAGATCAGCAGCTCCGTGAGGCATAAGACAGACTCAGTACGGTCTTCTCTAATGGTGTTATCATTTCTTGAAAAACCTCCCATAATACAAGAATTGTTATCTAGCAGCTCTGTCTGACAAAGGAATAAAACTGTTTTCTCACAATCATGCATGCGTTCTTCAGTTTCTGGGGTGTATACTAGTTCTGCAGGGCATAATATTTTAACACTTCGACTCCTTCCCTTACGGTCAAACATCATGCTTATTTACCTATTAAGTTAAAACAGAAAACACCAGTGATTGCTGCAATTAATGAAAATGCACTTTTTCTCCTGAATCAGGCTGGATTTGGTTATGGCTTACCCATTTCACGTCTGTATGCACAGTACTTCCAAGGAGACCTGAAACTGTATTCCTTAGAAGGCTATGGTACAGATGCAGTTATTTACATAAAGGTAGGATTTAACACTTTACCATTTTAAATTCACACACAACTCTAACTGCTAATAGAACTCCTTGTTCTGGTACTGTTAACTTTGATTAAAAAGAATAGTCAGCTACAGTCTTCTCTACTTACAGGCCTTATCAACAGAATCAATTGAAAGACTTCCTGTATATAACAAAGCAGCCTGGAAACATTATAAAGCAAACCATGAAGCAGATGATTGGTGCGTGCCAAGCAGTGAGCCAAAGGACATGACCACTTTCCGCAGTATATAGCGTTTTCTTCAACAGTTCCTAAGAAGTAGGTATGACTGTAAAGGGAATTTAAAAGACCTGGCTTACACCAAGATGCTGAGCCACATTTGATATGTGAAAATAATTTTAAGTGGAGTAACAGTGGTGTAACTCTTTTTTGGAATAAAAAAAAAAACAAACCACAAACAAAACCCAGGAAAACCCCCAAACTGTACACACTTTTAAATTCTAAGCGAGAAGGTCACACTTAATTTGTTCCACTTTCAATTTGTGGCTATTTTCAGTAGATAAATCAACGGAGCAGTAATTTCAGGTTTTATAGGGACCAATACAATCTCTTTCATATCTGGTGAGAAATGTATTAATTCATGTAATTACAAAATTGTTTTAAGAGAAAAACTATTGAAAGAGCTCACCAGAGCATTTTTTCATTATAGAATATTAATGAAAAACTCATGCAAGAAATGCTGAGGAGTTCAATGCTGTACCTTTGCACCTGTATGGCACTTTCTCTTCTTTTATCTTAAGCATGCTGAAGCCTAATTTTGCAAAGTTAGATATGTTGCTTACACACCTTGCCTACATCAAGGTTTTCTGCAGCTGTAGAAATTACACTTAGGTCTGTAGGGATAAAATAAATAAAAAACAAATTAAAAAAAATTCTAGCTGCTACCACTGGTGTAATGTATCTCAGGTATGTGGTATCAGTCATATTTCTTTGGTTGTAATGTGAATATTTAATACATGTGAAAAACATACCTTGCCATGATCATTGTGAATTAGCAAACAGTGTTGGCTTGCGTACAGTAAAGATACGCTATCTTGCAGTTGCTTTTCTTTCTGTAGGTAATACCAAAACGCAGTATCACTGTTCTAGCCCTGGTAAGATCTCAGGCTCTGGGGTATGTCAGGTTACAGCTGTAAATGGAAACTATTTTAATAAACAGATTTTTAAAAAATTTGCTCTCAGTAGGGCACCTCTATTACTTTGACAACAGAAACTGCCTTCTCAGGAGTATTTAAGAAAAAAGTGTAATTAACAGTTTTTGAAAATACCTTTGTATTTGTGGTGTGCTTCTGGTCTCGTTTATGTAGTAACTGGAAGTCACACTATAGCGTAAATAAGGTAAGCAGATGGTGTTTATCAGTCAAAGGCAAACTATCAAACCATTCTGGGGAGGACAGAGAGGGGAATGAATATTACACTTCAGGTACAAAATCCTTCTTTTATTAAAGGATTCAATTTCTTTTAACGCCTATTGTGACAGCTTTGTTCAAATTGTATACACCTATGTTGTACCTCGATCCCTGTCATTCCTGAACATTTTAGGAATGATGCACTTACTTAAAGACACTAAGAACTAATCCTTTTCTCAGTTAATTCAGTGCATGTAATTCTGTGATTTTTGCTCTGCAGCAGACATGCGTAATCCCTCTAAGAAAGAATACGCCTGAATTTTGCTAGTTTACTAGCTCTGTGCAGAGCAGAAGGTGACACCACAAGTGAAGGCAAGAGCTGGTATGTCAGAAATTGAAGTCATGCTCTTCTAGTTGTAGCTGAGCCAGATGGAAGGTTATTAATTACCTGCTACCTCCCCCCAGCCTACTTCTGCAAAACACTAAAATGGTTTTATACCCTGGTCAAGCTAATGTAGGTCACTTTAATGGGAGTGATTTACAGAATGGACTACATACACAGACGGACACTGAGGGAGGATTATTCTAGTTTAATTGCCACCGGAACAGTACAGGTACCTGCTCCACCCAAGCTTGTGGGCACTTTGAGAGGTCTCTGTTTTTCTTTACGAGGATGTGAGGTGGTGACTGGCAACCTTTCAATCTGCCTGGCTACAAGTGAGGAGAAGCTGTAGCTGTCCTCTTCTTCAACCCTGGAAAGAGGACGTATGTGAGAAATTCCACACATTGCCAAATAGGGCCTGTGCAGAACTTAAGAGGGGATGCCTGCAGCTATTGCTTTTGCTAAGCTAAAGCCGAAAGTTACAGCAAGGGATTTTAAAAACTCAACTCTCAACTGTTCATTCTAGCTTTTATGCTAAGTTTTAAATATTTAAGAAACTTAATTGAACTGATTTTAGTAATATCTGAGAACTACAAGAGATGTTTCTGATCTCTAGAAACTAGCTAGCACAGCTTGTTTTCTAGAAAGTCTATTGAAGTATTTTGTGGGTATTATTGAAATAAAACCTCTTTCATGCTCTCAGCTGGCTACTGATTGAATTCCAATTATTAGAACAACTTCCTGTGTACTTATATTTGTATCTCCTCACCTGCCACCCCAAATGATTGTGGTGAAAACACCATTGTTTTTTTTACTTTATGATGTTTAACCCTGCATAGAAGTTTGGCCTTTGATTACTTCTGATTTAAATAGGAGTTCAGAAGGTAATTTTTATGTTTAATATTTTCATTACTGTAGCGAAATGACTGCTAGCACACTGGTTAAGTGAATCACTGTAGAAAATCAGTATAACAGCTCAGCTATCAAAATACTGAGATTAATAGTTTTGTATGCAAATGAGCTCAGTCTTGCACTGTAAAATTAATCTTGGTTTGTGTTAACTTAATTTTTTGAAGAATCACTGCATTTATTCATTAAAGCTATTTTAAAAAAATAAGCTTTCAGTTGGGTGATTGTGTGGCTTGGTACTAAGCTAGTTGCACGGAGCCAGCCTTCTTGTGTCACATCTGACAGATGTTAAATGCTCTGGTCTGTGATAATCAATGTTCTTATGCTCAGGTGCAGTGTGAGTTTAGCATCCTTGCTGTGGCCCCTGTTTAACTACAACAGCTCTGCACAAAGGCAAACCTTTGAAGCCATTATTTCCTGAGGAACAAACTCTTCACAGGGTGCAATGTGCAGTTCAGTAAGCTTAAAGGAAATAAGGTAATACATCATTATATCAATATTCTCTGTTCTAGCTGAAAGCACTTAATTGAGACATAAACTTCCTTGACAGAATTAATCAAAGGGTGGTTTTACTTGTGTGATCCTCAGCATTTGATCATTCCGTACTTCTAATTCCGTTCTCTTTTATCAGTAGGGCAGCATTCCTCTCCGGCTCAAGGTCTCTAAGTTTGGAATGCAAACTCAAAGCTACTGGAAACAAAGTAGATAAGTTAAATCTTGACCAAAGAATTGTTTCTTAATGCACAAACCTGAAAATAGAACCTCTTTTAAAAAGTAATTATTACCAAGATTTTCAGACTTTATTTTGGAAACGCATAGTGTGCAGAAGCATTTCCACACAGCCCTTTTGATTAAATTCAGAAGACATTTATACAAAAAAAACCCAAAACCACAACTGTGAAACACCAACAGTGCAGTTCATTCATTTAATTAAAATGAAAAACAGTCCATAGATTTAAAGGAGAACTTGGTCCACGTAAAGGAATTATGTAAGTTTTGTTCTAGCCCGTTCTATGGTGGAATTGATATTTAAGCTAGTCTATGTTTCTGGAATAATCTAATTAAAGGAAGTGCTGTTGTAGTGTCTCTAGAAAATATTATGTAAATATACAAAACACCGATTCATGTTCTAAACTATTCTGAGAATCAAATCCTCCTTTAAAGAGAAATAATCTGTAGTCTACAATCAGAACATTTAAATACAATGCCGAAACCCAGTGCTTCAGTGATAATTTTTCCTTCAGTTCTTCCCTCTGTATTTTCAGTTTGAAAAACAGTATAGTTTAAAATTAGCAAATATATAAATTTGGTCCGCAAAAATCTTGTAGCAGGTAGAAAAGAGAAATACATGTATTGCAAATTGATCTTATTCATAGCATAAATCTATAAAACTATGCATTATTTAGGAAAAATAGGTTAAAAAGATCTTATTTATAGGTTTAAACGTTGTCCCAACACCGTACAGGTAGTGTACAGAAAACTTAATATTATGCTTAGTGTATGGAGTTTGTGAAAACCACTTAATATTTCTTGTTATTTTCTCAGTAAATTGCAACACATAGAATTCAAAAAACAATGTGCTACTACAGTGAACTTTGAACGAAAATCCCAGAAATACAAGAATTTAAACAAAATAATCCATAAATTTGAAATACATGCTTTCTTTTTAAATTAATTTGACATTACCTTTTTCTTAAACTTAATTTTTACTATACATCTTTAGTGGCAACAGATAAACAGACTGTCACAGACTGAATTTGTTGGCAGGATTTTTCTGTTGTCCCTCTATCAGATTCAGCTCTATCAAATGCAAGTTGACCAACGTTGGAATGATTTTTAATACAGTATTCTACTTTTCACAAACATCAATTTCAATGAAGAGGGCATATGAGGTCTCAGAAGCACAAATATTACTTAAGGCAGAAAGTTAAATTATTGTCTATTAGCACAGGTAGAGTGAACTACAAATAAAAAACCCCTGAAAATTATTTCATTTTATTGGGTTGTAATGGGGAGGGATGATAATTAAAAAGTAAAAAACCACCTATGTTAAACTGTTGCACTTTCCCTCCTCCCTCAATTTTACAATTATATACAAATCCGCTGAACTTCCTCAAGATGAAGCAAATCTGTGCTAAAATAAAACAGGGTGATTTTAGCAGCTTGATTCGAGAGTGGCTACCACTCTGCCAGTCTTGCGAACTTCTCTCTCCTTCTTTTGAACCTTTTCCTTCTGCTTTTCCAGTTTTTCTTGTGTTTTTCTAATATCCTTAATTTTTTTCTTTATTGTTGATCGGTCATTTTGACTGGAAACTCCCAAAGCCTTTGAGGGGGGAGGAAAAAAGAAAATACCTCATAATTAATTTTCCCAATAGCACTGTCAACGGTGCTTGCGCATGAACAGTTAAAGGAAGCGTTACTCAGTTGGCTGCAAGATAGCCTGTTTACTTGAAAAATAAAGACTGAAGTCCTCTAGAGCATTGTAAATTATCATCTGGCTAACAAGGAAGTAAAGAAACAAGGGGCTACTCTTGTGAAATAACGGCTTCTTGCTTTTTACAAACTCATAGCAAATAGCATAATAAGTATCAGTCTCAAAAAATATTTTTCTAGCTCTTTTTATACAGGAGGATTTCATATTCGGTAACTACTTTTTCATTTTTAATAGTAAGGATTTTAAAGCGTATTACTTAAACTGTATTCAGTAAGGAAACGGGACACTTGGATTTTTGATGAGCAGGTGGCAGTACCCGATTCCAAGTTCCAGACAGCGCTCACTCATCCTCTGTGGAACTCCCAGTGGCATTAGGTGTGAATTAAGCTTTAAGCATCAACAGCCAAAGTTCCCCAAATAGAGACAGTCATTTGACAGACCAGTAACAGGTTATTTCCTCTGCACCCCAGGAAATATTTATTTAACAAAATACAGGACACTGTGTTGCACATCTACTCTAAAATGCAGATATATTTTGGAGACTGAAGTTAAGACACTTTCTTTTCCCTCCCCAAACCACTCAAATCCTGCTATTGATCATGAACAATGATTTGCCTTATGCGAGACCAGACCCGTGAACCTCATTTTAGTCATACATCTCGCCTGTCCAAAATGCAGTCTGGTAATCTAACGAGAAAGAAAAACACAGGAGTTTTCTAGCACTGTAAGCTACACACACCATGCAGCTTCCAGAACTAAAATGGCAAGAAAAGACTCAAAGGAAAGATTTAGAACAGATTTTTTTCAGCAGGAGTAAAACCCAATGACATTTAAAAGGTCACCAGGTAATACTTCAGCCTTCCCATGTGAAGAGGAGATGTGGAAGAAATAGATTTCTAAAACTGGATCCTGCAATTCTATGCTTTTGAATTGGCTGGATCTTGCTTTGGTATGACCTTACGCTGAGATTGGTGATGGAGGTATCAAAGGTATCAAGCTCCTTTGTGGAATTATGCTTACTTTGATTTCCTCAAGATGCAAACAAGGAAGAAATAGTCGGTATTTTTCTGATTAAAAATGGCTTGTCTTCAATTGTACCAGCAATGACTAAACTCTCATCTAACTGTATAGTCACCGAGTATTTCAAAAAGCAAAACTCAATCCCTTAAAAAGCCAGGAAAACAGGCAAATAGACTTTGTAGGTTAAAAACATGTCTGAATAAGCTGTGAGATTTATACAGTTACAAGTCTATTCTGGAATATTCACATACCTTTAATTTCTCACTGTCGAGCTGCATTAACTGCTGTCCATCTATGTTCATAGCCGTGAACTCTGTAATATACTGCTCCATGTTCATTCCTATTAACCAGTGGCATACTTGCTGGGTGGTCCATTCGGAAATAGGTCTACTGTGCCATTGATTTTGCTTTCCTGTTGTCGAAAATTCATCGTCTAAAGCCTAACCAATTGAGAAAAGTCACCGTCAGCAACGTTTTACTTGATTATACATTGAATTTGAGTTGCCAATTGCGTTTGATTAACAAAATGCATTATTAAACATACTCTGGCTTCAAAATGACTTAAGTTCTTGAGATCACAGTTTATAGGCAGTTTGCCCAAGAGTTTGCTATAAACAAAACCACATCACAACATTCAACACAAATTAAGTCAGAAATAGAGAACATAAATGGATTTCTTAAGAAAAAAAAAATACATATAGCAAAGCATTCACTTAAATTTGATGTATCCTAACAAGGAACAAGCTTCCTCAGTTAGCTAGTTGTCAATACCAATGTTAAGATACGGCCTGACAGAGCATCAAGAAGGATCAAGAAGCACTCCAAACGTTATCAATTGTTGTTAAGTGAAGGAAGTTCAGAATAAAGGCAATTCTAGCAGTCAGTAAGTCTGGCGACAATTCCAGCTCCAGTTTTACTAAATTCGGTGCTTTTATTAGAAGAGAGGATTGTTTAGTCTTTCACCTAATGCCATCACGTCAACATTTTAAAGGGTCTGCCTAGACATAAGAGCTTGCAGCCTTCCACTGAAAATGCACTTTGCCAGCTCCAAGAGCTTTTGAAGCTCCCAGTTTCAGTTGGCTTCTGAGGGGAAAAAGGTACCGCTGTTCATCCTGAAGCACTCCATTACTTCCTCACAAAAGAAAAGCTACATAAAACAGAGCTCAGTGTCTGTACAGAAGAAATTCCAGTGTGAGACTCAAATTGGTAACATCAGTTACCTGAAGTTTTATTAACTACCCAAAATGATCTCTCACTAGCTCATAATTGAGTACAGGCTGTGTTAGACTTGCAGGTGGCTCCAGGAGGCAGCTTCCAAGCTCATTGAAAATATTCGCAAAACAGCGGAAAATACGCGCACTTTTTCCAGCCAGCCTTCTACGCATCACTTGTAAACAGAACACACAGAAATAAACATCTTTCTAGTGAGGGATTTGAGATGCTACTCTGTAAGTTTCAGGTGAACAACTACAGCTCCGAACTGGAGGGATCTCCCAAAATCCAGCTCCCTTGTTTGTTGGAAAATCTGGGAGAGTTGATTGAATGTAACAAAATAATTTTGGCAATTGCAAGGGAAAGACAGTGAGATGTAGGCCTGACACATGGTCCACCATACAGGAAACTGGATCTGAGAGCACAACAGGAATGCACGTTGGAGGGAAAACATACAATTTTAAAAATTCCAATGTATCAGAGGACTACATGGGATTAGAGACAGTTTTGCACTTCCCAGTCTGTGACACTAAAGGAGAGTGGTTACATTAGGAGGCAGTGCAGATAAATAGGGACAAACTGTTTTGCTCTACACACTTGTGCCGAGGTCCTAAAATCCATATAAGCATTTCAAAGGACTTTCACGTCGGAATAGCTCTAGTCTGTTCACACAGACTCAATGGCCACGAGCAGCTGGAATGCACCGGGAACACTGCTGGAGCACAGCTGATGTGATTTCCAAGATGAATCCAAGTAAGGCACGTGGGGATGATCAGATAATTTAATTCAAAAACGAACTCCTAATCCAAATTAAAATGCTTATGTAGATATAACAAGCGTGAACACATCCACCTTCCTGATGTGCAAAAGAAGCGTAGCCATTTTTGCAAACTAACAGCAAAGGTTTTGCTGAAAGTGTTCTATACAGCATCTGTATCAGGACAACTGGGGCACAGCGAGTTTTCTATCCAAGCTATCAAGCTTGAGATGCTTTGCACAGAGAAGGAAGATTCATTGTATAAATTACTAAAGAAATTCCAAAATGCTTGTTTATTTTTTAGTAATTTTAGATAACAGTACTCCTCAACCTGATACTGTAATACAAAACACATACTGCTAACTTTTTGTCTCATGCTAGTTTATGAATAAAACACACAAAAAAGGGGAAGCTTTTTAAGTTTCGAATTTGACCTGTATCTCAGGGTCATGTGTGGTTTATCAGCAGCAAGAAATACCAAAATATATATTGCCACATAAATATTTTTTTAGATATAGTGTGTGAGAGTGTATTTTCCTCTCTCTCCCTCCCCCCTCATCGCCTTACACTGAGAAACGCGTAAAATGTTTTATTCCATTTGGAATTAGCTCACTAGTTTTATTTAATCTGTGCTAGCCATGCAACAACTTCGCTTCTGTAATTTCAGAGCGTGAAGTACTTGAAGAAGGCGTACTCCTGTCAAACAGAGAGGCCCAGATTCATTCATTTTGCCAGGGGAATGCAGTCAGACCTCTGCCAGAATTTGGGGGGCTCTTTGCACCAGTTCCTCCACGGAGCACGGATTAGAGCTGCCAACAGACTGGACCAGCAAGGAGTCCTCCAGACTGTGCTACTGATGCCAAACTGGGCTCTCAGCATCATCAGTTGCTAACAGGCTCCCGCGACCTCATATTGGTAAAGACACAAGGCTAAACCCCAGAGAAGTTGTACCAAAAGCTGAATCTGTGTTAAAACGCTTAGATGTCATCTCCTCACAGAAGTGAGCAGGAAGATATTTAATCCTGTATAATTTGAAATTTTCACTACTGCACAAGTGAAAAGCAGTTTTAACTATTTTTTTCAAAATATCAACAGGAAAGTGAGAAGCGTGGAAGATGAAGAACACTGATTTCTGAGTAATACTTATTGGTCATTAAATAACAGTTGTTTGGGTTTTCTTCTCCAACTGTATACCATCCTTCCAGAGGCAGAGGGACTGTCCCAAGCTGTTTGTACATCAGAGTTACAGTCCCCAAAGAGTGACAGCACACGTGCACACAAGCACACAATCAGCTGCAAACTCAGAAACCAGAACTAAAACTACTTACAAGGTACAGAGCATGAGAAAAACGTGCTCCTGCGATTCAGAAAGCAAGGACAGAAATACCAGAGGCTCTAAAGATAAAAATACAAACCCCAAGAAAACCCCAATGCCATCACACCGTGTAACACAGTAAGAGCTGTAGAAGGGTAGGAGGGGTTACCAGCTGGCTTGCTAACCAGCCCGGAGTCGGCAGCCAGCTGGTTACAGCAACTTACCTCTCGCCACACAGTTACATCCCCAAACTGCCTGTGAGCACCAGCCCAGCAAAGGCAGACTCCTCAGCCCTGCTCCTGTCTAGATTTCTAACAGGCATTTCCATCTCCTGTCTACCAACAATCCCAGGATTTGCAGGGCAGCAGGCGGCAGCCCATTCCCCTTCCGGCAGGGGTTGTTACACAGCACAATCCCTGCTGCGTGTTCATGAACCCATCTGAACAAGCAGCACCAGGTAGAAATTCTATTTGTGAAGGGCTTACGTGAAGATCCTTACGTAAGGATCTGAAATATCCAAAATTGCCATAAGATTGGTTACTCATTGTTTTCCCAGACCTCACTGTATTGTACTACTAATTAAAACCCCTCAGGAACACAACTACCTATTTTTCTTCACACGCACTGGTTTTAAAAAGAGAAACCAGCTCAGAGTTTGCTTATCATTATCCTCAGAACAGATCCCAATAATCAATGTAATTACTGAAAAGGTACAAAGAACTTTCGTTGGTCATACACATAAGCAACATATGAACTAGAGAGAGCACTAGAATCAGACTCATCTGTAAGAAGTCTTAAATCATCACTTTAGATGTGGACAATTAGTAAGAGACAACTTTCATTTGAGTTTTAGAACCAGAATTTTGCTGAAAGTTGTAACACCAATCTAAGAACAATATTCACAAAGATATTTAGTTAAAATCTTACAATTTATACTGCTTGAAAGTTTTAGAAGCACATACTCCATTCATGAACCATTCCATTCAAAAAAACTGCAGGGAGCACTTGCAAGGATAGATATTAACTGGAGTTCTGGTTTTCATTAGGTCTATGACTCATCTCTGATAATAATCTGTAAGAAATTAATCCACTACTGAAGCCTGTAAACTAGTTATACAATTTTTGACAACCCAGATTTTTGTTAGAGATTTCATATTTATAACAATGATGTAAGGCTGTTCTGACTTTCTGCACATTACTAGAATATTTTAAGATTTTCACCAAAGCCTGGTTTAAGATAGCTAATAACAAACCTCCCACATTCATGAACCACCATTTAATTTCTCCCCCTGCCCCGCCCAAACGTTTCACTACCAGTTTAGCAAGCCCTCTAACTCATTTTCGATGATTGTGTTCAACTTTCAACAACTCCTCCTAGTCTATAAAGGATTTCATTTATAAAGACGCCCGTCAGTCAAACACCGAATGAGACAGTAGCTCAGAACGTTACCTAAGTGCGGTCTTCAGTTTTCAGCTGTAGCCAAAGGAGTTAGTTCTCCAGCGGAATGAAGACTGACTTTCAGATATCTAGTTTCCACCTATATATCAGAATCACTGCATTCTGCCCCCTTCCTCCCCCGCCTCATTTGTTTGTTTTTCTTTAGATGAAGTTTTATGGTAAAACAAACCTGCACAGCTGTGAAGGCAAGGTCAAAAACGTTGCAGTTTTCATTCACCAGGAAGTTGCTTTAAATTAGTGGAACAGAAGGGTGTTACATTTAAAATTAAAAACTGCAATTTGATCAGAGAGACTTCATTCCCATTTTTATGCTATAACTAGGATCAGAACACAAAGGCTGATACAGCATCTACTAGTCCACGTCCTTAGTTCAGCAACAGCTTACGATTCTTTACAGTGCTCTTCAACATTCAAATACGGAGACAGCCATCTAGTTTCACACGACACAAATCTGTTTCTATCAAACATGCTGAAGTGTGAACAATGACATCAACAAGACACATATACACACTCCGAAACTCACCTCATTTGAAGAGAAGGTTAAAGTGTGTGAACGACCTGACAGATTTGGTTCTGTCACTAACCCTGAAAGTTCACAACTTGGCTTGCTATGGTATGTATCATTTATCACAATTCTACTCTGCAAACAAGTGGAAATAATGTTTTATTAACTCACTCCTTGGAAAAGCAGGTCATAAGGTGACATTGTAGTAATTTTGATTTTTGGTAAAAAATACTATAACTCGGTTATCTTTAGATCACATATGAAACGCACTCACTCTATCAAGCATCTGACTTGTTAAACTTCTGAATTTGAAAACACAGTAACAAATTTAAAGCAATATCCCCAATAAAAGCACCTTGTGTGGAGAATCAGCCATAACCTGAAACGGTGTTAAAAGTCCACGAGGAAAGACATGTGGTTACTTTTGCAGCAGGCATACTGTACTCGGGGAAAAGCAATTTAAAATTCATTTGGTGGAATTATTCGTGCCGAATTTGTGTCCAACTGAAAGCTACACAAGCACTATGAATGCTCTTCAGGAGAGGCTGTTCTGTTGGCGAGAAATATCGGTCCCAATTGTTTATGGTGGTTGAGATTCCCATGGCACAGAAGTGCCCCCATAAATTATGAAGTTTCTGAAAATGAGAAGTAGGTTTAGACTTCATAGTTACCCACTGTCTAACCACTGTAGTTGGCAGGGAAACAAATAGTCTGTCTTTGCCTGACGTACGCTGAGAACTGGAATAGCCAGGGGCTTTCGGCAGCTTGCAGATCAGGGTTTCAATTAGTTCATGAATAGAAAATACAGAGCTTGCCTAAGGACAAGTTTTCCCAAAACTTTAAATTCTGATTTAAGATACTGTATTGTATTGCTGTTCATTGTAACAGCTTTCATGAAGGTGGTGAAACATTGGAAACAACTCTCAGGTTTCCCAGAGAGGTGGTAGATGCCCCATCCCTGGAAACATTCCAGGTCAGGTTGGACGGGGCTCTGAGCAATCCGGTCTAGTTGAAGATGTCCCTGCTCATGGCAGGGGTTTGGACTAGATGACCTTTAAAGGTCCCTTCCAATCCAAACTATTCTATGATTCTATTTTGAGGTGTCTGCATTTGAGGCACAGAACCATGTAATCTGAAAATTACCTTGATATGAAAAATACCACATAGGTGTAAAATACCTTTAGAAGAAATTTTGTAATAAAAGGACTGTATCAAGCTATGTAAACTCTTCTTTAAAGCACCAAATAGTGTAAAACCACTATAATAAAGCTGAACATTTCAGAAGTTAAACAATTACTCAGATGTCTTTACAGAAAATGGTTAAACACTGTAAATCTACAGTAATTATGCAGTTTGACAGCCTTAATAAATTACTTTCAAAATAGAAAATTCTTCTGAAATAAAAGATTTCAAAAAAAATTATTCTTTCAATAAATTAATCGAGTACTATTAGTGTTTTTTTTAAAAAATATGTAACAAATTAAAATTTCCATTAGAAATACCACTAATATAAGAACTGTAATATTGAAAGAATGCAAATTTGTCATAGCATTTACTGTTTCCATTCAGTTGTTGCACTTAGTCTGTGTTTAAAGGAAGCTTTTAGACCTGTAACGCCCGCCTTGGCATCTAAAAGCAGCAGGATCTGGGTTCAAACCGATCCAGCAGCCAGCACCCGTACACCTCAGGCAGGCACCTGAGCGACTCCAGCTGAAGACCACGAGAACAAGTGATGCTACACCTGAAAACTTCACAGCTGGTTTTGTCGGAAAACCTTTCTAAAGAATACTAATATATTGTGTTTCCCAGAATATTTTCTGATTTGATTACCTCCATTTCCAACTCATATCCTGACCTCTATGGTATTTTTCTTTAGAGTGAAAAATAATTCTGCCAAAAGCATGCCTCCTACTTTTGCCTTTCTAAACTCTATTCCTCAGCACTACTCTTTGCTGCCTACAAACAGTAAGCAATTATTTACCATTATTTTCTCTAAATTTCACTAAGTCTCTAATCAAATACCTATACTTTGTAAGGATGCCATACTATATCCCCCTATATGCAGAAATAACCTGAGATCCTAAATTAAGCTGATGTTAAAGACATTTTTCTTCAGTAACTTTTGCTCCTGTAAGAGAACTATGTTTTTGCAATTGTCTTCATTGAGCACTTCTGTATTTGTATTTTCTGATTTCAGTTTAACCGGAACTCTAAATTTTCTAGATTATTCTATTTTTGGTTTGGGGGTGGATACTTGAACTTTGCATTCCCTTTTACCGTAGATTACTGATACAAATTTCTAGCCTTAAAAAAAAAAAAAAAGGAAAAAAACCACCCCAACAAACAAAAAAACCCCAGCCACAACTTGAGTTTTCCTACTACCTTTTCATGCAGCATGGTACTGTACATGACTGAAAAATGGTGTTCTATTCACCATGCAGACTGTTTATTAGTTACATTATATTTTAGGGACTTCTTCAGTCTTTTAGATGTTAAAAAGTATTACCAGAAACAACAGCATACTTTGTCCGTCAACCTACTCTCAAATTAATTTCAACACATACTGAAAATCTATTTAGGAACTTTTCCTTTAGCCCCCCTGAGTTCACCGTTTCCACCTTGGCAGAGCAATTGAGAGCAATTCAGAAACAAAATTGTAACAAAAAAATAAAGACAGGATAATATTTGAGCAAAATACTTAATGAGACCTCAGAAAAAATACAAAGAAAACATAGGCAAAAGTAAAGCATCTCAGCACCAGTTGTAAGGTTTTCTCTTGCCCCTGCTCCTATTCAGTTTAAAGAAGTAGTAATTTCCTTTTAACGATTTAGAGCCAGTTGCAAATATTTTTGATTCCTGAAGAGCACAGAATTTGGACAGAAGAAGTTTTACACGTATGATTCCTAAGATTTAAGGTACTAGGATATAAATAGTTTACACCAAGGTGTTCTTCCTTGCAATGAAAATGAACCACTGCATACAAGCTTACAGAAGCTAAATAATGCTCTGGAAAAATAATGAATACGAAACGTATGTATGTGTTTGGTTTGTATCAGGAAATGGGACTAAAGTAAGGGGTAGATTATATAAAGAGACTAATTTAAGAACTGTGCAATTTAGAAATCTCATAAGGCTGAACAGTCTGCAAACACCCAGATCACAGGATTTTGGTTCTTGTATTTCTGGTTTTCACAAACAACAAGAAGTTGTTTCATTACTCTGCCAAATTATTATTTTAAGACTAACTTCAGTATAATTTCAAGAAAAAAAAAAATTCTTCTAGGTACATCAATCCATAGAGGTGAATTTTGCAGAAACAGAAAACAGTTAAAATATAATTACACTCCTTGCACCATTGATATTAAAACACAACTACAGAAATCATACACAATGCAAAAGAATAGGAGATTTTTAAATGACAGAGTTCTCATTTTAGGGTTTCTACTTTTACCTGCTCTTTCAGAAATGCTTTAGTCTGATCACATGGGATACTACAGACATAAAATCAATAAACATTGTGGAATCAATATAAAGAAAAAGGAGTATTCTTTCCTTAAATTCTGGGAAGATGATTTTGTCTCTGCTGTTATGTTGCTTTGTAACAAGACGCACCGCTGAGTGGTCAAGTACATTTCTTTCTCAGTTTCAACATCTCTTCACAGTGATGTTTACCAGCCAAAGCCTTATTGTAGTGCAAACTTCATGTTCAGCTGCAGGTTAAGATCTATAAATATTAGTCATTCCAAGCGGTAGCTCCTGTTACATGACCATCTTTATAAAAGACCCTAAACATTGCAAAGTGAAAACAGACTGATTTCAGAGAGGCCAAGTGTGATTTCAGGATCAATTAATGTAGGGGAATCTTTTCGGTCAGCTTTCTACCGTTTTACAAAAGACTTGTATGTTCTTCCAGCTGCTGGTTTGCAACTGGCACTAAGGAAAAGAAAAGAGCAGCGAGCAGCCATTACACACTGGAGCATGAGAAGGAAACAAAAAATAAAACAGACAAGAAACCAGCTGGAAGGTTAAAGTGATAATCAACTTGGATAAAGTATACAATGACGAGGAGAAAAAGCTCTTATTTCAGGGCAACGTGGAAAGGAAGAGAGGCCCAAATCTGGTAAGATCTAGACCTTTTTGATTGCCAAAAAAAGCATCTATATAAACATATTAAGGGGTGCTTAAGCACATTATGGGTGCTTATAATAGAAATGCAGCAGTGGGACTTCTACTACACTCAGAAAAATTATCTACATCAGACAGAAAGGAGGAATGAAGAGGGGAAGAATGGGTGCTTCTGAACCAATGACTTTGAAAGCTAAACCACTGAACATTTATCTGTACAGAAAACACCTCCTTCTAGCTTTGCTACAGCCTATTAAGATGATCAACCATGCACTCCTATTTAATCAAAGCTGTACCAAAGCATATGCATATCCCCTTCAACATGGACCTTGTAGTCCCAAGATCCTTGGGTTATTTACAGAAACATCTCGACCACTACGTTCTTCAACAGAAGCAAACAATGCAGGAGCTGTAAATGCACAAGGCTGACACACACTGGACAGTAAAGTGTCATTCTACTTCAGAGATTCAAAAGTCCCTACTCTTCTTCAGTTCCTGTGTTATAGCAAGGTACTGTAAGGTTCTGAAACCAATTTCTGTATTTTTTTATAAACTATGTATGCAGACAGCTTAATCCTGTCACAGGGACTGAAATTCACACTAAAAAACCAGAAAAGTAATTTAAAAATATGTGTTATAACAGCATTTTAGTGCAATCAGCATCTGGAAATGTGGACAGCCAACTTGTTATCTGCCACGTATGCAAAGTACCAGTGACTTCATGGACTACAACCTGTCAAGTTTCTCCTCTAGATTTGTAACTCATTTCTCTCTAATAACACAAAGGAAAAGGAAAAAATGAAAGGGTATTTTAGACAACCAAAGTGAAGAAAAAGTGTGAAACTCAAGGGAAAAACCCTAGCTTATTAGGTTACTCAAATAGCTACAATTTTATATCTGACAAAATCCAAAGGAAACAAGAACGAAGATGTTAGTAAGACTGTTACTAACAGTCTTACATTGAAAAAGGTTTCGACAAAATATTTAGACAGTGCACACGTTAAACTTCTTACTTTTTGCAGACATTTCTTTCAATCAGTTTAAAGACAGTAACTTCATGGTTATAGACTGAACTGCGTACCCTCACTCCGAAGATCTGGTTTTTAATTATTAGAACATTATCTGTTACTCATAAGCAGCTTCCTAGAAGAGACAGTGTTCTACAGATGTGTCTCCTGGCTTTCAATGCTAAATTCGTTAATGAAAACCAGGATGCTGTCTTCATCCACCTGTCTGGTATTCCACCCCTCCACTGCAGTATGGTAAGAACTGGCTGGCCAACCACCTGGGAAGCTGACCTCTATTTATGTACGCTTCCTCCAAGTATTAGACTGTATTTGACAGGGAAACAGATTTGGCTTTTAAAAGTATACTGTCCTAAAGCTAGCATCACTTTCAGCATTATAAACCAGTGAAAAAACAGACCCCGTGATTGCTCCGTAGATGCTACTTTAGCCTGATGAGCCTCCACTGATGCTTCAACTGAACGCTCGGACAGTCTATGAAGTCTCAGACTTCTGCAGGAACATTTGTAAGAGGTGATGTGGTCAAGGACTAAGTCATCAAGCTTCCATGTACTAAGCACTGGTGTTTTTAACTTTATCAAGATGCAACGCTTAAATATTCAAAGCACAAGTTAGTCATCTTTACCTTGCTTCTGTTCTTCTCCTGACCATGTTCAGAGCTGTCCTGCCCGCCCTGAGGAACGTGCAGGCTGCTACTGGAAATCTGAGGCTCTTTGTGGCTGTCTCCAAACCAAGAGAAAGGCATGCAAGTAGGAACAGGGGAATCCGAATCCGACGCGGAGAGATTGTTGCCAGAGTCATCCAACAGTTCTCGGGAACCTCTGAAATAAGTCGATTAAATTGTGTTTAAACAACAACAGCAAAAAACCCCACCCTGCCTCCCAAACACACAACCCACCCCCCCAAAACCAACAACAAACTCAAAACACACACCACTCCTTTTCACCCCTTTCACAGCAAATTTGGTATTTAAAATGAAAACTGATACTTGCCTTTAAACATCCATGCAATTTAAGAGCTTTTGCAGTATTTCACACAACAATTTAACAATTTCAAATGACTTGCTAATTTAATTTACTCAACAGTCATCTTCCCAAGAAAAATACAGGTTTCATATTTAAGATGGGCTACAATGTGTTCATCTTATAGGTCACTTTAAAATGTAAGTGAGTTTTACTGTTTCCTCTATACTATTCTATGTATTTTTCTTATTTCATGAGATTAGAAGCTCGTCTCCACATCATTATATTAATCTTCACAGAATTTTGCCACTGTTACACTTGAACATACTTTAAGGTCAAACAGTAGTGATAGTTTTAAAGAAATTCTCAAGTTAAAAATTTTAGGAATGCAGCATGTATGTATTAAACAAACAAAACAACTACCTGCTATCCAGAGAGCCTCTTAGATTTTCTTTTTCTTGTTTCTTACCCTTGCCTCCAGATTTTCGTAAGCCACTGAAGTAAAAAAACCACAATTTTCATAAAGGATTTATATTTAGAGTGTAACCTCTATTTTTTAATCAGCAAGCTGGTTTTTACACTGATTTCAACAGTTCCAAAAAGCCACATTTATGTTGTTACACACAGCATGATTTTACAGATTATGCATGCAATTAGAAAAGTACTGTGATTCGTATTTTATTTAAGAACCATGACAGCGTTATGAAAGTATCTTTCAAAGACCACATATAATCAAAATAAAAACAGAAAATGCTCAAAGAAACTTAGCATTTAGTGGATACCACCAATAAACGTGGTACCACTATATATAAACGTTCATATGCAATGCAGAGTGACTTGAACTACATTCTCTGTGTGCAAAATAAGTTATCATTTTTGCTATATGTTAAGATTTATTTGTTGCAGTACCAGTCTGAGACTTTGATGTCAGCTGGCTTCAACAAGCTTTACGCCTGGCTCCAAAGGAGCAAGGCTTATTGCAAAATTTAGCAACTGTTCTCTCAAATCCTCTAAGATCAGTTTGCATTTCCAGATATTATGCAGCTTGCACTTTTGTTTCCTTTTCCCCCTGTTTGCAATCCTGTCTCCAAGGAACAGTTCAGTAAGCAGCTACTATAGTTACTATAGTTAACTAGAGTTACCCCATATAACAGCACCTCTACTGTAGAAGGAATCAAGGCAAGACAGGTATCTATTTTAGCCTGTAACACCAGTGGGCCATAACATTCATCTCTAGGCTCCAACAATATTTTGGCATAAAACTACCCCTGAATTCACAATTTAATTAATAGAGAAATTGTGCATTCAGATAAAAACCTGAAGAACCCCAAGAAATTCTTTGAGGGGAAAATGTACAGATAAATAAAATCAAAATGTGGTGGAAAAAACATGAATGCAACATTACAAATTCAAGATGAAAAAGGCTGTCCAGTGGTGTTCCTATGAAGTAGCATTATTGAATTTCCTCGATGCTTTTTTATTTAGAGAACACGATATTGTCCAAAAAGTAACACTGAAAACAATTTTTTTTTTTTTTTTCAAATGAACACAAATAAAATCTTACCCAAAATCTGGAAATCTCCTTTTGGACTTCCCTGATGATGTTCCTTCATTTGTTTCTGCTGTCTTGTCTTCATTTTTCTTTTCTTCTGCTTTTCACAGAGGGGTGAAAAATAAAAGCGTTATTCTAAAAATACTTGCAAGTTTCAAGTACTTATGATGATGCTTCTAAGTAAATAAGATACCGAAACCTGAGTAACTATTAAAATTCGCATTCACACACGCAGATGTTCTCTATGGCATTTTCCCATCATTCCAGCTATTGAAAAATGGCAACACAGCAGTCGCTTATGACTGATCAAAAATATTGCTTTTGATAAACAGTGTGTGTGTGTGTGTGTGTGTATACACACACATACACCCACACACCATCTACAGAAAGATAAAACTTACCACAGTATTTTGCTTCAATGAATTACAAACAAAAGCTAGTTTAAGATAGGTTTAGAAAAATGGTACCTCTTTCTTTTGCAAAGTGTCAACTTCAAAATACACCAAGTTAGCTGGTATAAGACACATGAAAGAAACTCAAGTTTTAAAGCAATAGTTGAGCAAGTACAGCATTTAATCACCCTTTATTATGCTTGAAGTATTATAAGATGTTCCTTTTGCATTTTTTCTGGTTCAGCAGCTAGTCCAGGCTCACTACGTGAAACACAGGCTACCTATGGAAGCTGCTGCACACAGAAAGTGTGTCTAACCAGCACGACAGCCAGCACCTGGAGAGCAGACAGATCCTAACAAGCAGAGTTTCTTGCAAACAGTATACAAACGGTGACTATTCTAAAGAAATCATTGTGACTTCAAAGTTCCTCCAAGACTCTGGTATTTTCAAGACTGGAATACAACCTGCTAGGATCCAATTTTTCACCAGAGGGAGCATGTTCAATTCCAGTTAGTCAATTATTAAATTAAGTGACAAACTCAAACATCACACTACCTCTTCCCACAGATTGCGGCAGATTACTGCAAGTCCTGAATGTACTTCCTTTTAAATTCTCAGGTTACTGGATTATTTTTTTTAAATAATTGAAATATGTTTTGTATTGCAAACCAGGCGTTTCATAACTAAGCTGCCTATGAAAGACACACAGCCTGTTTTTTATAAGACAAAGTAGGTTTTAAGTTCTGTCTTTAAGACAACTCCTGACATGAAGTAACGTACACAGATGCCTTCAAGGATCATAAAAACCAAAAACTGTGTTTATTACACAAAACTATGGACAAATCCCCACGACCCCATCAGCTAATAATCCTTCCTGAAACATATAATGTTTCTGATCCACATCAGAACTTTATCTATTAATTAACTGCTCTTTCTAAATGTGTAACATCCAATAAATTATAACTACCAGTTAAACTGGTTATTTTTCCTGTCAACTTAAATACGAAACCAGAAGAATTAATTTTAATATTGACATTTGTTTCCACCTCTCTCTCCAGAGATAATATTTTAGGAAAAGAGGTAATTTCTAAGATGGACTACAATAGATTAAAATACAGACTGATCCATGAATGGATGTGAAGGTAATAGAAAGGATTTTTTCAATGAAATAATAGGTAGACATTTAAATATGGTCAGAAAGCAACAATCTAGCAGAAAGTAGCATTTAGTGTCATTTTGCCTACAAAGAGCAGGCTTTCAATACTAATCCTCATCTTTGATGTTCTGCATTAATTAGCTCTTCCAGTGACTCTGCCAATTTTAAGAAAGTGTTTGCAATGCCTCAGCCATCACAAAAAATTTGTAGGAAAAAAAAGGCAAAATCACTCATACATTAGGTACTTGTTTTGATAGGATTAAAAAAAAACAAAAAAACCACAAACCAAAACCAAAAAACATGAACCAAAACGAAACAAAAAGAAGCTGGGGTAGACTATTTTTGTTTAAGACATTATGGAAACACACAAAATGAGAAGAGTATAAAACAAATCCTGTTTTCATGGTTATCACAAGAAAGGTTTTGTCTGAGCCGTACAGAAAAGTCAGGAAGTATAATCTGCCTTTATATATTGTGCTAGCTGACTAAAGCAAATATCAAGCATTTCAAATATTTGATCTTATCCCTTTTTCAATTATTCTTAAGGAAAAAAGCCAAATAAGTCTATCAAAAAATGATTCATAGTGACCAGGCTGATTATAATACTCTTAACCTTTTCCCAGAAAGAAATATTCTAAGAGGACAAGACGAATAATGCAGTAATTCCCACAACATTCAGAAGCCGTATCTTGTTTAAACACCTGGATAATACCTGGAAGCACAAAGTCAACATGGAATTTTTCTGGGAGTCGGGAAGTCAGTCAAACTTACTCTCCAATACATTCCTACTTATGAGGCTAGTGTTTTGCAGAAATGTGCTAGGACCTTTACTGATCATACACAGTCCACAATTTAGCTCCCCTCCAGCTTAGGTCAAGGCAACCAAACTCTCTGGATGTATCAGTTTGGGCTTTTACCAATCTGACCTAGACCTATTCCTTTCTGTAACTGTCTAATTGAAGAAGCATTTATTCTGCAGGCACCTTTTAGATTCTTGGCACCATAAATTATTTTAGAAATGTTGAGTTTTTGCAGAAATTTGGTAACCAACTTGTCGCAGATGAAGGAATTAAAAGATAGATGAGCCTATTTCAGAACATACTACTGTTGTATCAAAACCTTTCACTGAGTAAAAATAGAATACAATGAACTTGCATAGTTTTTTGCTAACTATAAACTTTCCTGAAGAGTTAACAAGTGGTTTCAGAACAGGTAATTAGCTTTGTAGTCGACTCGTTTTCCCCTTAGTTTATTGTTCAATATTAATTTATATCTACAATCCGTAATACTTAAACTCTGAAAGATTAAAATAATAATAAACCTGTAAGCCTTACCCTTGGCCTCTTTCCCTTTCCCTTTTGCTTCTTTTTGCTTAACGTTCTTGGGATACCCTTGAGGAGAATTTGGAGCCATCTCTTCAGGAGGAGGTGAACAAGTGGTGGTTGTGCTATTTTCGTTGCTTGGTTTGTGTACTGGAGAAGAGTGTGTGGAAGCAGAAGGACTTGACTCTAGAGGACTTTCTGTGCTTTCTGTTTGTTCAGGTTTTTCACTCTTTCGATCTATGTCCTCCAGGCGCGGGAGAGTTAATTTTTCACTTGTTTCTAAGGTCTTGGTTAGGTACACAGTGGAAAGTTCTCTGTTGAGAACAGTATCTTCTGAATCGTCATCCTTCAACAAATTCAAAAGTTATTTTATGGTAAGTATGACATATAATCATTTGCTATCTGATCTTTTAGAAGGATGCAAGGATATGTGATGCTACGCACAAACTTAGTTCAGAAAATTTTAACTTAATCACTTGTAGACATCATCTAAATCACATGAAGTTGATTTTATAGGCTGTCCTTTTTCCATCCCATACAGATCCTTCTACACATCCCAAATCATCTTTCTTTAGCCGAGTCAGAAACATTCTGGTACATCTTGATCATTTCAATCCAACGCAATCACGTTTCAGTCTAACTGAAGTAGTTCAGCCTTCTCCCTCTATGACAGGTTCTCTCATATACCGACTACATACACCTCAATTCTTCAACCATTTTCCAGAAATGTGCTAGAACATTTTACTGGTATACTTTTTGTGGACTTAAATGACTATTCATGGAATAATGAAGCATTTCAGAAGCATTCCATTTTTGAAGAGGTTTGGTAACTAACTGCTTTCAGATGAAGAAATCAGAAGATAGATAAGCATATTTCATAACATACTGCTGTCACTGTATCAAAATCTTTCAGTAAGTAGAATACACTAAGCTTGCATACTTCTTTGCTAACTTCAAATTAACTGAGATCACGTATGCAATATGAACCCAAACATGGTTTTTCACTTGATACAGCATAAAAATATAATGCTTTGGCATTTGAATGAAGCATGGACAACACTTAAAATTGCAAATACAGCTAAAACCAAACATGCGTTCAGGCTCACAAATACGTAATTATCTACTGATATCAGTACCTGTAGATTTGCAGTCTGTTGTCCAGCCCCTAGAGATTCCTTCAGCTTTGATCGAGAAGGTGGCTGGCGTTTTACTTTCAAAGCAAGCTGAGCTTTTGCTTTGTGGGCGCTGGTGTCTAATCTTGGAGTATCCCCAACAAAAGCATCAAAATCTGCAACAAATACATACTACTTAAAACCAAACAACACAACAACTGGTAGGCAAATTCTCCAACCCGCTGTCAAGAAAAATATTCAGAAGTTAAATCACAATTATCCTACCTGTTAATCATTACAATATGAATATAGTGGTTTATATAATATTACAATATTTTAACATATTATGATAGCAATTCTAATTAATTTGAAATACATTTCTACCCAATTTCTTCAATTAAAAAAAAAAAATCCTTCAAGATATATTTGTATCACGGCTTAAAAACTGAACTTTATTCTCAAATACATGAGAATTTGTGTCCCAAATGTACCTTCCTATACTTGTTCTTTAAGATAGAAACTCTTTACAAAGTACCTAAGCATCTACCAAATCTTTTTAAAATACGCTTCTCACTTGAGCCACCATCTGATATTTTATAGCATTCTGGGCATAAAATTACAAGACAAAAAAAAAAAAAATCATGGCACATTTTGGTGTAAATCATAGCTTAAAAATCAATAGTATTTTCACTGACATATCCGAGTGTTTTAGTCCCACTAACTTTATCAGTTTCACTAATAGAGAATCTGAGGGACAGTGAAGCTGGATCTCTCTCCATCTATCCCCTCCTTCCCCCAGCATTTAAGAATACTACAATACTGAAAATGTTGGGGGACCTAAACAAAAACATCCACACTGGTTCAGGTCAAACATTTACCCAGTCAGGAGAAAACAGCAAACACTTCTTTAACAACAAAAAAAACCAGTACACGTGTAACTCCTCCTAATTTGTATTAAATGCAAATCAAAGATCCTACAATCTACTTACCAGAAATTAATATATCTGAAGAATTTAGTCTTTCTTCTATTGATTCTTTTTCATTTCCTTCTCTTATCTTTGACTGTTCATTATATTGGCCTGGATTTTGACAGCCATCTTCCAATAAACTGTCACCTCCAAACATATATGGCATTCTCTCATATACTTTTAACTTACTTTCAAGCTCTGAAATCTGCAAGAATTAAAATTCAGAAGTGAGATAAACTTCTGCATTCTCGGAGAGATGTATTTCAAAATATAATACTGCTTTACTTTTTCCTGATATATTTTCAGCTGTTCTGCGTATTTCTGGTCTCTCTCTTCAAGTAGCCTTGAATGATCCTCTTCTTTTTTCATAAATTCTATTTCTCTGGTGAAAGAAATATATACATGTATATGAAAAAGTAATATATAGAAGTGTAGAAAAAGACATAAAATAGAAATACGCACAGCTGCATTTACTAAAAAGCACTCTGATAGTAAACATTGAAAAAAAATCACTCTGTAAGGTATAACTCATTCATTAATCTTGTAGCATCACAAAATGACCTATGTATTTGTATGCTCCTACTTTCTTCAAAAGAAAATACATATGACAGTATAATTTACTCTGGGCTGAGAAAGGATGCGTTGCAACACTTTTTCTACAAAGCTACAACCATCTCTTTACCTTTAAACGTGGCAAGCAAGTTGCGTACACATTTAAAGAGTGCACGAATCGAACATTATATCTTACTCTCTTCCACAAAGATACATGCACACACAGTATTTTCCTTCCTAAATCTATGCTAGAATTCTTTGTAGGAACATAAATTGCATTTTGAGTTTCTACTTGGTTCAAATTGCAATGGCTGGGTTTTACAAAAAGAAACAATAATTACAAGAAGGAAGCAAAAATAAAAGCTGCTTTTTCCTGCAAGTCAGATGGAATAATGTACAAAACCAGAAAATAAGTGTAGAACACCTACACAAAATGCAAAAGCTTCAGGGACAGTCAAAAGGAGCAATGGGAATTTGCTAAGCAGCGAGGAAATGGAAACTAGCATGTTAGCAGTCATCTTAACGTACTTTTGAACTTCCATGTGGATAAGCTTGGGAGGAAAGGGGAAAGGAGACCTTTAAAAAAGTTCACCAAAGCACAAAAATGCACTGTGAAAAGTAACATTTCTGGATGTAGACTACAGAGCAAAAGATCATGCAAACTACCTTTAAAAATAAGTAGTAAGTGGAGAAATTGGGGACAAGAGAATTACATGCTTACAGTGACTATCAAAAGCAACAGTTGTTTTCAGTATCATCAAGACACTTCTACAAGTATTTTGCGATTAGCTTTTATTTAACTAAGAGGAAAAAACATAGAGCAAATAGACACAAATACACAACAACACTGTTCAAGTCTTACACAGGCGTATCTAATAAGCAGTATTACCTCTACAAAAAAATCCAAACCTGTTAACAGATTGAACATACTATTTTCATGCTGCCATTTTGATGTTCTAGACACATATCCTAAACTCTTAATTTTTCTGGAACATTTAAGTTGGTCAAAGCTAGAGGGTTTTTCACAAACAGCAAAAGATATTGCCAAATAACTCATGCCGAATTTCAAGTAGTCCTTCCAAAAGTATAGATACATTACAGTTGTTTTAAAAATTTGTTATTAAAATATTAAATCTTTTCCCCTAAGCTTCAAATCAAAAGCAGCAGTGGCAAAATTTTTGGAGAACCTTTAAAGAAGCTGGTGACTTAACGTATGAAAGAATTTAGCATGTATAGCCCACTGCTTCCCTAAACTCTGACAAATAAAAAGTGTGTTAAGCAAATCCTAACCCTAGGTGTGGTAAAAAACACACAAGCAAGAAAGAGACCTGGTATTTTGGGGTACTTACTTTTGTTGGTAATCTTTTAGCAATTTCTTGGCCTTGCTGTATTTCTTTTCAAGGGCATCATATTGTTCTTGAGTTTCTTTAAGATGCTCATTTACTGTTTTGCACAAACTCTGTGCCTCTAACCAGTAGGTCTCTAACTTCTTGATTTTCTCTTTGCTTTCATCTAAGTTTTGCTGAAGTTGGGCTCGACTCAGTTTCCATTCATTTTTTTCTGCTTCAACAACTTTTAACTGAAAAGATTAATACTTAAGGAATTAATCTAAACTAAAAGATGAAATAAAAAAACCCGGTTGTTTACACATGTTTAAGCAGAGAATAGCAAATAAATAATTTAAATAATAAATAAATAAAAACTTATCAGCAATATTAAAACAAGACACTGAACTTTTAAATAAATTGTATGAACTCTTCCAACCCTTGCCATGCCAAGTAAGTTTAGAAATCAAACCCAAGAGTCTTTTACTACTTCCTCATTTGTATTGCTTCTTTTTAAAGAGATAAAATGAGTAAGATCTTTAATGTCAGCTTACGTTAACTTGTTCAAGACCTCACCATCTCTTAATACCTCTGGAGAGGCCTATTTTGATTACCCTCAAAGGCAACTGGAGACAGAGAGTCTTAACCTGTATAAGACAAGGTCTGTCCTTGTCCTCTGTCCTACTACTTTGTTACCAACAGCTTTCTGAATAAAGCTAATGAGACCAGTTGATTTTCTCTTGTACTTTATAAGACACCAGTCTTCCTAATAAATGATGATATACCCATGGTTTGCTTTCCTGGGGCTAAAAACACCAAACACTTCCCCAGCAAAGGAAAGGGGTGGGGGGCCTGCAGCTTTTCCGCATCTACAACATAAAAGGGAATGTTAACGTGAAGTTCTCCAGGCCCTGGAGGGGCGAGCAAGCAGGACACCGCTTGGTTTATCCACGCCCCCTTCTCTGGGGACATCATTTACACTGAGGAAACCACTGCTTTTGAAGCCAGTGAAGATCACCTGCTGATGGAACACAGATGTTGAAAGGACCAAGAATTTCTTAGATTAAAAATGGGGCAGTAAGTTGTACTAATGCCAACATTTTTAACAGCTTTGTAGCAATCCAGTTGGGCCAAATTTCACAAATACTGGAAGGAGGAGGAGCACTACCAGAAATCAAAATCAGAACTGTCGTAAGAACACAAAGCTGGTTTTGGCTGCCTTGCCCCTCTACACTTGGAGGTCTGAGCACAAGAAAAATAGGCACTATTAGTGAAAATTATTGCAATCTGAAGCACTATCCCCTCCCCCTGCAACGTGCTGCAACCTGTCCTGGGGTACGCATTTCTCGTTGAGGCAACACAGAAGGGCAATGGAATAAAAGAAGCTGCTCGCCTACTACAAATATTTCCAGAAAAAGGCCATGCGCAGATCTCCATCAGAGTAAAAAAGCAGCAAAAAGGAGCAATCCTCACCAAAAAGCCTCCCCAGAGCAGGTCAGAACTTTGAGGAGGGAAAGAGAAGAAAAAAGGTAACAGAAATAACTTTCTGGTAACAGATAGTCAGCCACAAACCATTATCTGTATGTGCCAAATCGATGCTCAAGTAAGACAAGTTTTGTCTGCTGAAAATGTTCTCACTTTTTTGGGAGCTTGTTCCATACAGTAATCCATTATATTCAGTTCTACTCTAAGCAGTAATACTGAAGCATTAACTTTATAATGGCACAGGGGGGAGTTTGCGGTTGAGAGGTTTTTTTTGGGGTTTTGTTTTTGTTTTTAGAATTTGAGCACAGCTCTTCAGTTTTAGGAATACTTGTCTTTCATAACACAGAGTGCATAGCGCCCAAGGCCTAAAACAGATCTCTGCCTTCTTCATTCAGCCTATTCTTGGTAAAATTTGTAGGTAGAAATAAAGAAAAAAAAAAACCAAAATAACAGTCACCAAATAATAATATTCTTTGAAAACTTACTTTCTCCTTCAGTTGATTCACTTCAGCTATTGTTACTGCGTGTTTTAACTGTAGCTGAAACAAACAAACAAAAATTCTATAAGCACACACAAAATTACACTTTAAATGCTAGTTTTAAGTAGTTGTCCGTGATCCCCGTCTTCCTCCAACCATTTTTATAGTAGCACGAAGTCAACTTAATTATTTGTCAATTACAGGAGAAGTTATCATAAGCCTTTGTTAAAAAAAAAAAAGCTGAACTCAAAACGAAAGAAGTTCCATGGTACTCTATTTGCTACAAAAACCAATACATGACCACCTACAGGTAAATTCTCACACTGTTTTCTACACATTAAGAAAAGTGAGAAGATTAAAATAATGTTTCAACGTGCCAGGAGAATGAAAAGGCAGCAATGCACTTATGATGACAACTGGTACACAGAATCAAGTAAAAATTTAACAGTACTAAATATTTTTACTTATCAGCACTTACAATAACAATACACACGCTGGCTTTGTTTTAAAATTAAGCCTTGTATTTCACACCACAAGTCTTCATAGGATTATTAGAAATGGATAAAGACTACACCTAAGCCAAATGTAGATTATTGTTAACACATCTTAAGAAAAGAGCACACACACACGAGCGCAAAAGTGCATTTTTTTGACAACTGTTAGTTATTTCTTGTATCTCACTTTCCATCTGTAACCCTGGGGGGATTATTTATTTTTCTTTGGCAAGGCATAGTGCACCAAACACCCATTAAAACAAATGAATCCATGACTATCCTTTTTTCAGATTATGTTAATAACAGGACAGTAATGATCCTAGCTGAGAATTTAATTGTATCCCAAGTAAACGTAGCGCTTATAAAAAGATGCTGTAGCCTGCTACTATGTGTCCTATCCTAGAAAAGCCATAAATGTTCTCTAGTGATCAATAGCCTGAAATTTCAATTTTCCATCAATGTTATCAAGAGAGCAAACTTAAGGAGGTCTGCAAAATACTGATGCTTTATAAAAATAAGCTGATGTAGGTACAAATGGCATCTGACAAAACAGTTTGTTTGCAGTATAATTTTCTCCTCCAGAATGAAAATGACAGGGACTTAAATCTGCCAAAGAAGCCCAGATGTGTTTTTCTTGTCTTCTTAAAGAACATCTGACCAAAACATTCCCCCAGCTAAAGCCATTCTACTATGCAGCACATAAATGTGAAGTCCAATGGGCCAAAGAAGAACTAAGACAAGCATCATATCTATTTAATGCAATGTTCAGACAGCACAAGGAGGGAGGTGGTGTTGGGTTCTAATGCCCATTTCCAAGGACTTTTTAAAATTTAATTTAAATCAAAGGTCCATTTAATATAAGTACATATAGGGAAGCCGGGATCAGAAAACTACAAAAAAGCTACATTTCAAGGGACATTTACCGGACAGATTTATTGGCTATGTTGGGAAAACAAACCCAAAACCACAACGAGAGGGACATGAAGGAGATTATATCCAAATCTTAAGAAGTTCAGGTGCTCTCCAGTGCATCACAAAGAATATTTAAGAAACTGCTACCACACCTCTTTAAATTTAAGAAGTGACTGTGCTGAATCCATATCCAGTGACAAACCAATATCTTCGTTTTCAGGAAGATCAAAAACTTCTACAGATTTTCCACGTAAATGTGACTCATATGTATCGTCATCATCATCATAGTCATCGTCCTGACAAAACAGGAAAATCATGACATTCTGTAACACACACACACACATTCTGCATTACGGTAGCAGCAATAACAAAAGCCCACAATCAAGGAATCCAAACAGATGCAAACTTTTTCTCAACTAGTTACTATTCCTTTTTAGTTTCTTATACCTAGGATAAGCTTTAAAGATGATTTGCAAACACCGTCATCAAAGTGCCACAAAAGAGAGCTAAGTAAGCCAAATATAACACGATCAGAGACAGCTGAAACTTAAAAATATCTTTTGGATTATTGATAAATTGCAAGTATAGCAAGTAGGGATAATCATGTGTCTTGATAATAGTAATGTATGAGGTTTTTATTTTCCATTTTTAACAAGTTGCCTGGTTTATACTTTTTTTGCTTCAACTTGATTCAAAAAACATTTATTCCGTTTGCAGAAGTTGCTGCATGTAGCAGTAATCATGTACTTTTCAAAATATGTACGAAGTTTCACCTGCTCTGTATCATCATGAACATAGTGCTGCTCATACAGGCATCTCTCTTGCTCTAAGGTCTCACTGATGAGGCGGGCTACTTCACTCTGAGTCCCTGGCTTCTCTCTCCCAATCAGAAACCTACAGAAGAAAAACAAATTAACTTGCAGCAAAAAGCTTAAGATATGCTTAAGAAATAAGTTTGCTATATTGTTGCCTTCAACATCATCTTTGTAAAACTTTCAGATTACGGTTTTGTATTCTCCATTAATGAAACATGACAAAAAAAGAAAGTATCGTTTTACAGAAAACATACGTACCTCACTGTGCCTTTGGTGTTTTTTAATACAGTGGCTGCAAAGAACTGAGTAACTCCCACTAGACTTATGCCATCAACCTCAACAATCTGATCATTTACTTGAATTCTGCAAAATAAATAAAAGCTTAGCTACCAGTTCAACAGAAATATTTTGGCTTGATAGATTTTCAACATGACAAGTATCACTTAAAACTCACTAGTATTTATAATGAGAAATTCTGAGTCCTAAGAAATTCATTGCTTAAAACCAATCTCCTGATCCTCAGTTACTATGCAGATCACCAATGAAAATTTACACGGTATTTGCCTTTATATTTTTTTATACTATCTACACAATGATTGGTGTTCTGGGGCGACAACATGATTTTGTGGCACTTTTACACGTGGGCACATTCTAAGCTTTTCTCATATATGCCGTAAGCAGGCCTATGCTTATTTTGCAAAAACGTCCTACATTAAACAAGACCTGTTTTTAAAAAAATTAATATAAAACAGGAAAGTAGTATTTATTCAGCGCAATTCAGCTTCTGTACTTTTATTCACAGTATTCAGCATATCCAATGAAAATGACTGGGCTCAGTTATAAATTTGTAAAAAGCGTAATCAATTCAATGAAAAACTCACCGTCCATCTCTCTGAGCAGCTCCCCCATCTGTTATTGTTTTTACGAAAATACCTAGTTTTTCCAGTCCCTGATCAGCACCAACTCCCATTCCAATAATACTGATGCCCAGACCACTGTCACCTAAGGGATTCAGAAATCTAACGTTAGCTGCATAAGACAAGATGTAACACTTAGCAGTAGTGAGCTGTTTCGAAGCATTCCAAGTCCTTCCACACAAGAGATATGAAAATTCACTTAAAAAAATAAGAAAAGAAAGACGACAATGTATTTTCTATCTAGATACTACTAGAAGCCTTTTTGTTCTATAATTATGACTGCCTGTTAGATTCAAAGCTTCGTGGTATCTGGAGGAGACAGCAAGATTTATGAATTGTATATATTTTGGTGCAGATCTGTCACTCAGTAATGTAGCATTCCTGACTTACTATTTAGTACGACAACTTGCACTTAGTAGAGGCCTGTCCAGTTAACATGCACTAAATTCAACAGAACTAGCCACAAATGAAAGCCTGAACTCACATTCAAAAATTCAAGACCTAAATTCAGGGAAAATACAATTTAAAGTTGTTTTATCTTTTGTGTGTACACTGTCTCTTTCAAACATTCACGGTTTGATTTGCACCTTTTTCAATTTCCACAGGAAACACTTCCATTTTTTCCACCCTTTTCTCAAGTTCATACTCAGCTGAGGCTGCCACAGGGTCAACTTCTTCATTACGTCTATCGTAGTCTTCATTTGAGTAAGTACTGAAAACCTAAGAAAGGTAGCAGAAAATTTTTTTTAGTGCTTTGACACCCTCTTCCAAACATGAAAAGCAGTAAGGAAATTAAAGTAGTGATTTTAGGGATCCAATTTTTTAAACAATCATCAATGTAATAAATACTGCTGCTGTAAGACAGTTTTCAATTTGCTCAGGAGTAACATTTCAGAAGTTTCAAAACAATTCCTTAAACACTTTTTGTGTTGTAAATGCACCAAATAGTTAAAAGTAGTAAGTCACAGAAATCAGTCATCTCCTCTTTGATATAGTGTGAATTTTTTTTTTTTTTTTTGGACTACATTCCCCCAAATCCTTCTTCCTCTCTTCTTCCCTCCCCCCACCACACACCATCTGCCAATTCCAATGCTTCAAACAGATGTGGGTTTCTGATTTTGCAAGGGAATCGCAGTTTCCCAGGAAAAGGAAATGCCTTGTTACATACATTACTATTTTTAGTAATCACTTCAGCTGAATTCTAAACTGTTAAAAATGAAAGATAAACAAAAAACACGAATTAAGACAGAAATCTAGAAAGGAAGAATGAGCTACATGTAACAGGGTTTTCTTATTAGCATGTTCATTAATTGTATTTAAATTCCTAAGTTAGGAAAAAAAGAAAAAAACCCACACCCCATGTATCTGAAAACCAAGGTTTATCTGCTTAAGTTTTTGCAGGCACTGAGTGTTTTACTCCACATCACTATACGATAAAAACCAGTTATGGACTGCAGCTGCAGCGGCCATCTCCCCAGTTGAGAACATGCAGTGCTGACACAAAGTTAATTTACACTGGCCTATGAAGTTTTTGCAACTTTTGCATTTTCCCACAAAGACTACCGAGACAGGTAACTGCAATCACGCAAATAAGACAGAATTAACTGTAATTACCTGTACTTAACATTTTCCTGGTGCATTTACATCCGCTAGCATATGGTGTCAGCTCTGCACGGCAGTAGCCTCAGACACAGGAAAATGGGCATTGAAACAAGACTACCAAAAAGCAACTTTTATAACTCAGTATTTATAATTTAAAATTA
>VXBH01004342.1:0-28099 GCA_013400035.1 Rynchops niger
GAGGAGAGCTACGAGGCTGGTGAAGGGTCTGGAGGCCAAGTCATATGAGGAGAGGCTGAGGGAGCTGGGCATGTTTAGCTTGGAGAGGAGGAGGCTGAGGGGAGACCCCATTGCCCTCTACAGCTACCTGAAAGAAGGTTGGAGAGAGGTGGGTGTTGGCCTCTTCTCCCAAGTGAATAAGGACAGTACCAGAGGAAATGGTCTGATGATGCGGCAGGGGAGGGTTAGGGTAGATATTAGGAGGAATGACTTTACTGAAAGAGTGGTCAGGCACTGGAACAGCCTGCCCAGGAGGGTGGTTGAGTCACCATCCCTAGAGGTGTTTAAGAAACGTCTAGATGTGGCACTTCAGGGCGTGCTCTAGTGTCAGAGACTGTAGGTTGTCTGGTTGGACTCGATCTCAAAGGTCCTTTCCAACCATGAAGATTCTGTGATTCCTTGAAATACTCAAAAAACAGTGCACTAGGCATATTCGAAGATGATTCTCATGATATTAGAAAATTGACACAATGAAGTTTGAACATCTGCAATCTGCAAGAAAATAATTACTATTTGTGTAAAATGTGAGAAGGTGAAATTATCAAATGCATAATTTTTAAAGCTCTTTTGAAAGAAAATAATCTTTATTTTGGACTTTCTCTGAGGAGTTAATTACTTGTAATGTTTTGCTTCATTTTCCTGACTGAATAAGGGATTCCTAATTTTTCACCCCACTTAACAGATGAATCGTGCATACTAAATGCTTAGACACTGAGACTGTTGAGCAATCTGCCACAAAATGGTGTATTTCTGAAATATTTCACAGTGTCAGATACTTGGTGTGCGTGCATGCATGTATGTGTGTGTAGGTGATGTCCTGTATAAAACATAGACACTTTAGAGGCACTTTACCATATCAAAAGTTGTCTTGACTATGTGTCAGACATGGAAAATTATTCACAAAGTCATTTGCTCTAGATGTAGCCACTGTCTCCAAGTAAAGTAAAAACACTTACAGCACACCTGAAAGTCTTTTTAACATGACAGGAACAAATCACATCACAAAATATCTGAAAAATATCATCACAGCTTTTCTATTCTCACTGTCTACTGAAGCTCAAAGTCTGAAGTGCATTTCTGACTTCTAAGGATAGATTTTGAGGGTCACATTTACAACAAATTGGAACTTAGTGAGTAAATATCCCAGAGAAATAAAGGCTGCAATTACATGGTATTTCTTTTTTTTACTCTATACTTTCAGCTGCAGTTCAGGTTGAGTAGACATATTTTTGTCAAAGCAAAATCTCAACAGTTGTGCACTGCATGCAACAGCAATGACAACATGGCAACTCCCTACAGCCTTGATCTACTGAGCTATACAAACAAAAGGGCGTCCACCTGTGCTGGTAAGAAAGGGACTTCTTGGTCTGATATACTTCCAGGTAAACTGGAAGGGGCAGCTGGACCTACCAGACAGTCACAATAGACTGTATGGTGGGAAGAGGGGAGTGACCTCTGTGTTGAAGGGCACGTGTGACTGCCTGCAGGGGTGCAGGACTTCTACCAGAAGCTGCGGTGTGGGGGGGACAGCTCTCAGTCTTAAGTAGAAGTTGTGGCTGTACTACTTGTGCGTCTACATGTGCCTGTGTGAGTGCAGAGCTTTTCCTGACACAGCCTGTGCTTGCTTTCTGACACTTCATAAACCAAGCTTAGCAGTGTCATGTTGTCTGCTGTTTCTTTCCCCCCGCTATCAGTGACACCAATATCATGGGAAAGACCTATTGCAAACTTATGAGCAGAATCACCGGGTCAGTCATAACCCGTTACAAGAATGTAGGTGTTGATGTTTGGGAAATTGCTTAAAGTACTTTTATGTGTAAAAATGCAGCTGTTATAAAAGAAAAAGGGAGAAATTTCTGTGATTTAGAAATCTTATCCTTGGAAAATTTCGATAAATATATCTGCTAATTCCAATATTAGGGCCATTTATTGAAAAATGTTTTACATACCATTTCAAAACTTAAGTTACAAAAATTTTACTTTAACTTTGCCCCCTGCCCCCTCCACCAAGAATCCTTTTTGGGTGCTTTTTTCATTAAGATAATGGATAAAAATGGGTACTTTCAGGGAGTGATCCCTCTCTTCCTAAAGTAGACATCTTTATCTGGCCACATTTTTCAAACTGAAAAGTATCTATTGCCATTCATTATATATGAGGGGGAATCTTTAGTAACTTTTTCAGTAGAGGTTTATACCTGTGGACACATAAAGAATATTCCCTTTGCCTATATTGGGCATAACTTCACATTCCTTGACGTAACCTCTGTCTGCTGCTTCAAAGAAGCACTTGTCCCCTCCATGTTCTGTCTAGTAATCCTCCATATCTGAGTGGATGTCATATCTACACTGTCCACTAGATGCCTATGTTTAGGCAGTTAAAATCTACCTGTACAAAGAAAAAATCATTCCTAGGGTGGAACTGAGTTTGTAACTGTAGCTGTCTAAAGCGTAGCTATGTTCATGTGGACTAAGTGTCTGACAACTCACCACACTCAGTAAACTCTGCTGAATATAACCTAGAGATTTATTTAACTCACAAAAGACTCCACGTGCTGCACTGATTACCTCTGTGTTGACTAAAATGTGACCTTACATGACTATATTATTGTGGACACATGTATTAAGCATCTAAATTTAAGATGACCTAAACCTTAAAGTTTGATGACATAAATCCATTCTTCTCAATTAATATCTCCCAAATTCACTCACTAGGGTATCTCAGGAAGTGGTTGAGTTTGCCCATAACTTTCATCGTGTTCTGGTTTTGATGGGAGGCATTCCAAAGCCTAACTTCAGTCCCTGGGAATCTCTGCATGACTGTTACCCTTTTCCATTTCAGTTTTGTGTTCAGAATCTTGGAGATATAAAGCTTCCTGAAAGTGTTTACTTTCTTGAACTATAGAAGGAAACTGCAACAACTATATTTCTGATTTAGGCACCATTTTCGTGTCTAAACTTAAGTGGGTAAAATTTGAGCTTTAGTTTTCAAAACAGCATAAGCCTTCTTGAACTGCTAAAGAATTATTTGTATTGTATTTAATTTAGTGAAGGTGTATTGCATCAGGCAAGCATAATGTCATGTAATGTGTTATTTGAATTTAAGTAAATTCTAAAGTTCTCCATCTAATGTCTGTATTCATAGCTTATATCTAAGTGTTTTTTTTTTTAACTTTTAGTGATTTGATTAACCTAGTTAATCTACTCATCTAATCCAGACAGTATACTGAAAATCATCCTGATTACAGGTGGACAACTAGCATACATCTGCGTGGGCCATCTATTTGGCATGATTCCTCCCCCCACCACAAGTGTAATCCTATAGTGATACCATGTCTCATTATCTTCAATCACATCTGTTGACACTTACATTCCAAAAATAAAAAATACTTCAACACTGGAGGAAAAACAGGCTTAGATTATGCATATTACAGCAGGTGATGGGAAGCCCACTGAGAGAAAACAGTGTCAAACCTATACAACATGAACACACAGCTTGCTGTTGCTTTGAGTAAAGACAATTTTATGGCAAAGCAAGGACACAGGGGAACACATTCAAGAACAAATAAGTAAAAGGGAAACAAAACACAAAGTAACACAGGCAACCCAAAAAACAGGAAAATGGCCAAATGTGCATTTTTACCATCTGGCCAAGAGCAAGGTGCCTGATGCCTTTACACATGGGATATTGGCAAAATGAAGAACGCACATGCTGTTTCATGCAGTAAGAATAAAATACAGTTTCATTGTTCAGGGCTTTAACATCAGAATAAAAAGAAAAAGATAAATATAAATGATTCTTGTTGCTACCTGCAATCAGTCAGATAGAGGCCAACTGAGTTAGATGAGAAATTTTCTGAGCTTCTTGAAAAGCACAAATATGTTGGTGCTATTTGTTTTGTTTTTTTTATAGAGAGCAGGCTGATGAAAAGTACATTGCAAATATAGAAAAAAAAACCCCAACAACTTCTGGTGCATGACAGCCTAAATTATGGGATCAGTTGTTTGAAGTTAAAGGGACAACTCAGCTGATTAGGTCAAGTGTTTTATATACATATACATCTAACTTATTTTGTATGAAGTAGAATTTAAATGTTACAAATACATAAAATATAAAATATAGTGTGGTCATAATATTGTAGTGAATTGTGATAATATTATGCTCATCCAAAAGTAATGCTGTAAAGGAAAGTAACATCAGAAAAAAAGAGTAATGATTGAAGAAGTAGGCTCTGATAAACAGATCAGATTTTAAATCTCTGACAGATTTCTTGTGTGCCTTTTAAAACCATTGTTTTGCCAGTGTCCAGAATAATAAGACCCCTGCCCAGAGACAAAACATAGCATAAGTGGGACTGAGCATATTTTAACTTTAAATATCTATAATCTGGGTTACTACATGTAGCATTTTACAAGGAGATGGATAGACTTCATCAACTATATTGACTACATCCCCTTTCACTGTGGTCTTCATTCATCTGAGAAGTCCAAACATCATGCTTGGACTTGGCCTGCTGTTCCAGAAATATACAGACCTCTGTAGGCTCTGTATGATATCTGCCAACTCTGTGAAGATTATTTACATAATTTGTAATCTCAAATTCCATTTTCTGCTTTTAGCAGAACTCATACAGTACCTACCAAACTGGGCAATGCAAGTGAAATATACAACATCTGAATGCCCCAATAAAATATTTGTGGATAGTTGTTTTGATCTGTTAGCTCTTGCACTTAGAAACAAATATTTCTGTGTTTACAGTACTTTAGGTATGAAGCTTATATATCCTACGTGACTGAGGTGATATGTGACAGCTGAGTAGATTTTTTAGAGAGTAAGTTTGGATTATTCATGTGCCAGGACCATTATACTTAAATCCTTTGTAGTTTTATAAAATCATTTTGTTTTGTAACCCATTTTTTACATATATTAGAAATGATGCAGGACATAAAAATGTGAGAAAGTTCTGTTGTATTGTAAATATAAAATGTGTGAGGGGATGCTTATCTGAACTATCATGTGAAAGAGCTGCAGAAAGAGGTCAATAGGTTATACTGCATCTGGGAAGGTGGGTAGGAAATTGGTGGGATACTACCAGCACCTCTGAAAGTGCAAGAGCTCAGGCCTTGAAGCACAGACAAAACAGGAATACCAAAAGCCAAGCTTGAAGAGGGGAAAGGCAGTGATTCACAGAACTAGGCACTCAGGAAGACCATGCCCCATAGCAACAACACAGCAGCTGTGCACACAGATGGAAAATTCAGATGAAGAACAGACATGGACCTACCCAAAGGCTCCTGCTCAGCATGTCAAAACCAGCAGGAAGATGAAGCAGTGGGTGTTAGGAGTGGGGGCTCTCTGTATATGACTGAGATACCCATCTGCCGATCTGACCCTGAGCGTTGGGAACTTTTCTAATTGCCCAGAGACAAGGTCCAGGATGTCATGGAGATACTGCCTAGACTCATCAAGCAAGAATTCTACCTCTTACTCCTTTTCTACATACACAAAAGATACTATGAAATTTGACCTGGAAAAAAGTCAAGCAAAACTCCAGAGTCCTTGGGTACTAAAATAAAAGGATGAGTTATGTTATTTTCTGCTTCATCCTGCCAGTCAAATGGAAGAGTGTAGAGAGAAACAGATGTATCAGGTAGTTCAATCTTTGGCTGCAAGTTTCATCTGGAATGATCATGAGACACCATATGAGGACTGTGGACTACTGGGAAGAGATGAGATCCACTAATCAAAAAATAGCAAAAGACATCTTTGGTGAAAGGCTGACTAACTTAGTAAAGTGATTTTATACCAGGCTTATTGAGGGATTGTGTCCAAAGCAAGGATCCAGGTGAAAATATAAACTGCATGATGAACAGGTTGAAGAAATGAACTGAAAGGAACCCCATGCAGTTCAACAAGAGGAAGTATGAAATCTAGCACGTGGGTAAGAATAATTCCATGTACCATTATATATTGAGGTTGCCTGGCTGGAAAGCAGCTTGGCAGCAATGAACCTGGGGATCCTGTTGGATGCCAAGTTGTACATGAGCCAGCAATGTGACCTTGTGGCAAAGAAGGGTAGTGGTATCCTGGGCAGCATTATGAGAAGTGTTGCCAGCAGGTCCAGGTTGGTAATTCTTCCCATCTATCCAGCGTTGGTTAGACCACCTGCAGTACTGTATCCAGTTCTGAGTTCTCCAGTAAAATTGGTGAGATATCTTATATGACTGGAGGATGGTAGTGGATGGATGGTTACAAGCTATTCAGGAATCAAAAAAAAAGGGTAGAAGAGGAGCAAGGTTTGCACTTTCTAGAGAAGAGTAGCTAACAGCACATGGAGGCTAGCTATGGAGAAAAAGGTGGGTCTGTAGAATTCTTTTGGGTCACAATTAGAGGTATCACTTTGCTGGACCTTATAGTCTGTGTCTGCTACAGAGCCCCTGATCAGGGAAAATAGGTGAACAAATCAGAGAAGCCTCAGTTCTGCTGGCCCTGGTTCTCATGGGAAACTTCTACGGTCCTGATACTTGCTGGGAAATCAACACAACAATGTGCAAGCAAATCTAGCATGTTTCTGGAGTGTGTTAGGGAAAACTTCATAATGTTGTCACTGAGTGTGCCAGTTGTTAGGATTGGTGCTCCTCTGGATCCACTGCTTAAAAATAAGAAAGTCTGGGCAGATGTGACCCTAGATGGCAGCCTAGGCTGTAGCAATCATGGATTATAAGATCATAGAATTCAACATCCTAAGGCATGTGAGAAAGACAAATAGCAAAATAAAAAACGTGACCTTCAGAAGAGAAGATTTTAACTTGCTCAGGGAACTGTTAGGAAGGATCCCACAAGAATTTGCCTTGGAGGGCAAAGGAATTTAGGGTTGCTGGAGATATTGGAAAGGGATCTTCTCAAAGCACAGAAGTGGTCCATCCCCGTAAGCAAGAAACCAGAACAAAAAGAAAACAACCTGGTTAAAGAGTGAGCTCAAATACAAGAAAAGAAGCATATGAGAGACAGCAAAGTGGACAGACTCCAAAAGCAGAATATTGTTCTTGTGTGCATAGTGTTAGGTTATAGAATTAAAGGCTTATCTTGGAAAATACAAAGTGGCATAGAAGAACAATGACAGATGGAGGAACTCCAACAATCTGATCAAAGAAAATGAAGAAAACTGTCATGGCTCCTCCTAGGGCTGTTACAGGCTTATCAATCCCATGGGTCAGGCGTGACATCCTCCACCATGAGTGAGTGGGAGAGGGTCTCCAGATACTGTACAGACTGAAGAGGATTACTAACTCTAGAGGTACAAGACTCATTATGGAATCACAGAATCATAGAATCTCTCAAGTTGGAAGGGACCCATAAGGATCATCAAGTCCAACTCCCTGCTCCTCACAGGACTATCTAAAACTGAATCCTATGTGTAAGAGCATTGTCCAGAGACAGGATGCAGGGAAAGAGCATCTTGAGTATGTACAAGACTGACTTTGTATATTTTGGTGTGTTTTAGAAAGGAAAAAATAAAGGTGGGTAAAGGGAGAGGTAAAGGTGCCTTCAGGAAGAACAAACATGGGAAAATAGAGGGATAGGGGAATTAAGAAGCCGGTCATATGTCAACAGACTGCTGGTAAGTATGCTTCTCTGGTCATACTCTATACCTGATCACCAGAATCTGTCCGGTTCCATTTATGAATATTTTCCTGCGCAGAAGGAATCTCTATGCTATGTGTATAAGTGTATATGGAGGTCTAAGTTCCAGCAGCTTGAGTGAGGATCATAGGTCATAGAGGCCTGTGTGTCTGGGGTGCCAGCAACTGGACAGACCCATATATTGTGTGCCTGCATATGCCAGCGTGTAAGCACTAGTTGACATCAAGATGGACTAATTGGAGAGTAGGATAAGTGGCTCAGGAGCCACGTATTGAGCCACGTGTCTGTCATGGATACTGTAGAGATCAGAGCTATTTCAATGCTGACTACTGGATGAACCAGGGGAGTTCAAGCCAAATATTGGAGACACTCTGAGGTCTGTGGATCAGCTACTGGTAAATTGTAAGTCTGGATGAGCTACACCCCTTGCACATTTTCCTCAAACTAGGTATGAGGCAACTGGGACCAGGGGATAAATACTGTGCACATGTACAGAAAACTCAAAAAGGAAAATCCAGGAAACTACAGAACAGTCAGTCTTGCTTCAGTGGCTGGAAGAGGTCCTCACAGCAGCTGTTACCAGAAAGAGTCTAGGAAAAAACAATAAGGATTTACCAAGGGGAAATTGTGCTTGACCAACCTGATTGCTTTGTGTGAAGAAACAACTTGCTAAGCAGATGAAAGGAAGGATGAAGGACTTTTGACATGGTCTCACAATGACATCTTTGTTGCAAGACGGATTGGACAGATGAACTGTAAGTTGTTTGAAAAGTTGGTTAATTAGATAAGTTCTAGGATAGTGGGTGATGGCATTAATCAAGAGTGCAGTTCCTCCAGGGTTGATACTGGGTTCCATACTATTTGATATCTTTATAAATGATCTGCACAACAGCACTAAATTGTACTGTAATCTCATTTGCAAGTAACAGCAACCCGAGGGGAGAGGTAGATAGGGTAGAAGGAAAAAATAGAAGACTGGGCCAGCAAAAACTCCATGAGGTTCAATAAAATGAAATGCAAAGACCTGCATTTGAGGCAGACTAATCCCCAGAAGCAGTACATGCTGAGATTGACCTGACTGGGTGTAGTAATGTTGAAAAGTGCAGCAGTGAAGCAACTCATGTCCTGGGTTGCATCAGCACTTCAAATCATGTGACTATTCCACACTGCTTGATGCTTGTTGTGCCACATCCTGAATACTATGTCCAGTTTTGTTCCCCCTAGTACATGAGTGACATCGAAAAAAATTGACAGTGTTACAAGGAGAGCTACTGAAGAGTATTTAACATTAAAGAAAGTTTGAAGGAACTGGATTTGTTCAATATAGAAAGGAGAAAGCTCGTGGGAGGTCTAATCATAGTCTTCCAGGACCTAAAATATAGTTAAGGAGGAGCTGCATCAAAAGATGCACAGTGACAGGACAAGAAGCAACAGACAAGAAGTCACTTCAGGGGAAATACCTGAAGTGACTGAGGAAAAAAAAAAAAAAATATATATATATACAGGGGGGTGGGTGTGTGTGTGTGTGTATAAAAAATATATATGTCTGAAGTGACTGACCCTCTATATATTAAAAAAAAAAACAAAAAACCACCACCAACAGAACAACAAAAAAAAACCCAAACAAAACAAACCAACCAAAACCTGAGGACAATTAAATATTGGGATAGAATGCCTGGAGAAGTTGGGGAATCTCCCTCACTGGAAGTATTTAAGACTTGGCTTGATGGTTTCATGGATAACTTCACCAAAGTCCCTGTTTTGAACAGAAGGCTAGGTTAGTGGATCTGCAGAGGTCCCTTTAAAACCTGACTTCTGTGTAATTCTGTGATTTCTGTGCTTCTGTTGAAGCAACAGATTAAATGTTGGATAGTGAGATAGTCATTCAACTCTTAGTTCTCACATCTCTAAATCTGGCATTAACAGCCCCTCACAAACATTCTGTATCACGCGTTTTCACTCTAACACTGAGATCCTTCCTTTTCCTCTGCATTCTATAGAACATCAGCTCCTGAAATTGTTAAATTTTAAGACAAAGTTCTTTTTTAGCCCATGAGAAGTCTCAAGTCTTTCTTTGTTGAAGAATTTTGTCAAACTTACGTTACATTTCATATTGTAGGTGTCCCTTATTGTGATTATCATTATACACCACCAGCAGGGATGACACCTAGGGCATCTAGTGTTGAATGTGTGAGTATTTTTACTTAGAATTTCCAATGGTCTCTAGAAGCTCCAATCCTCTGTAGGCCAGTTTCTAGCTAAAGATGTTTTGTTACACTCACTGAGCAGCATATCATGCTTGAACTTTACTAAAATATGCATTGCTTATTCTATTTTATTTTTCTCTAAAACAGTTGTTCCCATCCCTGTATACAGTGTTAACTACTGATTTTAGGATGAGGGGGGGAATTTTTTTTTTATTTATTTATTTTGTTTTTCATAGAAAGTTCACATTTCAAAATCCACATTTGAGGTTTCATGTAAACTGATTTTATACTATACTTGTGGGTACCAATATGTTTCATCCTTATCTACAACATTAGTTTCACAGCAACTAATGTCATTCAGAGGGCAAATAGTATGATACTACTAAAAACAGACTAAAATGAAGAACAAAACTAAACACATAAATGAAATAAACAGTACTATGAGGTACTGTAAAGGTTTTATTGTCTTTTGTGGGTATGTTAATGTTACTATGGGAACTTCAGCTTTTGCATTTGATGTGATTCAACTAACAAGTGCTGACTGAAAAATGAAAAGAACAACAACAAAAAATAAATTGTGATTCGTTTTCCCTTAAAAAGTTAAAATTCATTTCCGTTTTACATCAAACAACAGATTATATGAAAAAGAACATGGAGAAACTACAGAAAGAACGAGAAGTTCTATGTCTCTATGCCATATGGGATTCATTGTCAAAGAAAGCAAATCACAGGCTTTATGTGGAGTTAATTTCAATAGTTAAAAGATGTTATGCCATCCATTGGGTGTATTTTTAACAAGGAACAATTAACCATATAAAAGAAAGTCTACAGAATCTGCATTTAAAGCTAGAAAATATTTGTCTTTTTTTTTTTTTTTTTGGAAATAGCTTTCTTCCCCTCAGCTTAAATTAAAATCAGGCCAAAATTTTGAATGCTGCCTTGCAGCAGCAGCACGTATCAGGATATTATTTGCTTATTTTCTGATAACTCAGATTTTCCCTAACCCAATTCCTGTATATTTTGTCTGCATAAAGAGTCATTTGTATTTACAGCACTATATGTTATATCTGAGAATCCTTGAAGATGGGATCTAAGTTATAAACCACCCAAGCTGGACTTAATGTGCCACACAGTAACAGCTCTTTACACTCTTATTCCCCTTAAGGACAGCCCTTTCTTTCCAGTCTATTCAGTGACAGGAACCAAGTATCTCTGCCCACCATGGGTAGACCTGTCACTGATTCTGATAAGATTTGGCAGACTGGCTGCAGTGGCTGCTAGAAGAAAAGGCTATTTACTCAACAGTAGATGCCTACTGCATCTGCACAACATCACAGCACCAGAAACCTGGTGTTATGATCCTGGTAAAATGAGTAAGTTTGTTGCTTGAACAGCTTTTCTGAGAGAAAAACAAGATGGGAAATTCTGAGGGCCACTAGAAAGACAGCACTGTGTTAATATCTAAATGGGGTTGATGCAATTTTATTTGAGAAATGGTGGATTTGCCTGTGTAAACGTAGATACAAAACTATGAAAAAGCTCCTGACTTCTGACTTATGTCACCAGACCTCACATTTTCACTACCACAGATTTACTTTAGTACTTATTATTCCTCATCACTTTCTTTTACGAACAAAATGAGCAGTGGAAGCACAGAAATGTATATGTGAAGAAAGAACATCAGAATCTCTGACTATTACAATGAAATTTATGCAGTGCTGACATCCAGGTGAATCCCCATTTTAATTTAACTGCAAAGCTTGATCAAATGTTTACTTTGAGTATGTTGTGATAGATTGCAAAAATGATGAAGAAACTCAAGAGAGTCAAACTGACAAAACAATTTAGCAAATGAGTAATTTCATTTTCTTAGTACTGTCCCCAACACTTTCCTGCTACATGGAGATCATAAGATCTTTGAAATGTATAAGACAGTCAGAACCTGTCCATATCAGCGTTAAGCAATTAAATTGTACTTTTTTACTTGTAGAGTGGTTTCATAGCAATTCTTAAGCAACTCCCTCCTTGAAAATTACTATTTGTGAGGCTGACTTCTTTAGAGCTACTACCAGTGCCATCTGCTGTGGCCAGATGAAAGGATGAAACACACTAATGTCAGTGTTTCTCTTTTCATTTCTCAAGAGACCAAGATTCTCTTCTCACTCAGACTTCGCAGCCCAGATTCCTCTAGATTTTATCTAGTATCTGACCCATTCGTGTCAGATCGTGTCAGATTGTGACCCATTCGTAGTTTACCACATCACTGGGCTGACATACATCCTATAATGAATTGACTATGATTCTAAGCTTGGTTAAACAATAGAAACCACCCAAACCTTTAGTTAGCAATTGCTGCTGCAGAATAGCATACTGTACTTACTGCCAGAAACAGAGACAATTTTCTGACTGACTTAAAAAAATATGAGAGAAAAATCTGAAGGCCTGTCACATCTGCACATTTTCTTCCTTAATTGTTCGTGTGCAGTTTAACATCTACATGAATCTTGCAGTGCCTCAGTGAGCAGAGCTAGAGTGAATTGTTTAATTTGCTTCCTTTTTAAGTAGAATAGCACACTTGAGATTTTTGTGAAAGAAAATAGTTCCTCCTGCTGTTTATGTCAGACTTCTTATCTTCGTAAACTAAATATATTCTCTAAATACTTTCTTCTTTCATACAATAAAATTGCTGCCTGTACAATTGTCCCTTTTTGCAAAATTGGATTTCACATTTGCTACTGTAGGAATCTCACTGATAAGGTAGTGCTGTGCTTAAAAACTTTCTGTGCTATATTTAAGCTATATATCTGTCTTTCATGGTATTTACATAAATTTAGGATTCTAAACTCAAATCAGTAGAAAAGCATCTTTTCTTGTCAAAAAGTCTGTTCTGGGCCGTGTTTCACAGACTCCGACACCTTATCACTCTCTGACCTCACAGAAAATGCTAAGGAGTTCCTTGTGTATAGGCAATTGTGAAGTAGAAATGGAATTTTCCTCAAGGACTTTATAGCAGGAGACACTGGTAGTTGAAACATGGCTTTTGAAAATGTTTTATGCATCAAAACAGAGGATGTCAATCTTTTGTTACAAATATCGTCTAAAAATGAATAATATATTTTACAGGATTACAGCTACAAGATTACATTAAATTCTCTAATTCATGCCAAACCCAAAAGTTGTTTTAAATTTAGCTTGTTCTGTGAGATTCATTCATCTTCATTTATTTTTTTCTTTCAGGCAATAGATGATGTTTCTTTTTTTCTTTGTCAGGTTTATTTCAGCCCATTCATAAAACTTGTACAGCAATGCTGTACATTAGGTGTATGGCATCTGCTGATACCAGTCCCTATTTGGGTCTTTACAATAATCAAATATTTCCTACAGTGTGTCACTGGTATGTCCCTTATGGTGGGTTTTGAATGGATATGTCAAGGTAGGGTTGCATAAAGACATGGATTTTATATAGGCATTATATCACCTGGACACTACCCTGCATTTAAAGAATCTCCATGGACCCAATTAAGTCAACTTTATGAGATGCAAAGGGAAAATCTAAGGCAGAAATATTTGATATATAGCCAGCATGAGTATCAGTATGTTTTGGCTACAGAAGTAGTCAAACTCAAAAGTTTTAACATGTCTGTCCATCTATAGGGCTGATGCACTTAATAAGAAGCTACTAGGAAAGTATTCCTTATGCTTTGTCATAGTCAAAAAGAATAATCTATATTGTCTTCTCCAGGATACTTGAGATAAATAATAACAAGAGAAACTGCAGTTTGAATAGAACTGTAACATCCTAATTATAGATAACCATAAAGCAAGGAGCAAGGCAGCTAGTTACATAATAAAATTTCACTAGCTCTAATATCACTTGTCGCTTTTCTTTTTCTTTTTTCTTTTCCCCTAGTGCAAGAACATGTTTTCTTATAAATCCACAACACTGTAGGCATTCTAAGAGAGGAGTAATGAAGTGCATCTCCTTGCTTTACAGACCATACTTAGACTATGTATTTGAAGTTCTCTAGTGAAGGTAGTTAGTAAGGTTAATAAGAGAAGAGAGAATGACAGCCTTTTCCAGTGAATCATTCAGAGAGAGAGGCTAATAAAGGTGCTCTAAATTTCTCTCTGTAAAAGCTTGGTTTTCTCCATTGAATAGGTAGGAAAGTAAGGAGTGCCCTCTAGAAGGCACCCAGTGCCAATGCTGCTGACTAGAGTTAGCCATTGTGACTGTGACCCAAACATTCATTTTAAAAATCACATGGGATAAAGACAATTCTAATGGAAAATACAATCATACGCTCCATAAAAGTCATGACTGGAATAGGGCTAAGTAGATCATGCTTATACACACCAAGTATTTAAACTTACTGCATCCTAATAAACCAAAAGAGAGGTTGTGGCAGTTTCAGTATAAATATATCTAAAAGTGGGGAGTTTCTGCAGAATATAAGGAATGCTAGGAATAAAAATATGTAAAAAACAAACACAGTAGGCAACAAAGACAGTAATCCATTGAAATAATTTACTGTATTTCCAAAATATTAACAAACTAAAAGGAAAAAAATCAAATATAATAATACTCTATAATAAAATGTTGTCTTTCTTTTGAAGCAAAGAAAATGGCAAATTAGTGTTACATAGATGTGTAGATAGCCCATGTAGGTTTAATCCTGATCCTTCTTTCATGTAATCTACATGACTGAAAATAAATGATGCAAAAGAGCTGTAGTCTGCTATTAAAAAAGGAAGTATCTTTTGATGTTGCTTTTGTTGAAGGTTTTAGTCTAAAGTTTTTTGTAGGAATAATGCATGTGTGAGTTATCTAACCATTTTAGCATTCATGACAGAAAGTTGTCATATAAATACCATTTTCAGTGCACAATTTCTTTGAAACCACGTAGTTACCACTGTGTAACAATTAGTCATTCAGTACTCCAAAAATAGCATGTGCACATTTCTAGGATTTCATATCTGGGACAAATATTTTATGTTTATTGGCTTAGGAAATCCCAAATTAACTTCAGATTCATTTCTCACTTTTATCATTTTGAAGTCAACTCTAAAGTTAGCCTCAATTCCTGTAGTAAGGAAGCAGCACTACCATCTGAAGAAATAGCACCAATATTCAGAAGGCAATTAATGGTTCGTGTTGATAAGTTGCATGTTTATATTGTTTGATGATCTACTGAATGAATTCCAAGTAAAAAACATCAAAGACCAATATTAAAATTGTCTATTTTTTAAATTACTGGCTTTTGATAAAAAAAAAGCATGACCTATCAAACAAATAATTTAATCCTTGACAAATATTTTCCTCCCTTCATTAGCCCTAGCAATATATATATATATAAAATATACATATATATATATAAAAAAAAAAGACAAACAACTTAGAATTAGTGACATATAATTTCAATAAGTAGTAGCATATCATTCACGTCCTTCTCTCCATTATGCCAATACAACCCTCTTAATTTTAAAGGTGTTAAAATGGTGAAGGTGAAGGCATAGAAGGAAGGAAGGTGAATGATGAAGTGCCAGGGAATCAAAGATCTACTCACTGACATCTACCGTGATCTAGGGTCCTAGCTACTGTAAATTACTGTTTAGAGTTACTGAATATGTTCATCCCTTCCAGAGGTTTTGCTAAAATCATATAAGGGAATCATAGTTTTCCTGACTTTCTGTAAATCCATTGAAATTATAGAAAGCAGGACAAATAAATTCTAGAGGTTGGATTAATCTGATTAAAAGTGGACATATTTAATATATATGTATGCATGTCACTCTATGTTCTCTTCATTGCCAATGGAAAGATTGTCTGCTATTTTCTCAGCATAAAATAGATATTTGTCTAACAACAAATCCAAAAAATTGAAAACAAAATATATTTATTTTTCTGCATTGACTACAGAGGAAGCTTGTTTGATTAGCTTAGATATAAAATCACTGTAGATATCTAAGGTGGGATGGCATCCCACCCTAACTTCAATGTGTGTGAATCCAGATCTGGTTCTGTATTACTCTGACTATGTATGTGCACATCTTAATTCTGTTATGCTACAATTGCTGTCAAAATGTCATAGTTCAAATTGCCTACCTGGCTTACAGTAGATTTTTTTTATTTTTAAATTACTTTTAAAAGTTTCTACTAAAATCTTCCACATTACCTATTAATTAAAATCCTTTGTGTTTCCTTTTTGTTTCCTTGTTTTCCTTTTTTCAACGTGAAATACTAAAACTAATTATCTTTATATTTTTTTTTAAGAAAAAGTGAGAAATTTCAGACAGAATTTGTCTTTCAGTTATAAGGATGTACAGAGTTAAATATCATAAGGAATCCAGACTCTTATTTTTTGTCTTCAGAACCTAAAAGTTGCTGTAGGCACTTGCATTTCTGTAGTAAAAAGTTAGCTCCACTGAAGACAGGGACAGATAAAAGCATATCAATAAACTTATGAGAATAAACTTTGCTGTCACCCTATGTACTTAAAACTTTTTGTTTGTTTGTTTTTTGTGGATTTTTTTTTGTTAAAGACAAGAAATCATTAACCACATTAATATTGAAAGTTGCTCAATCATAGGGCAGATGTTTATATGCATGCATCACTGCATTGTGAACAATGTGACAAATGCAATTGCATTTCATGATGTGGAAATGCTTGATATGCAGAAATCTAAATAAATAGCATTTCCCAAAATTTTACAACAACAGTCTGCTTCATAGGCAGTAATATTTGTTAACTTAATTTCCCTACATCCCATCACTGTTCTGTTTTCTAAAACAGCTACATCTATTTCACTAAATGCAGCTTAGGATTCTATTATTTTCTGTTGAGAACTAATTCACTTGAAAAATAAATGTCTAGGTCTTAAAATCATTCTTACATCTTCGCTTACGCAAAAGTGAAAAAGTTTTGCTTTGTAGTACATTTTTCCTGTATTAGATCAAGATAATATTTTTTCTTAGTAAGTGTAATTAAGTAACTACAATTAATCTCACTGTACAGCAGGTTTATAAAACATGTCAGATAAATGCTTATAGCCTAAAAGAGTCTTTTTCCCCCTTTGACTAGAGAGAACAACTATATATGAAGTAGATGCGTAGATGCATGTAGATATGGATGTGCAATCTCTTGCTTTTAAGTCTTACCTTATTACTAAACACGTGGAAGAAGCAAGGAAAAAAAAGTAAATATGAAAATATGAAATATATAATTGGATATATAGGAAGCCTCGTGTCCCTCCTCTTTTGTCTGAGATGAAGAATAAGCTCAAAGACACTGATGAAATTAGTGTTCAGTTATGCTCTGCGAACACACAGAGGTAAAGATTTATATCCTCACAGGTAAGATTTACCTTTACAATAAAATCCTCAGCCTATAATACTCAATCAAAATGGAAACTCCCTTGCAAGGCAAGTGCTAGGTACTACTCTGCTAAATCAACACAGCATGAACTGTACTCCATGTACAACAATGACGCTTATTTTCCTGCAGAATCTCAAAAATACTCACAAAGCCATCTCTGCAGGGAACTGTATTTCATTTTACTGTGAGCTGACAAGATGTATCCAGACAAGATACTCTCTTATAAGTAACATGGGAAATTGATGAATATGTGAATATAAAAGGAGTAATATGCTGATTTGCACATGCTCAGCTAAGATAGAAAAATACCCATTACATGAACAATACCTACTATCAGTATTTGAATTCTACGTGAGGCTCATGGCATTTCTGAATTAGAGTGGAGTACAAATATGCATTTTGTAAGGTTGATCGGTACATTTCTATAGTACAAAGGCTCTTGAATTCTTGAATAATATTTCCCTGTGGTAAAAATGCAACTACTGAAGACGGTATTAAGGGCAAGGATCTACAACATGAGGTAGAACTCTAAGTAAAGAAATGGATTTCAATTCCAGAGACAAAATGAAGTTAAAATATGTACACAGATTTCAAAGATAGGAAATGCTTTGGGTTTTTTTATAACATGAATGATACTAAGGAAATACAGATACTTTCAGAAATGTTCAACTTTCTGAGCTTGTTCTGAGAAAACTGGAAGTTACTAGCTGCTGAGCACTGTAGGAAATGTGATCATTACTTACAATCAGTTTTCAATTTCTAAAGGAAATGTGATCATTACTTATAATCAGTTTTCAATTCCTATATTATTCAATTCAGTTATGTAATGCCTTTTGTGAAAGAAAATTTATAAAGGACAGTTTAAATTTTCTGTGTGTATCTTCTTCATTTTCAGTGTAAAACAAATCAGTTGATGGGATGTATTCTCAAAGGACATTTTGATCTTTTATGTAATGTAGCCTGACATTTCACATAAAATGTCTGTACATGTGGTATGTCTGGTTAAAAAAAAAAAAANATGCTGAGTCAGCATCCATTTGGATAGACTTCTCAATTTATACAATGAAAAAAAAAGCCAATCAAATCAATGGTATGAAAAGACAAAGTCCTAGACATATTATATTGAAATATTTTAAAAACAAAATTGGAAAAGGATGGTGCAGATCCTTGATGTAGGACAGGAAATCATGGCAGATATTTTTTTATGAAAGTGTCAATACTTTTCCAGAGCACTTGTTTAACAAGCTTGATTTCAGAGCAGAGAAGGTAATCAACAAATAAATGGGGTTACAAAAATCAGTTCAGGGGACAGAACAATTAATCTTTGGTCTAGAGGAGGGGTGCCTAAGGAAAAAAATAAGCAAGCAGTTTCATTAGAGATGGATTTCAAAGCTATCATTGGCAACACCATGCAAATGAGCTGCAGTTTAATGATAGAAAGTGCTGGATTCTCCTATTTAGTCATGTAGAAATCCTTTTCCTAGTATTGTGAATGAGTACTCAATCGTTATTTCTTAGAGAACATACTTACATAAAATAACATGGGAATTCTTCACCACTTACCTGCCCATTCAGAATCCACACAATGTGTTTTACCAATTTATAGTTGTCTAGTTATATATTTGGCCACTTTTTCCTACTATGAATGATGATTTGGTTTAAGCATTGTAAAGTGTTAGTGTCAGCAACTTGAATCCCAAATCACTTGCAATTTGGTGACCTGAATCCCTTTAAAAATCCAAACTGTAGTACTACAATGTGTATAAAACAACACAGCTTTTTATAGTGGGCGAGATTCTAAATCTCATATGAATCTTTTTACACTTTGTAACTCCAGCAATTTCAATAGAAATATTAACCTAGCGTACTTTGGAGAAAAACTATGCTTCCTGAAACAGCCTACTTATATAAATAACAGGAGAGAAAACACAAAATGTTGGAATGACAGAGTAAAATTAGAAATTTGAATTCTAAATGAGTGGCAGTTGAAGATCTAAAAAATAAATAAAAGTAATATAAGGACCACTAAATAACTTGTGGATTCCCCATCCCTGGAATTGTTCAAGACTCGGTTGGATGGGGCTTTGAGCAACCTGGTCTAGTGGGAAGTGTCCTAGCCCATGGTAGGGGGTTTGGAACAAGATTGTTTTTAAAGTCCCTTCTAACACAAAACATTCTATGGTTCTATGACCTTTGAAAAGGACACTTAGTAGGCTAACATGCTAAATATTTAGTATGATATTTAGCATGATATTAGGTATGATATTAAGGGATGTGACTGCAATTGGTCATAGATGGAATCCGTTATCAGGTGATGAAGTTTTCATGCTACACCTGTTTTACTAAGCACTAGCTCCTGGTATCGTTGCAAAAAGTATAAAGTTGTGACCATGGCATAGGTGATTGATTCAGTTCTGCCTCTTGTTGTCTTTTTATTGGGTGACTGCAGTTATATTAGAGTTTGCAGTTAAATTATAGCACCTTCATAGTAACATTGTAGCAATGGCATAGTAATTTCAACATAGAGGTCTAGACCAGATCAACGTTTACACTTGACTGGTCTTGATCAAATAAGTAGAAATGTTAAACAATTCTTCAAATCCTATCAGGTATCAGACCTTCAGGGGAGGATTCAAAACCTTGGATATATGTAAGTCTTTGGTAATTTAAAGCAGATTTATTATGAATGCAAAACCAGCATGATGTAATTTTTTTTTTTTTTTTTTTTAATGCAGCTATATTTATTGTATATTTGAAGTTGAGGTACTCTAGCACCTAATTCTTAAACTGTAGAATTGGACTGAACAGAGACATACCTACATAAGCGATTAAATAATAATTGTAAGATATCTTAAAATGTTTTGTAATAGTAACCGTAGTAGCACGTGCTGCGACATTTAGAGAGAAATGAAAAAAAAAAAAATATAATATGCAGGTTCATACAAATATTTTTTGACAATAGGCTGTCATTAATATTGGAAGGACTTAATACATTTGCATATTCCAGTTGTTTGAACTTCATGGCTGCTGGATTTTCTTTGCTGTTCTTCATTTTTACCCTTGATTATCATATCCTTATAAAATTAAAAATGAGATACGACTTTTAGTTTCTCATGCAAAAACAAATGGAGTTTTGGCTCTCTGTAGTGAAAACATTTATTCTTGTCTAATTGGATGTTGAGAACTCTGTGGTTTGGCAGAGACATCCAGTTTGAATGGGTCTTATCAGATTTGACCAGTTAGTTTCATTTTGTTAACAAGAAAATGACAGAGAATCAGTCTGGTGAAAACAAAGAAAATACATAAATTTAAAATGGAGTATACTAGAAGCAGTAACTTGCACATAATTACAACATAAGTGAAAATAGCTTGTGTAAAAGTGCTCTTAGTTCTGTTCTAAACTCTACTCCTATTCCAAACTCCTGAAAAATCATGTAGAAACCTCTTCTTACTAGCTTTCCAGACCTATTTTCTTACAGCACCTTGTGCTGCATTCTGGCATTTCAAAGATTAATTTCATAGAAGGGTGTCAGTTTTCTAATACAAATATCTCTCTGTCATGTAGAGTGGTACCTGAAAATTAAAGACAAGTTTCAGTTGAATAAGAAATAGTAGTCAAGCTTTTAAAGGTTTTCTGTATAGATCCTATCCTATTGTATGCACATTTGGTACACTGATGGACAGTAGTGTCAAACACTGTAATAGTGCATCATCAGTAGGTGTATATTTCTGGTGTTGGTAAGTGTTATCCTCATGATGAGGAATTCTGTGTGCAGATGTCCCTTCTTTGTTACTGCTGTGAGGTAAAAGAAAGCAGAAGCATAAATTATCAGTTTCCTATTAACAGTTAAACAAGTTACTGGTTTAAAATTGTTAGGAAAAGCATTCATCATTATCTAACTGTGTCTGGGGACTTGATTTACATATCATAGATTATTTGTAGTTCAAGAAATACATCATCTATTCTGAGGAAACATTAAGGGAAGACTTTGTAATTCTGAAGAAGTTGCTAAATATTGTTTTCCCTTATGTGACAAAATCACTAATATGGGATTAAGCCATATGGCTATGTTGCATTACTTAAAGAATAATTGAGATGTCTGAATTCTAAACCCAACCTTTCCTTAAGGTTAATTGCATCTTGCTTAAAAACCTATTTACACAGCTGGTTTTCAAAAAATGTTTGTATTAATATAAAGCTTCTTAAGGGACCTTTAGATATGGCTTCTGATTCATTCTTTTTGCTTATAGAGTTGAAAACCTTTTCTCATAAGGAATCCTGGTCTCTAACACAGTAAATGACCTATTGCTATAACATGCAGCATGGGTCAGGCTGGTAAAAATTTATTTAAAATATGAATTTGTAAATTCATATTTACACATATTACACATGAAGAATTAAAAAGATTAAAAATGGGGTTTTAATCCTTTAGTAAATCCTTCAGTATAACACATTATCCTGTATCTTCACTATATTAACCTCTACTTCATAGAGCTTCTGCATAAATCAGTGCCTGGCTCAGAAATGAAGTCTTACTTGCAGTGGCAGATACATAACAAAACTGGACTTGTAGGACATGGCAAGTTGAATTAACTTGTTTTGGTTCTGTTTAGATATATCTAATAGATTCAGACAATATTTTTTAAACTCAGAGTATAAAAATCTCTTTTACTACAGGGCTCTTCACTTTGTCCTTACCAGCAGAGACAATTCTGAAAAAGAAGAAAACTGGAGCCAATATTTACACAATCTTCATTATGATATTTTAACAACTAGACACTTTAATAGAATCAATGAAGTCACTAGTGAAATAGAAAGTGTGTTGTTATGATGCGATTTACTGCAATGGAGAAACAGATGAGCAACTTCTGGGGAAAAAAAAAAAAGTAATAGGTAACAGGAATAGTATAGCCAAGTTAGTATTGCCCTTTTCTTTGTCTAATGTTTACATTGGTTTTAATACAGTTACCCTATTATTCTAGTTATTCCAGTCATCTATGGTGATTGCTTCTCTTGTACCTGATAAAGCTTATTCAGCACTCCACAAATATCCCATTACACTGCGTGATGGCAGGTGACATGTTCCAAGAGATTAATAACGCATTAAAATTGTAAGTGTATTTTCTATATATAGCATGACACTATGATCAAAAATGTTTCTGTCACTACAAGCTTGAACAAAGTTAGAAACTTTTGGCTCTGTGATCTGACTAAGGCTTCAGGAAGGAGCTCCTGTCAGTCTTTTGTGCTTTGCAGTTCACACCTGTACTAGGGCAGCAGGCAAAGGGCTTAGCTGCTGACAGGATCTTGGCCTGAAATGAAGCGTATTAACAGGACATGGGAAACTGCAGAACAGGACACGAGTAATTACTGATCTGGGCATGAGAAATTCCTGGATGTGACAGGTAACACGAAGAACAAACCAAAGTAGCTCCATGAACATTTGCTGGATCTTACAGTTGGTTAAGGGCAAGGTATGTGAGAGACAAGCAAACCTCACAAATAATTGGAGGGGAGCACAGGGGAGCACTGGAGTAGCGGAGTCTTGCAAGGCCAGCAGCACCTAGGTAAACTATCAGTAAAACCTGTAAGGCTGAGATTCCCCAGGCAGCTACATTAGAAACAGCAAATTTGGGTGCAGCTGTGGCAAAAGTGGTACAAATGAGGAAAAAGTCATTAGGGGCATTCTGTTTATTGGGGAGGATATTAGTGCAGAGAGAGGGAGGTATGATGAGAGTGACAAGGATCATCAGGAAATGAAAAAAAGGATGATAAAGTGTTTAAATTATGTAACAAGGGCTGAATGGGGGGTACCTGCTGGGTAGCTCTGTGCTTGATCAACATACTTCAAACAACTTTAAATCACACCAGTTGTTCTGACCATATAACAAGAGTCAAATCTCCCTCTGTGGTAAAAAGGACTGGGATGGAGGTGCAGGTTGCTTACCTTGTCTGATGAAGGAACATCCAACAGACACAGCAAGCATCCTGCTATTGTTACGCTGACACTGGTGTCAGTTCCTGGTCTAGTGGCATCGTCGTGAGGTACAGAATTTCAGAGGTACTGGGCAGATGTAAAACAAGGGTAACCAGTCAGAAGTTTTTATGATCAGTATCACTGGTTGTAGCCTGGGACTTGTTCTCTTTGCAGCTATGGACTTATTATGAAGTTTTCACACCCAAGGATATTTTCTAGTACTCAGTTTCCATATCATAGAAGCTGTTGGAAGGAAAACAATAATGTTTAAATTATATGGGAAATAACCAGTTGAAAGCAGAAAGAAGAAAATTAAGAGAGGGTTATTTTACTGGGTTTTCACAGATGTAGCTCCTCAAATAGGAGGGTCTTGGGAGTACATGGAATTTGAAAACAGCATTGAATCACCTCTTATCTGTCGTCAGTCAGGAACAGAAATATCTTTTGTACACAGCTTATTACAGGTCAAATTGTTAACATAATTTGAATATAGTCTAGTTCTACAGTTGTAAGAAAAAATGAAGTTTGAAACCATATATGAAGAAGTATGATGTTAAGGTCAATAAATCAGAAGCAGACAGATATTGTAAAGGAAAGTCAGGAAGTTCAGTTAAAATTACAGATTACATAAATCACATAATTAGTTTCGTCACTAGTTTTCTGATCACGATGTATCTCATCACTTTCCCATATTAAAGGTCACATAAATCTTGAAATGTTTCAAATTCTAGTGACCTTTACTCTATGTGTTAATGTGATCCTTTGCTATCTATATTTTTGTAGCATCTACAACTTATACTTTGAATCAGACAGTGGAAGGCAGGCACATCAGCCACATAAGCTTGTTCTTAACGCATTCGTAAATAAATACCTTCTGATCATTGTAAGCATGTTATGCTGTCAGAGAAAACCTGTCCAGACTTTGTCTATGCTAGCAATATTTTGTCACAGTGGGTATGTATAATTTTTCTGGGGCATCAGCAGTTGGTGCTTATGCCCCACACCTACAAGTTGTGCAGTTCAGAGGGTTTATTTCAGAGTCATTTTAGTCAGGTGCTCTGGCCTGAATTTCACCTCTGTGAATGTCATTCAAAGCTATTAAGTTCCTTTTCCATTGGACTGAACTTCATGAATACCTGCTGGGGAGCTTCTCGTTTAGTTTTCTCCAAATGAAGCCTCATTCACACACATAATGTGCTCTGTGCGTTGGACCAATAAGCTATAACTGAGGATGGCAGGAGGATGCATGTCAAAACCATGCTAGAGCTCCAAAACAAAATGATACAGACCCAGAGACCATAGAATAAATGACACAACATTCCAACACACTTTTTCTGGGCATGTATGATCCCTCAAGAAAATGTCAAAAGTATAAGCATAGATGAGGAAAGAATTGTCAATATTTATGAACACTTATTCATAAAATTATCTCAGGTTTCTAGGTTGTGGGTTTTGTTGGGTTTTTTTGTTTGGTATTGGTTTTGGTTTTGTTTTGGTTTTGGTATTTTGTTCCAGTTTTGGTTTTTTGTTCTTAATGATCTACAAGATTTAATTTTCTTCATTTTAATCTTATTTGTCCAATGTTGTTCCAACACAAAGGTAATGGTCCATTTAAATGCAGCAAGAAACACAGTAATAATGTTCTGACTGTAACATTTAATATCAGACATGGCACTGGCAAGCAGTTAGTGTTTCTTCTGTGTTGCTGTCATTTTCTTTGACTGGTGTTTGTTGACATTTCAATAACAAGTCCTATTAGATAAATCTGTTGTATTCCATGCTAATTCTTTAATTGTTTTATAAATGCCACTTAGTACTCATTTATCTCATGAATGCACCAAGCTTATAAACTATAGGTTAAATCTTTTGACAGTAGTTCAAATCTGCAGTAATTCCATTTATTCAAATGATATTAAAATTACAGTAAAATTGAAAGCTGACAAAAATTCCTTTTCCTCTTCCTGGTTTAGAAACATGAAGAACACTTGGTGAGTGCCTCCAGGTTTATGACTGAGAGTTCCTCCACACCATTGTACAAGTGACCTAAGAAAGAGATTAGAGTCATGCTTTTTCTACAGTCTTCTAGTCTTATGGTCTTAGATGCTCATCTCTATAATTAGAGGATTTCAAAAGAGAATGTGAAAAATACTTCCTGCTGTAGTACCTTGGTTGTTCTGTAGCCATACAATTCAAGGGTACTTTGTGGAAATGTACATGGGTTAATGTGATCCTCAGTTGAAAGTATCTCTGAACAAATTCCAAGGAAGTTCTTAACCAATGAAAGCCTTGCATTTACATCAATGAAAGCCATCTCTCTTCTTACTAGATGTAATAGGGCATTAGTTCTGTGAACTGATTGCTGTTGGTTTTAAAAAGTAATCTCAGCATAGTAAGGCTTACCTGAAATTAAGCCTGATACAGATCAAACTGATCATGTTTGATTAATTTGTGTTAATTTCTTAAGGTACAAAATTTTTATCATTTTTTTTTTTTCCCCTGAGCTTTTCTAAGTTTTAATAACAAAGCATTAAAAACAATAAAATACATAAATAAATAAAATCTCGTAGTCTTTAGAGAACAAGAGCACATTCAGGAAGTTATTAGTAATAAAAAGTTGTTTTCTCATACAAAATATTTTATGCTTTTGTCCTCTGCAGGTTTGTGTATCTGAGTACCCATTTAAAATTAGTCGAGTCATATATTTTTCTTCATTTTAATAACAGAAGCTGTTTTTTGACAACTACTGCAACAAAGAGTCACCCATTCTACAATCATATGTTATAGAACTTGTTGCACCAAAGTACTGATGGTACTTTTTCTTTTCAGTATCCTTGACAATTTGGTATCATTTCCCATCAAGTCCTTTCTTCATATTTAGTCAACTATTTAGTACATGCAACTAGATCTAGTCTTCATTCTTTGATTCTTCTCTGTGCACTCCTCTCTTCTCTTGCTTATTCTCTTATCTGCATATTTTTCTTGGTCATGGTCATGAAATGCTAAGTCCTTAGTTCTGTTTGTTCCTTTGCTGCCACAAGTATTCTTAAACATCATTGCAGCTTCCTTACTTTGTGGCTCAAACATGTTACCCTGAAGGATTTTTATCAACACAATTAATTGACATTTTAAAGCTACTTTAAATACCTTCTTTGAAAGCTAATTCATTTTCAAAACACATTAAAAATGAGCAAAAGTCTCAGACATTTATGTTCTGACTAAATGAAGAGTTATTCCCCAAATTTTCCATTGTATCTAAAAAAATGTTAATATTATGTTTTGTTAAATGGTTTGGGTTTGTTTCTCCAGTTTCCTTTTGTTATCTTCTTTTTATAGTTCAATTTCAACTGTGGAAAATAGGAGAGAAAAGAAACAGAAAGGAGAGTGGGAAATGAAGGAGTAATACTATTTAATAATAATAATATAGTATTATACTTCTTATTTCAGTTTGAAGTTTCAGTGTCAAAAATAAATACTCATGCAAGATAAATTTGTCATTTTTGAACATCTTCATGATGCACTTCAAGTAGGACCACTTTTTATATTCCCTTTTTAATTTATAGCCAAAGCTATGAAATCATAAAAGGGTGGTATCTCATTTTAAACGTTTGTAGCGAACTTATGATTTATTATCAGTTTTCTATGTATTGTCCTGATTGTAAGAAAGACACTTTGAAGGAAAACAGTGAATATCAGTATAATAGTATATATAGTAATTAGAATATAGCAAAACCAGTAGTAGTGTACAAGAACAACGCAAGACAAAGGAAAGTGACAGAGGTTTTCAGTCTTATCAAGACGACAATGGGAGTATGACAGGCCACTGTGCAAGCAGACAGGAAAAGCCTGCAAAAGTGAATGGCATCAACCACTCACCTGGAACTGCTAAAAAGATGTCTTGGGGTGATACAGCATGAATGCAGCACTTTAACTATCTATTTGTACTGCCTAAAACAAAACAGAAAGCTAAAGAAACTGTTTCTTCCCCACAACTGACCTTCAAGCCGTGCCTCTTGACCAGACTATATTCAAACCAAGATACTAGCTTTGCTGTTTCAGAAATCTGGTTTTGCAAGAAAGGCTTTGTAGCAAGTCTGTGGTTAATTAAAAGACTTATTTTTAAATAAGAGGATCAAAGACCTGTTTGTATATTCTGATTTATTTTTAAAACCAACCTTAACTGGTAACCTTAGTAATTATGATTTCTGGCCTTTTTTTTCAAATCTTGTTCAAAGACTTTAGGTTTCATTTCTCCTAGGTATCTGTAAAAATTTTTGGCTGTTCAATCTACAGTCTTTTTGATCAAGCTTTCACATGAGGAAAGTTTCATTTCGGAAGACACGTGTTATTTCTGCTTCCTCAGGCTAAGAAACAGATTGACTCAAAAGGAACTCATTCTATATTACTGAAGAGCCCTCAGTGGGGAGGTAAATATCTCAAACAAAATAAAAATATGATTGATTCTGGCCTGGATATCCATTTCTGATAGTCAGTAACCTTATACACTAAGGTTGTAAGAGGTGCTCTTCTTTAATACCTGTAGAGACCTCTTACTTTGGAAAATATATAATTAAAAAAATAAAAAAAAAATTAAAACAAAAACTAATTCCTTTCAAACTTTTACATGGGATTTTTTTTTCCTCCCAGATATACTTCATGATCACCCTCTGCCCTTTATGATCTGTATGATCTGCTCTGCCCTTCCAGTTATGGGGACTTAAAAATGAGTAAAAAAGAAAATCAGACGGATCAACACCTGGCTCTGAAACAGGTGCTATGAGCAGGGCTTTGGGTTCAGTGATCACGTTTGATCTGCAGGACACCGGGCCAGCTCCCTAAAAATGGGAAAACCCTATCCCAAAA
>VXBH01004343.1:0-30259 GCA_013400035.1 Rynchops niger
CTTTCTTGTAGTTTTTGACAGCTGTGGCCAGTTTCAATTAGAGCTGAGCTTTTGCTTTTCTAANTAACTGCATCTCTACACACATTGGCAATGTCCCTGTAGTTCTCAACAGGTATTCATCCACTTTTCCATCTCTGGTATTGATCAAACTCAGAAGCTCACAGTTCAGCCAAGGAGTTCTCTTGCCGCACCTTCTTCCCTTACCTTTAAAGGGGATGAACTGTTTTTGTGCTTCCAGGAGAGCGTTCTTGAAATACTCCCAGCACTCGCTAGCTCCTTTCCCCTTCATGGAAACTTCCCATAGAATCCCTCCCAGCTGAGCTCCGAGAGAGCTCTTCTAAAATTTAAAACCTTTGTCTTTGCACTAACTTTCAGTGTGCTCAGCAGGATCCTCACAATATTGCTCAATATTGTGATCACTGCAGCCAAGGCTATCACTAACTGAGATCTTACAAAGCAGGTTTTCTTGGTAGCAAGTTCAGCAGTGCCTCATTTCTGGTTGGCACATCTAACATTTGTATGAGGAAGCAGTCCTTTACGCTTTCCAGGAACTTAATGGGTGACATGTGAGTTGCCATAATTTCTTCCAACAAATGTCTGGGTAGCTGAAGTCACCCATAAGAACCAGGTTCTGTTGATGCAAAGCTTGCTTAAGTGACCCAAATATTGCTTCATTGGCCTTTCCATCTTTGGAGGTCGGTAGCAGATTCCTACTGTAAGGCATTGGAGACGACGCTTGGAGATGACCCCTCTGATCGTGACGCAGAGGTGTTCAATAGGGCTTCTACAATCACATGACTTCTATATATTCAAGGTTCTCCTTAACATAGAGAGTGACTACTCCTCCTCTTCTTCCCTCCCTGCCTTTACAAAACAGCCTATAGCCATCCATCGTGATCCCTGCAGTCATGTGAGTTGTCCCACCATATTTTCAGCTATTCCGACGATATGATACTTTCTGACTGGGCAAAGAGCTCCAGTTGCTTCTGTTTGTTCCCCAGGCTGCATGCATTGGTGTACATACATTTGAGTTGGTTGGTTTTCAGGTTCTCATCTTGGAAAGCAGTTAAGGGACATTTGTCACTGCTCTGGTTGGCCTGGCTTATTCCCCAGTTGGATGTGATGGCATGAGCATTGCCATTTTGGACCCTGCCCCACTGAGTCTTTCAGTTTAAAGCCTGCCTCACCAAGTTGGCCAGCCTGCTGCCAGAGACTTCCTTGCCTCTTCTAGACAGGTGGATCTTATCCCTTCCCAGCTTCTTGCTAGAGTTTTATTGCAACTCCAAGTGACAGAGTTTAACTGCCTCTCAAAGAATCTTCAAACAACATCACCAAATGCTTCTGCTTACACATCCTCATTGTAATCAACCTTTCCATTTTCAGCATGTGATGTATGTTTCCCAAAGGCCAGTGTACTACCAGATCTTAATTTTCATTTTTCCCCATGGAAATTAATAAGGAGCTCCCACTTGTTCCAGGCAGATATGGCACAGCGCAGAAGCTTCCAGGAGCAATGTCAGAGACCACGCCAGCGCTCTGATATGCAAAAACACCAGGATGAATTTCAACAAGGCATCCACACTTCCAAATGTGTGAATGTTACTTTCTTGGATGAGAAAGACCAGCTCTGCTTGTGCTGGGGGTGGGTAAGTCAGGTCATTCACGTTCACTCACGCTCACCTCTTACAATGCTGGCAAGTGCTGTGCTCCCAGCCATGCCTAGGCTCCTAGGCATGTTGTGGATAAGGAATAATGAAACAATTTAGGTAGCTGTTGTCCCATCACCTTGATTATCATCAATCTTCTGAGGCCAGCCTACCAGCTATTAGCTTTGCAAATGGACATCTAGAGAAGCCGTAACAGAAGGGCCTTCTGGGGAGAATGCTTTAAACCAGGCTACTCCTACTTCCTGGCCAGGACTAGCAGTCTTTAGAGCAGTCCCACTCTCTTACAAATCCCACAGAGGAGAGGGATGCACCATTTCAGCAACCTCTCCCTCTGCCTGCTTTTCTGGATGATCCTGAGAAGTCTTTCCCTTCAGATCAGGGAACAGGACAGCACAAACAGTAGCATTCCTAGCCAGGTGCAGCCCAACGTTTGTTTCTCAGGAGATAGCATTGCCTGTTATTTATTCAGACATTTTGTTCCCAACTTTTATTGCTCTGTTTTATATGGTAGGCGAGGTCAGAGCCTTTGTAATATAGGAACAGCGTCACCAAGATTTCTTTCCAAAGAACAAGCACTATGATACAGAAGAGTCAGGTACGCATGGCAAGGAGAAGAATGCTATGTATTTCACCTGGATGCTTATTTCAATTATGGAGATACAAATAAAATTGAGGAGGGGAGAAAGCTTCGTACTTTCAATCTTTTTCCCCATTTTTAATTACCATTTAATAGTACCAGTCTGTGGTTTCTCAGAGATTAAAAGCACACAAGACAAGCTGAATTAAGAGCCATCAATGTGAATGATTATTTTCTTTGTGAGAAGATAGGCACTAGAAGAGGTGCTCAATTTTAGCTCATTTAACCTGCTTCTACTCACACAATTCCTCTTCAGTAAGCACAGTGTTGTGGTTTGAACCGGATTGGCCACTGAGACGAACAACAGATGCTTTCCCGCACCTCACTCTCTAAGACGAGAAGGGAGAGAGATAAGAGACTTACATCTCTTTTGCCTTCAAATAAACTGTTTTGGCCCAAGGACACAAATATATAGATTGAATCCGAGGGCTGAACTAGAAGCAGATGCTTGTGGGGGATTTGCACCTGCACCCTTATAAACTCCCTTCAGATAGGTCATAAAAAGCCTGCACTACAGGCAAGTCATTGAGGGCTTAACTTCTCTGCACCCTGAGAACTTAGATGCTGGGGAGACATTGAAGTGACCAAGGCATACAGCAACAGGTCTTTACCAGCAAAGCTGAGTTATCCACAGACCAGGTGTCTATATGGAACCTATCAGCTTTGGTGGGTTCTGCAGATGGGTGTCATTGATGGCTGCTCTGTGTGGCTCGGCAAGAGTTTTGGTTCTGGAGATGGCCTAAACTGAGAGAAGTTCAATGTGAATTCCACCTTCCCTCCCAAGCTAGGAAAGTGTTGGGCTCCCCACCAAAACCATCAGGTCTTTTCTGGCCAGTGGAAGCCCAGTACTAACCAGGGCTGTCAGTGAGGAGGATGCTGTCTGCCGTTTGGGGTCCAGGGCTCTAAGGTCTTTGACTCCTGACACAATGCTTTCAACTCAATTTCTCCCCTCACCTGAGTCCTGATAATAGGGAAAAAAAAAGAGAAAAAACATTCTCATTTTGAAGATATCTTTCCTTGTTCTAAAACGTTACCCCCAGCCTTTAGCATCTTTGAAAGTGGGATCTGCCCCAAAAAGGTACAGTCCTGATGTTTCATCCCAACTTGAGATGAAGCACATGACGCAACAAATCTTTTTTAACATTTCTGTTTCCTCATTTTCCTCTAGTACCAAGATAAAGTGGCACCAAACCCTGCCATGTTTCTGTTTTATGGAGAGACAATAAATCACTAGTAAGTCTTTATTACAAGACTAATCAATCATTTTACATTGTTGCAGAGCTCCGGAGATGAATGCGTTATTTATTACCATGTCTTGAAACCGTTTACATTACCTTCTCTTGATAACATAACTTTAGTGTACACAGTAACCTATATTCTATTTATGGCATGAGTTGATCTCCTAATTTACGAGCTACCTAAAATTCTGGAAATATGAAGGGCAATTCATAAATTAAGGTCACAGGGAGAAGATTTCAAACACAATGTAGGCATATAAGGTGTCATGACATACTAGTTAATGAAATGCTTTCCATTTCTGAGGGGAGGGAAATTTCAGAAACAATAGTCTTGCCTAAAAGACAGGCCATTCTCTGTGAAACACTATAGCTGTGCCATACTCAAGACCAGCCCCGCAGTAGCAAACAAGTTTATTCACAACAGAAAAAGAAAACAGTTTTACAAAACATTTCACATCAGAAGCCTCTGTCTTAACTCATCTTCAAAGAAAAGTGACAGTGTTTCTAGCCTTTCAGCCACATTTACCAAGCTGTGAGTGCTACCCACCAAGCTCAGAGGTGGAGGTTTCGCTGCTGTGAAACTCCCCGAGTTTTGTGTAAAAAAAAGCTGCAGGAATAGGCTTGCAATGTTGTTCTCCCATAATTTCGTATACTCAAAATTACATGCTGTACTTGGCAACCATTCAGCTTCAGCTGTGAGGCTTCAGTAATAAACCAGCAGCAGTGGGGTGACCTAAGGACAGAGCAACTGCTTTTACTTGACTCCAAGGTATGACCCGAAGACTAACTGCCCTCATCCTATTCACTAGGAGGGAATAGGGTTGAACTTCATATGTCTATGCCCCAGGCACAAGTGGAAAAAGAGCTTTTACCACATCCCTGTAGGTCATACAAGCAAGCTTGAATTCTATCAGTCAGGATAACATATGTTCAGATGGATTTTCAAGGGCTTGACCCCAGCACTTATATGTTCAAATAAAGTTGCTCCCTTTGCACTAATGTTACAGAGCACAGCAGCAGAGAAACAAGATCTATCTTGTAAGAGATGTCATACCAGCATCCTCATATGCTTTTCCTCTTGAAGGTCAAACCTTCAGAGGTTAGAAATACATTGGTCCATAGAAATACAGCTGGCTTATATCAATAAGGAAGCTGTGGGACACCATCTTCATGATATCTCTCTATAGTTGTACAGCTTGAAGGTTTTCAAGGAAAAAATGCTGCTGCTGCTGGTGGTGTCCCTGTCTGACCACAGGGATGCTTTTAGTTCGCTGGTCACTATTCATATGCTAGAGATCAGACATAACTTTTGCTTTATAAACCATGATCTCCGACTACTTTGTGTCATAGTGGCAGCGTGAAGTCACCAGTTCAGCTGACCACAAGGGCAGGTTAATGGCTGTTCCATAAAACAGCAGCATGAACATGCTTGGATTGGTGTAGGCAAAGGTAATGTAGTGCCAGAAGGGGAAAAAGACACTCACAGGGAATTTCAGTATGTATTCTGTTCTGTCTAGGCTCTTCTGCTCCATCTAAAAAATTACCCTTTTTCTAAAAAATGCTTCTTTAGCTGTTGGCAGTAATCAGCATGTTAAAGACTTAAATGATGAAGAATTTCCCACAAAGGCATTGTACTAAGAAAGCTCAGATACCACAGTGCTGGGAGATAGTATGAAGTTTCGCACAAGAAACTCTCTTGAAAAGGTAAACTAGGCTTCTTTATGGCACTTGGCAGGGGAGCACTGAAGTCCAGCATTATCCTTTCCTGCCCAGCCACTAAAAATGAAAGGGTAAGTCATTTCACATAGTGTAGATGTCAGCAATCCATTTAGCTAAACCAGTCCCAACCTAACCATGAGGACAAAGGCCAAATCATGTTGAGCCCTGTTTCTGTTTGAACATTGTGTTGCAAACATGGAACTGCCAGTACTGCGCAGCTTAGTTAATGGGATTTTGGCTCCTCTGCCCATGAACCACTTCATTTTGTAGGCTTAAGAGTCCCTGGGCCAGCTCTTGTATTTTCGCATTATGCTTTGGCACGTAATAGTCCTAATGGTTTTCCTCTGGTAAATAGCTAGCTGATCTAATGAGTATTTTTCAGTAAATACAAGGAATTGCTCTTTATTCAAAGACACTTTGGCCAGTACTACAATCTTTTCATCTGCAATAGACAGAAGAGAATGGAAAAAAAGAAGTGGGTCAGACCCAGGATCCACCTAGGTCCGTATCTCATTTCTGCGAATGGGCAGTACACAACACCTGTGCGGAGAAAACGGCATGTAGACCCTTGAAATACCCTTCCCATTAGCTTTGAAAAGCTAAACTTTCAAAGCACACTTTGAAGCTGCTTCTTGGCAGGTGTAAAAATCATTACACTAGAGAAAAAGAGAAGTTTTTAATTTCTGGAAGAATTGGGTCTAGACCAAGTAGAACATATAGAGACTTTCTAAGATAAACAGCAGTGTCATGTACTAACCAAGATGGAAAACTCGTGCTCTGGAAACATCATTCCCAAAGAAGACGTCAGCAAACAAATGAGCAGTTAGTCAGGAAATTAACAGGGATTTGCTGGTGTTAACTAACTTGCAAATCTGCATGCAGTGCACATCATAGAGGTACGTTTGCATATGTGAGAAAGCTTTGTGTGTGGTAAGTAATGAGCTGGTGCTGGTTTCTGTGCAGCAGGGAGTTTACCTCGAGGCTTTTGGTGAGCTAATGAAGGAGTTCCCTTGCTGTCTGACTGCCAAGAAGAAACGAGAGATCAGGAAGGCAGGGACACGGCAGGCAACGAGAGGCCCAGCCTCTTCAGGAGGTCTGTGTGAAGAACACGCCTTACACAACCAGAGGAAACACTTTGCTTTTCCATGGCTGTAAAGCCCAGGGCTACCCTGCCTTGGGGAACATCCCTCAGCCCAGAGCAGCCTCAGCTCTTTGCAACCTCTCTGCAGAAGATCACTCACATGGGTCACGTCAGGACAGGGAGACGGCACCTGGGGGAAGCATCGTGTTTTCTCTGGGACTCTTCCCTGCAAAGGAAAAGCACCTTTAAGACCTTCCTCACTTGTAAAGACTCCAACTGAGAAAGTTACCGGGACCTGCACCATTATCTCCCTTCCCTGAAATCCCTCCTTTTGTTTGAAAGAGCATATTTGGCTTGGCTCAAGCAAAGGTTCTCCATCTTATCTAAACAGTGCATTAAAATCTTCCTGGCAAATGCCAGGCATGCACCAAAGCAAAGGGAAACAAATGCTTGTTTGTTCTTCACATGGGGGTTGGTTTTTTACCGTGGTTGGCAGGTTGGGAACGTCATCGTGCTCAAGGCATCTGCACGAGGGGTGGTCACGCTCCAGGAGCAGCATAAATCTGCCTGTCCATGACACATGTGCCACTGCAACTGCTGACAGTCATCCCTCTGCCATCCCCCCAGTGCAGGGCAGTGGGGTTGTTGTTCTCTTCCCTCTGAAGGTGGGAAAACAAGGCTCAGAGTTAGAGTAGCAGGGTTTCTCCTTTCCTTGCCAGCTCAGCCAGGACTCTGAAAGCCAGCCTGGGTCCACCTGTGGTGAGTCAATAAAGTTTCTCTGAGAAGAATTTCTTAATAAAGGCCTTCAAGTAAGTCCTCATGCAGATGAATCAGGCTATGGGAGACAGGAGATCCTGTCTGGCCTTTGCAAGGAAGACCTGGTAGAAAACCAAGGATGAGCTGACCGATTTCAAATGGACATGATGAATGAACAGACGGAGGATAGCCTTCCTTGCCCCTAAACAGTGCCACTGCTCTGACCAAAGTAGCAAAAGGGGAAGAAAATAAAAGATGCTACATTTGAAGAAATTAGCTTCATTAATTTCACACATCAAAAAAACACATCTATTGAAAGACGTTCAGTCCTGTTATGTTCAGCAGCAGCAACAAGCCTGTGACAGTTCATCTCCAGTGCTTGTCTGTCTGCTTCATATGAAGCCAATCCAGAAAAGCAGGTCCACATCAGGCACTGACGTGACTCTACAGGATTCAGAGGCCTCCAGACACTGTCCTGCAAAGTACAGTTTTGAGGTGGTCTTATCTTCATTGCTCCTGAAGCATCTTCAGAAACTCATGCCAAAAAGCTCCCTAGTTTGTTTTGTTTGTTTAGATTTTTTCCAGAGGTATCTTAAGTTTTTTTCCAGTGTAGATGAATTGGAGTACTGTGGATTTCTCCACGGAGTTAGAGTTGGCTTCCAGAGCAGCACAATGAGGATTATGACTCACAAGGCAAATAAATTTACAGCACTGTCCATCTCCAGCAACTCCAGAATGACAGCAGGGAGAAAGTATCTCAGCAAGGAAGATGCGGGCATGCCTGAGAAGGGGACAACTGTCTCACACACAAATCCCACTTCTAAATCAAAACAAGGTCTTGCACACAAAACTGGCATTCACAACTTTGGTCACCACGTTTAGACATCCAAACCTCCTGGCTTTCTCTCCCAGCCAACACAAGCTACCTCGTGCAAGAGGAACATGCTGCTGCTGGGAATGGAAGGGGGAGAAGAAGGTGTCTGTGATCATAGGAGGCTCTATAACATCTACTGTGTTTTAGTCGTGCAACCCTTGTAGAGGTAGTGCCTTAGGACCTTGGTGAGACCAGTGTCCCTCCATGCTACACAGCACATAAACATGGTTTTAGCCTTGGGCAGCTTCAAGTCCCCACTGGTGATGGACAGAAGGGACAAGAGACACACTGGGAAGGGAAACATTCTGCCACACAGCCAGTGGCAGACCCAGGACCTTCCCAGGGCCTCCTAGGGGCTGGTGAGGACTAGAGAAGAGACCTATGTGTTTGCCCTTTTGACCAAAGGGGATGAAAAAAGCATTTCCAGACAGGAAAATGTAATTTCTTCTCTGCAGTTGAAATATTTTGGGGCTATCAACTTAGAGTCACTGTCTGGTCCCACCTCAGACCCCTTTGGTGGTTTCCTCCCGCCTGAGCATCTCACCAACCCCAGTCCAAATTTGTCCTGGCATCATGGCTTTCCTGCAGCAGAGGATCCCTTGGAAAACAACCAAGCCACCTGAAAATTCATTTTCACCCAGCAGCTTCTGCCAGACTTGAATGCAATCTGGGGCTTGGAAAACACGGCTTTACTTGTTTTAATTAAAACCAAATCCCTCCACCCAGACTTCCCTCTCCGTCACTCTCACTCTCTCTCTTTCCCCAACTGTCTGACGCATTTTAGCAGACATGCCATCAGACTCCAGTTCAAGGGAGGGGAACAGCCATCTAATACAGCGTCTTGCATCAGTATCCCACCCTTCTCTGGGGGAACTGAGATGATGGACTTGGCAAGCAGCAGAAGGACTGCCGTGTAACTGAAGGAATACACGTACGTGTCAGCGCGTATGTGTTTCAGTGGGAAAAGAGAGGGTGCAAAACGTACAGCCCCAGCTTCATCCACTGTTCCTGGATTGGCCAACTGCTTCCCAAGCACCAACGGGTTCTGATCTAGATGACTGAGGTGGGGATGAGACAGCATGCTCCTTACAGATAATGCCACCAACAACAGCCAACTCCTGAAGTGAAACAAACATGTGAATCTCTAACAATGCCATAAATCGCGCTGCTTATAGAATAAATGTAAACGCATTAGGATTTTAAAATTAGGAGTGGAAATGTATGTTTCTCCAGCCTAAATGTCTGGACAGCTTCCAGTCCATCTGAGTCCCTGTGCCTCCTCTGTCCATCAGACTGGGTCCACAATTTCAGGAGAGCCTTGGGAGCACTTGGAGACCCAGATGGTACCCAGCTGTGTGGATGTGGATGCTCAGGCCTGGACCTTTGGTGGGAAATCGAGGGAATTTGGTACTGTCTTTCAACTAAGATAGAAATGCTGAAATCTGTATTTGGTGCTCTCACCAGGCAGCTCACGGGTGTTCAGCCTTTAAGAGAGCCTAGTTGTTTATTTAGCTTTCTAACTGTGTCTTTAAGACCTAATTTTAGACTCCTGCTTTTGAAAATGTATCTTGCCAACCTTACCACATGTAACTGAACATATATTTTGCCATCTACCTCACACTCAGGAATTTAATTTCAAAACATCACTGTTTTATTTTAAGACGTGGGAAATACCAATTTTTAGGCTACCCATTAATTATCAGAGAGTCATTAGCAAGGATTTAATCATTATAACAAATAATCCAAAGGTGTATATGTCTAATTAAGCATATGTGCCTAACAGTTTCCAGGGAATGACACACGCATATGCCGTGCAATTCAAGTAGATCTGTACATCTCACTGAAGCAGGACCTGAGAGTTTAACTGTGGCCAAACTCATAGCAGGGCCAAACTGGCCCAGGACCAGAGACTTCAGTGGAATAACTGAACGGACCTCACACTAGTTTCTTCCTCAGAAGAGTTGTGGGTTTACTTTTTTACGTAAACAAGGCATACAGATATTTGCCATTGGTCAGAGATAATTCTATCCCGGTATAAAATACTTGCTGTAGTTAGTGCCTGGTGCCATCTTCTTCACTGAATTCATTTGAAGCTGTTGCTACATCTATACAAGTTAAGCAAGATGTATGTTGGACCGTAACGGGGTGATCTTCCAGCCTAAGTAGGGCTCAAACTCGCTACACCACAAGCACCCTCACAACTTCTTGCCTGTTTTGTCCAGCTGGCAGGTATTTTGGGGCAAGAAGAATCCCTTTCTAGATGTTTGACCACCACCTAGCATTGCAGAACCCTGCATTCAGCAGAATCTTCTAAACACCACCTCTGCACTCATGGCTTATTTTACCTTTTGCCTTCTTTTCTCAAGTGGAAACCACTCGAGGTTTTTGTGAGAGCAGCTTGGAAAACTGTTCCTTGTCCAGGAATCATTTTGGATCAAAAGGGCTCAAGCGATTCACTGAACTGCCAAGCATTTTGAAGCTCACCCACCACTAGGTGTAATAAACTATCATAACACTGCTTACTAACTAATGCAGAGAAGACCATGTGTCACTGCATTATGGAAGGAGCACACAGCTTTTTGCCAAGCATACAAGGATAGCTGGGTGTCTGTGAAAGTCAAGGGCAGGCAAATTGGCCAGCCCTCTGCATTGGCATAAGAAGGAAAAGTTCACACATCAGCAAGTTTACACTGCTTGCAAAATAGCCCAGTCAAGGACTTTGCAAACCAAAACCCCACGTACTGGCACGCTATCAAATGAAAAATCTGATTGCCAGTTCACAGCTTCACCATGTCTCTGCTTTCAGAGCTCATAGAGACACTTCCCTCTGCAAGCCAGTCCATCTCCCTGCTGTGCTGTGGGTGATTTGGGCCCAGGTATATACACTGAACCTAGTGCATTTCTGCCTGAATTTCAGGGCCCTGAATTTCAGATTCATGCAATCTGCCTGGATTTCATGAAATCTTCCCTGGATTTCATGACCTATCGCCATTTCACCATCTGGCATGCCCACAGTGCTGCCTGGCCCAAATGCAGTTGATGTGCCCATTTTTTCCCCTCACCACAACATGGAAATCCAGAAATCTATGACAAAGACCAATTTTAAAAAAAAATCAGTTCTGCTCTGGTAAAATTTGTAAACATAACTGGAGATGGTGTCCCAGGAAACTGAGGACTTAAGTAGAGTCGGTTTGCAACAGTGCTGCCCGCTGCCCTGCAGCTCCAGCCATGGACACAATTGAGTACCAGAGGCTGGAGGGACACCTCAGGGCAACACCTGCCTGAGAGTTTTCAGCTGCCAATTTGAGAGGCAGGCAACGTACCACACAATGATGGGAAAAGTCCTCTAGCTTCTTTTCAGGTGGTCTTGTCATGATCAGCCCTACTGGGGACAAAAGGGAAACCACCTCTCTTGTATTTTGGCAGGATGAAAAGTTGCTCCTCCAGCACTTGTTCTCAGTGCTTGTAGTTCAGATTATGGTACGAAGCTATTTTGCACTTCTCCCTCTGCCCCCAGCACCAAGGAAGAGCTAAGGGACTGCCTCTCCCCGGTGTCTGAGGTCCTCAGCTGTGCTTAGAAAGCATCAGGAATGAGAGGGTACAACACTGGCAATGAGGGTAAGGCTGGCACTTGCAAGATGACTGTCTCCTTGGCTTGATCCAAAGCTCACTGAAGGACTTTCCATGAAGACTGCAGGTGATTTTTTCATTTGCTTTAGCAGGAAAACTTGGAAGCAGCCCCAGAGTGAATGAGGGTTTGCAGCACAGAAGCTTGATTATCTGCTTTACTGGTCAAGGCCAAGGCATAGCAAAATAGACTTCCGATTTGAAATCTCAGTTTGTGGAAAACAGAGTATAAAGAATGAAGGAGAATTTAAATAAAACATAATCAAAAGAAACAGGACACTGGGAAGCAGGGTCTGTCACCTTGGAGACTCCTTTGAAAGCCCCATCCAGCCTTTTATTCGGGATTAGAAATGCAGACTTCCAACTAGCTATTGCTGGAACTAAGGTCTTCAAACAGCTTTAACAGCAGCCCTTTATAGGAATATTATAGGAAATACTAGATACAACAGAGCAACACTGAAATTAAGCCTGTGTAAGCCACGGCAAATAAACGCACTGAGCTTGCTTCAAGGGTGCAATAAAATCAAAGCATGCTGCCTCTGACGTTATAGCACTGTCTAGCTCTGAGATAAGTGCCCCTCCACTTCCTTGATCCAGACACTGTTTTCACTGCCCTGTTCCTCTGTTTCTTCTGTTGCAACAGGAGGAGGATGATCATATAAAGCCGAAGACTTGGTCACCTGTAGTCCTCTCATATCAGCAGATGCACAGTGCTGCAGTAGAGGCAACAGCACAATTAATAACCAAAATGACGCCTGTAACTGAATACCATGACGACAACAAGCATTGCAAAAATATTATTCATGTGCCAGGTAGGTAATTACAGACATGCACCAGTCTGGGAGCATTTTATGTAGTGCTGATAAGATAGTAGCAACAATAAAGTTAACTGTGTCTCCACTAGCTGTTAAAAGACTACTAAAGAAGAAATGGGGTTCTTTGACCTCTGGCATTCCAGATGTCTCTCAAGATTATCAGAACGGTCTCTTCCAGCCTTTAAACCTTTGTCTGACTCGACAAATCTGGCATGCGTAGTAGTTGCAAGTGACTAGCTTAAGAATCCTTTTTCCCATGGGAGGAAAGCACCCTTCTCAACCAAAAGGCACAGATATATAATGTCTTATGCATGTTCCTGACAGTAAGTATATCCTTAAGGGTCTTTCTAAGAGAGACCTAAGCCTTCACTTAAGTGACCTGTGCTTTGCTGACTACAATAACACATAAAGGCAACAGCGTTGCCCTGTGCACTGAAAGCTGTTACAAACAGATGTGAAAACCTTGTCCGTAAAATACAAAGAGGCCCGGCACAGACCTGCCAGTATTTCATGGTTTTCCTTTGGAGATCAGGTTGGCTGGACCATCTTAGAAGTGGAACTAAAAAAGTAACGGGCAAAAGAAAAAACAGGAGGAGAAAGCAAAACAAAACAGAAAAGAGCAAGAGGTAAAAGAGAAAGAGAAACAATTAGGAAATAGTCAGATAGAGCCAAAGAAGGGTGGTGGCTTAGGAAAAGAAAACAGCTGAGGGAAGCATATACGGTGCTGTTTCAGGAGGGGAAAAAAAAGGTGGGGGGGAGCAGATAGGCTGGTTCTTGTTTCAGGAAATTAAAAAGTATTGGGGAGATTTGAGTTCAGTTCCTGCTTCTTCCAGAAGCTGGACAAATTCATTGACCATGGTTAATGAGTGACTCAAATGTCTCATTACACCTAAAGCAATCGTGACTTAGATGCTTAAGCATCTGTAAGGATCTGTTCCCTCCTCCTGTAAGGAACAGGAGGGTACAGAGGGAAGTGTTTTTTTCACCTCAGAGGGATTTCAGGAAAATAAATGCCTACCTGCCTAACGCACAGGCAGCTTGTATGGTTACTGAGTGATGGAGAGGCAGGTGGTGGGTGCATATTACAAGGAGAAACCTAGTCACAAGCTAACATGACCCGGCATCTGTGATACTGACATTAAGTGCCAACCTGCACTACCATCAACAACTAGCTGGGCAGATGCAGGCACAGAACAGGGCACAGTAGCAGGGCACCTCAGCATCCCTACATGCAAACTGCTTAAATTTATGTCAGCAAATTGAAACACATTTGTAACCACTGAAATACACAGAGGTATCTTATGTTTGCTAAAGAGCTCCCGTTCTCTTGGAGACTATTTTCTTCCACAGTTAATATCCAGATGGAGACTTCTAGTTCTGATGTAAGCAAAACTTTTATGAAGTTTATCAAAGAACATCTTCAGCCTCTATCCAAGACATTCACAGAAACTACTAAGAATTTGCAAAGAAATTTGCAGAGAAAAATGTTATACTAAAGCAGAACATATTTCTTATTCTTCTCTTGTCATTTTCTAGTCAAGTTCTTCATTCAAAGCTGGTTTGTTTCTCATCGTTTCTGGGCTGCCCTGTGAGAATGCAAGGACAGAGGACTTCAGGGCAGAAGATGGGCAGAGAAGGATGAAGGCCACGCCATCAGGAGTGGGTGCTGAGCATTGCATAGGGCACCAGCACTGGGCCTCCAAACAAGCACGAGGATCTGGGCACCAATAGCTGGAGGAGAAGGTAAGCAGCATTCCTAGATGTGCTGAAGTCTTAGAGGTCTTTCAGTCCCAAGTGCTGATCCAGTCTAAACTGGTAAATTTTTTAAGTGGGAAACCTTCCCCAAGGAGACACTGCTTTATGTTATTTTCTTTATTATGCCCATTTGCTGAGGTGTATGTTCCCTCCTTCCTAGCATTGACTCTCACTCTCCTGTCAGCTGCTGTTTCATGCCTGTTCCAGACTCAAGAGACTTGTGTTTCAGGTTCAGTGAAATGAACACATCATATGTGCTTTAGTTTTTCCTCCAACTCTTTATCAATCTTTCCTTTAAGCTTCAAGCTTCAAGTGCTAGATGACTGAGTGTGAGGAGAATGTTACTTGGGGCCCCAATGCTGACGGCACACCGCTCACACCAGTAAGGTAAAACTTGCTCCCAGGAAGAGGTAACTCGGTCACAACCAGACTTCACAATACAACAGATGTGCCGTCTTAGTACGAGTCCTCACAGGAGTCACTGCCTCTTTCTTTAGTACATCCCTTTAAAGTTGGGTGCTGAGGACGAGTGCTTTCAGCTACCTTTCTCTTGAGCTTTGATGCAGTCAAATTTTGTGATACTGAAGTGCCTTTGTTCCTCCTGGGGCTCTTCCAGTTTTTCAAGGATCCCACCATCTTTAATTTCATTTTCCTTCTGCCTGACCTGAGATGCTGACACTTACAGTGTGATCCCCTGAGAAGCCAGTGAGAGGAATTAAGTCCTTGCCCTATACCACTGTCTGGAAGCATCTGTCTGCCCTGTTCACTGCTGTCCAAACACAAGCCACTAAAATCTGCCTAGCCCAGAGCAAGAAGGTACAAATCTCTGCCTCTGCCTCCATTTTTTGCTCTCAGTTGGATCCAGCACAGACATGCTAACAAAGCCACAGGAGCAACTGCTTGTACCACAGCTTGAGAGGCGGGCTCAGAGTCTTTGCAGAACTTCTGGTTAAAGATTTAGTCCAGGAAGCTTCTAAGCCCTATGCCAATTACATGCAAAAGACATTCTCAAATTAACCGTGCAGGAGCATTTGGTGACATCAGTAAACTTAGCATCAAGTTTCTTGTGCCCATTGCTCTTGGAGGTAGATTTGCCATCAGTTCTCACTGTAAGGCCCAAGATAGCCTTACGGTAAACACTAACTACATTCTAAAACGTCACATCCTCGCACTGTAATTATGCTTGAAGATGTTACTTCCTTAAGTGCACGCAGCTTGATGCAGGACATGAATCAAACAGCACAAAAATCCTCCCATCATCATGTGGTGATACAGTATCGTTGCTCTAGCTGTCCACAAAGTTTGATGTATTTGACAAGTTTATAGTTAAATTTCCTTGGAAGAGAAATTGTTCTCAAACTCCAGACTTTAATAACTTACTCCTTTGTTGAGGGTCAGATTGAATTTAGAGACATGACTGTCTTGTCTGCTATGATCTGCAATACTGAATGAAAAGACTTTTGAAAGTAAGCATTTCATCTTCATTTCAGACTTTGCTTATTACAAGAAACACATTCATTTCTCTGTAGCAAAGTTAGGTCCAAACCTAAAATAATGAGAGAGAAACATGAACTACACAAAGTTTCTATGCACAGTCCAGAGTAAAGCTGCCTCAAAATTTGGAGTTGTTCAAAACAAGTGCTTAAAACAAATTGTTAGAAATCAAAGCTCAAATGTGAAGGCTGGGTCCAAATTCAAACACCCTTGAAGTCCCAGAACTTTCCAATCCATGACATGTTTGGGGGGATCATCTCTTGCAACGCTGTCAGTTTTTGAAAAGAGGACCTGAGCATTTGTTCAGTCCTGCAGTTTAAAGCACAGACTGGCCTTTATCCATCAAATGCACTTAAGTATGCTCACGCCCTTGTGTGTCCTGCAAGGGCTATTCTGAATCAGGACCAAGAAGAAACTTAGACCTCAATATGGATGAGACGGCTAATCTGTCTTGCAGATACTTTTTTTCTTTTTCTTTTTTTTTTTTTTTTCATCCTGTTCGTTCCTAAAACTAACAGAAAAACAGTTGTGTGTGTATATAAGCAGCCTTGAATCAGTGCTGTTCTGCTGGGTTCTTATGTTACATTCTTTTGTGCTACATACAATTTCCACTAGGACATTTTGTCCCCCAGGCTTCATCAGCCAGTCTATTACATCCAACCCCCCACCCCCCGCCTCCCTCTGCTTGCATAACTTTAGCCAGGATGTTAAATTAACTCTCTTCCAGATGAGTTTGACATAATCTTATTTACTTTCATAGCGCATATGCCAGTATGCAAATACATTACTCAGCACTATCGACTCTGCACTTTCACCAAACTATTACTCTTTGTTTTTCTAATGATGGTTCACTAGATACCAGACAGGAACATTGCTGTGCCAAACAGCAGAATACTCATGTCTAGCAGGAGAAATCTGGTGACATTAGAAAACTAAGTCTGGCTGGCATTTGTAAAGTTTTACAGCCAAGTGAGGAAAACAACTCGTTTCCCACCTCAGCATCTCACTCCTACTCCTTTAAAGACACTGGGTCGTCTTTTTACCTTCTGAGGGAAATCTCAACCAGCTTCTCCAGATCTCCAGGACACAGGCGGCCACAATGGTAAAGCCATACAGACTGACTTTGCATTTAGTGGTGACACGATGTCTGTGTTTAAACAGCTTCCCAGCTCCCAGGCACAACCCCAGCTGCCTCCTGACTGCGTGTCAGGGCAAGACAGGGCTCACACTTCACTCATTGTGCCCATGTTGAACAAAAGCCAGGTGCAGAAGCCAAAATAACAGCTAGATAACCAAGAGTCCCATATCCACACAAAGGTCTGTCCTGGGGTCAAGGGACACACATCACCCATGGTGGTGAGGTCAGTCTTTAACAGCACTGCTGACCACACACGGGCAGCAACGCCAAACACAAATGTCCACAAGGAGGCAAAACCAATCCCAGGCGTTGGTCTTGCAACAGAGGTAACATCTGGGTGAAGCATGGGTGGGCTGCGCTGTCAAAACCACGGGCTTATGACTGACTCGTGTGTCTACCAGAGGAACTCAGGCTGATGCAAAAACACAGCCACAACCAAGCTAAACATTGAAAAGTAAGCAAACTCTCCTTCTAACACAAGGTACAGTGCTTTGTAGCCCACTCTAGCAGACCCATTTTATGTGGGGTAAAGAAATCACAAAAAATGCTGGAGAAAATGGATCAAAGGATACTTTCTACTGTCTTGCTTTGTATCTGCTGTGGCCTACCATGGATTTTCAGGGTGCAAAACTGCATTTGGAGCTACATTTTGTATGTGATCCCAACATAGCTAAATGCACAAATAGGCACAAAAAGAATTGAAAACAGCATTTCCAGGCTGGAAAACAAAGGCACAGCAAGTAAACACAAGGAAGTGAGAAGTTCAGCTTAAATGCCAGAGAACCAAATTGTGCGAGTTGCCTTTCTTACTGCTGTGGTGGGTCTGGGGATGATCATGGTCCTGCTGGGCTGCCCATCTTGCAGAGGCTGATGTACGCTCAGGGGCTGCTGTCTGCTGGGGAATCCAAAGCCCTGGAACAAACTGAGACAAGAAGCAGAGGGCAGGTATCCACAGGCTGCTTTCAGAGCTCCCCAGGCTCAGGCAAATCTCTGGCTATTGAATGGGAAAAAAGCTCATGTTGCCCTTATTTCTTTTGCTAACACCCCAACATGGAACCACCAAGGTGCAAACAGAGAAGAGGCTTTTTGGCACTGTAAGAAGCACCACTACAGCTATCCAGTAAATGCTTTGATTTTAACAGGGCTCTGGCCTAACTAACCATATCCTACACCAGTCTATTTATGGCAGAGTTAGAAATAACACAAGGCCTTTCACCTGGAATTAGCATTTCTCCTATTTTTGATTGTTAACAACCTTGGAACTACTAATTCTTTGATGACGGAACTTGCTGTGTTTCTTCTTCAAGAGAGGGAAGTCTATTTTTTTCTGCAGGCTCATTTTTTTCTCTGTCTTTGTTTCATGTCTGATTACATTTCGCATGGATGTTTCTGATATGCTTGCATGCCAAGAAAAAGTATTACTTTTTTTTATCCTTGAACAATCCAAACTCATATTTAACAACTGAAACTTGGCATGATGATCAGTTTTCAATAAAGGCTACATACACTTTGCCAGGGAAGTATATTTAACTAGGGCTGAACTATCTGTTCTTGAAAAGTTATCAGACTCGTATGGTGTGTTCTTTTCATCAAGGAAAGGGCTTTCATCTTGCAAACACCTATCCTATGAATGACTTGAGAAAGTCATTTAGTGTGAAAACAAACAAACAAACAAACAAACAAACAAACAAACAGAGTGTGGTCTCACTCTATGGAAGTTACCCCACATTGTTAAATCTGGGATAAAATAATATCTCAGTGGGAAAGGAGTGACAAATACTTCAGATGTAACTGAAACACAGCTGCAGTGTCCCCAGGTACTGCAGCACATACAGACATAGGGAAGGGAGTTGATCACTTTCTTTAAAACAGCAAATATCTGTAAAGAAGCTTTCAGGTGCCTCCTGTTAAAAGAGCCAGGAAAAAAAAATTGTAAAGAATAAAGCTTGGGGAAGGAAAGCAGAGACCATCTGCTTGTCCAACTGCAGCATAATAGGCTAGAAATTCTAACTCAGCTATAGCAATTTGACAAGGGCACTGCCAAGGCATTTAATTTAACAGGATGCCTTATTTTCAAGGCTTCTAATTAGATACAGTAGCAAACTAACAAAAAAGGGCACTGCTTAAAACATGCTTCCACTTTGAGGAAACAGAAAACCAAATTCCAGCCTTCAAAGTTAGCCTTCAAGGGAAGGGGAGGCAAGGCAAGGCAACCCAGGACTGACACATCCTGTGCCTTTTGATTCTGCTCAGGACTTGCAGCTCCAGCCTGTTTCCAACCCAGAGCTGGCAGAAAATGTTGTCCTACTGGGGGTATGCAACTGATACCCACAGACTGCATTGCGCAGCAACAGCCCTTGGTAGGGCTGGGAGGTGCCTGAGTACCAAAATCCCCTTTTCAGAGGGAGGAATTGCTAGGCGCAAGCACTTCCCAGAAAGTCACTCTGTGAAGCAAGGACAGAGCCCAGCTCAGACTTGTGTGCCTCCAGACCTCATTACCGTTCAACTGCAGCTCTGCAGTTTTCTGTTGTTGGAAGACTCAACTGTCAAGAAGCGCGCACATGTGAACTGGACTCTAACACCACCTACTAGTCAAGATCTAGATGTTGTACTGTAAGGTCCATTCAGATTTCTTTGAAACTTAAAACTTACCATGTCATTTATTTTACATGCATTACACAGCTCCCAGTAAACATTAAGAAATTACTGCAGGAGAGCATCCACCAAAGTTATGACTTTGTTTCTGTATGATCTCATGTACATAACCACCTCACACTCACTCTTGGACTGGTTACCCCATTGAAAAGGTAAGGTGTGGAAACAAAATACAAAAGGCTTCACTCTGGCATCAGTTTTCATACACTGCCAATCCATGGAGAGAGCAGGGAGGTCTACCACAGAATGGTGGTAAGGTTGGCAGAACCTGCACGATTCCTGTGGGATGCTGGAGAGGAAGACCAACTGCTCATCTCCAGTTTTTCACTGCCCTGATTTCAGCAAAAAAAAAAATAGCACTAACATTGAAGTCAGTGTCAACCAGCCTGACCAGCTTATCTTACTAGTCAGTGCAGATTTTTACTGATTTCAGAATATCTCAGCCAAAGATTGACCAGGCAAAGCACCATCCCATTCCCATCTCATGTCTTTCACTTAACTCATTTCCTTGGACACAGGTCCAAGAAAAAACAGAGAGTAAGACCGTGAGATAGGGCATTGATAAGACCTTCCAAGACAGGATATGTGTGGGTGAAGGAAGAAGATGGACCTTCTCCACAGCCCATTTTTTAGCCTTTCCCTGCCACTGTTGGAAGCTGGCATCTGAGTAAGTTTATTCCCCCCGACAAATGGCTCACTCCTGGAGTGAAGTCATAGGTCTGCACTTAGTCCATCTTCTATTGACACGGAGATGACTGTGACTCACAGGTTCAACACTGTGACTTGACTTCTGTGTATGTTGGAAAGTTTTCGTTTTCTCCAGAATTTCAGTAAAAAGTACTTACTCACATCATAGGTAGTATGTTCTTCATTGTCTTTTTCACTCTTGTGTCTACTCACATTTAAAATGGTTCTAAGCAGTGCCATGCAATCACTTTCTTATAACAATAAAAGCTGGCTTCGTTTCCTCACAACACTACACATAGCACAACACGTGCAGAGACAATTAAGGTCTAGAAATGGGGTCAAAAGTAACAAGCTCACTAGAGAGTGGTAAATGACCACCAGTCTATCAAGCCATGGCAACATGTGGTCTTCTGTCTAAAGTCTCAGGCCTTAAACATGAAAGGAAAAAGAAAACACCCTCACGCTGACTTAGTTCAAGACCAGGTAAGACTAATAATGCGAATTGTGGTAGATCAGCAGACATTTTGTAACTCACAACAGTGGTAAATGCACGTGGGAGCTGGTCATCCCTGCGCAGGTGATGGCAAGGACCCTACAGAGCTGCAGAAACCAGACAGTTTTCCCTCATGTCCTGCTTTCTCTTGCACACCAAAGGTCTGAGACAAAGGGTTCGCTGATGAACAAACCCTCCAGCAGGATGGAGGCTGCTCCCGATGACTAAATAAATGCTGTTTATATTAGCAAAGTTAACACAAGTTTGGAATAAGCTAACAAAATAGGCAAAATTAATTAGCATTGAACTGATACAAGCCACATTTTAACAAACGTAACAGCACTAAAATCATCCTCTATTCCCAAACAGCATTACTTACCCAGCCCTTGCCTTAAATTAAATACAAATAGTTAAATATTTCATGCAAGTTATTTACATTTTCTGTGTGACCTTTTGAACTACTAAAGCTGCCTGCTTCAGGACTTCAGGAGCTTCCAACGCACTGGGGCCTTGAGCACTGCTAAGCATCTGGCTAGAAAACTAACATTTGTTCTTCAGGCTCGTGTTTTCAGGGTGTCCGCATAACACTATGGGACACAAAAGTTAGATAAATATCTTCTATATTCACATGAACTGTGCAGAAGGGAGGCACAGATGGCTGAGAATACCTTCTGTGAAATGCTAGTGCTTAAGAGAGAAAGGAGTTAGTGGCTTTGATAGCAGTCTGGTGCTCTACAGCCCTGGAAGGGCCGTGTGCCTATGTCCCTTTGACAGCAGCTGTCTTGAAGGTTGCAGTGATGAGCAGAGGCAGAGCAGGCATGCTAACTGTCAGTAACAAAACTGCTGTGATAAACACCTGCAGCAGCCAGAGGGCTGTGAATACCAAAACTGAGGTGTGAGCTGTAACAATGCAAAGGATATAACACAGAAATGGAGGAAAACTGAGTCTAGAACAGTTCAGAGTGACTGTCTGGAGATGCCTCCTTGCCATGTCCTTTATTAGGCTAAAGGAAATTCTAGCAACCCAGAGCTTTTGAGTCACTGTAAAGCAGACAGACTCAAGAACTGGGATGGGGAGGGAGCTTGTGTGCCCTGGTGCATCTTCTTTATCCTGCAGTCTTTCTGCACGTCACGCTTCCACCATAACCAACAAGACAGCTGACCATGTAACAGTGCTCCAGGCTGCTCCTAAGAAACATCATGTGCACCCTTCTGAATGCCTGAAACACATTGGGTCTGTTTCGGTAGTCATACCGTAAAACTTCTCCGGGCTTCTAAAATCTTTGGCACGGATGGAGATGTTACCACTCATTTCCTGTGCACGGTAATCTGATTGCTGAGAATCAATCCAGTCTTTTCCAAAGGGAAGGAAATGTAAGTGAACTCAGTCAGCATTACTTGGCAGGATACTTGTTAGGGTATCAGGGGCTCTGCCTGACCCGCAGCTTCACCAAGCAGACAAGGAGGCTCCTCTTACACAAAGCCTGACAGCTTTGAGATACAGGAGGGGAAGCGCCTTCTTCAAACAGGTATGTTTGGCTATCAACAGAAGAGGAAACCGGAGAAAATTTGAGGGGAAAAAAAAAAAAAAAGTAAAGAAAATGTGGACCTGGGACAAGCTGGGAGAGTGAAAACAACCTTAAGTAATATCCGCAAAGGAGAGGCAGTGCACAGGAGGCTCAGAGAGACATGGAAGAAGCCTGGAGGAAAAGCTTACAGAGAAACTGCAAATATTAAGTGGAACAGATTTGCAATGATGAGGTTTCCGCAATTTGGCAGGACTTACCTAAAGAGGAAAATCTCAAAGCAGGTGCTCTGGGATTAAGTGAATCTCTTCTCTCTCTAATATTAAATAAACTGCATATACTAACTTCCAAGAGATCTCTACCTACGAGCACCTCATGCCCGTTTAAAAGACGGCGGTGGGGAACTGCAGTCTTTCAAAACCTTTCAAAGGACCTGTATTACCTTCCAGGTCTGACCTCCTGCCCTGACAGGCCCAGAGCTGCACTACAAGCCTCCCACCCACCGCTTCTCACTTAGGCCCTTCATCTCTGCCCAGGCTTATGGTGATGGAGAACTGCCTGAATGCCGTGGCAGGTCCAACAGCTGATTACCCACCTTCCAAAAATGAGTTCTGATTTGAATTCACATAGATCTCACTTCCAGGTGATGGGTCTTGCTAGGACCTCACCAAGTGAATTAAGACTCCATTATATTAAGAGATGTCTTCCTTTTCTTTACAGTCCAGTCACCTGCTAATATTTCATTTGTTCATGACCAAAGCAGAGTGGGAGTTTTAGGATCTCTCTATATCTCCGTGACAAACTTGCGAGCATTCAGAGGAGGAGCCACAGGACTTACACAAACATCCTTTGTGATGGCCTAAATTACAAAAAAATACAGAGCAGGACAAACCCCCTTTTAGGTGATGAAACATGGAGCCACAGATGCACACACATGGATTCGCGTGTAGAGAAGGTGTCACCATCTGGTTGCAAAGATTTTAGTCACAGCAAAATCTAGCTTACTTTTTAAAATTGCTTCTGGCACTGAAGGCCAGAGCTGCCAGCACCATGATATGTCCTGTGACACAGGCCAGTTCCCTTTTGGGGAATGGCCATGCAAACTCCTCTAGTCCCCAGCCTTAGCCCACCAGCCTCCTTAAGATCACCCTATGGTCTCTCAATACAGAGGTGATTTAGTGCTTTAAATAGGTTCTAGGCTCACTCTTTCTCTCTCCCTCCCTCTGGAGACAGATCTATATGCCTAACTCAGCTGGTAGGTTAGGTGCCCTCCACTGAGTCATTACCGCCTATTGTGTAAGACAATGGATTGTAAAGCAACGTAGAAGATTTTATCAATAGAAGCACTCTTTGGCAATCAGACTTCTGAGGATAGAACCATAGATTCATCTGACAATGACGAGTGTGTCTTTGCTCACCGGATGCCAGCTCCAAAATTATTAACTGGTGTAAATACCGTACTATAACTTAATTACTTACGCATTTATTCATAGCCTTGGCTGCAGTGGTTCTCTTAAGTACCATAGCCACACTACAAAGAATTTAGCTATCTATCTCAAGGAAACTTTAAAGGAGTTCAGAAACAAATACTTCTTTTTTAAGTTTAGCTGTATCATTTCTCCACAAATGGATGGTATTATGCCTCCTATTAAAAAAAAAAAAAAAAAACACAGTTGTGAAAACGTTAATGTTGCAAAATCAAGCACACAACATTGTGTGCTAACAAACTGGATGTGCCAGAATTAAAGTTGCCCATGTCGCCGTCTTTTGGCCCCTTTCTTGCCTTACAGGATCAAAAGCTATCTTCCAGAGCCGCTCTGCCTCACCAATCGGTCAAGGTAGATGTTCCTCAGTGGCAGACAGATTTAGCCCTAACCTAAATTCCACCTAGAGCTTCCCATTGGCTTGGCATCCCTGAAGGCCCAGAGCCTGCCAGTAGGAAACATTTGGCACAAAGTCTTAGGTGGAATTTAGACCGGCTGGATCTGGAGCCTAATGAGCAGCTATTCCTTATTTTGTTTCTTCCTCATTGTGCAGAGTGTGGCCCCGGGCCTCAATTACTGCATGCTATTCAATCCCTGCTCAGAATGCAGTATTATTAATTTCCTCATGTTTCCTCATTACTGATTTCCTATGGCACTCCTCGTCCCCACATCTCAGTGCCCTGCAAACACAATGTGTTTCGTGGCAGCTTGTGAAGTGAGCAGTGGATCTCCTGTTCTGCAATGACTGCAGATAGACTGTTCTGCTGGCATGGGGTATCCACGGTGAGGTGTTTCCCAGGTCAGTTAATATTTTGTGCCACCAGCCATCCACGTGCCACTTGCCGGGCAGGGTCGCAGCTGCGCTGCTGTCCGTGGCAAAGCCTCCCTGGAAGTAACGGAGCCACCAAAACTGGCAATGGAGCCAAACCATCGGAGCATCGTTACGCAGCATCTATGTCAAAAATCTGAGGGTAGTTGCCATATTGGTCTCATTAAGAGAGCAAGGGACTGTTATCATAGAGTAATGGGCTCCTGCTGGTCCATTAATGTTGAAGCAGAGCTGGAGGCATTCATGGAAACAATGTGGAAGCCTGGCATTTATTCTCAGAGCAGGCAGCATTGATCCTTTCTCCTAGTGTTCTCCTACAATGTCTTTATTCCTGTTCAAATGCGGGGAATATTTATCTAATCAGTTCCTCTGCTGGGTGCTGATTCAGGGAAACAACAGATGTTCTTGACTTCAGCATGGCAAATAGTTTAGAAAGACATGTTGGGTGAATCAGCTATCCAGGTCAGTTTATCCACAACATTGCGTGGGAGGAACTGTGGAAAGATGGCAGAGGCGTTTACTGTCCTGTGAGTACCTAGCTCATTAGCAGAAATTTAATTTCAAACTCAGGATCACTTCACTGCTAAGCTCCCTCTTACTCTCAGGCAAATTAAAATGCATTATGCAGTAGAAGCAGCTATCTTGTATTTTCTAGATTTCTTATATCTTGCACATTAATGTATGTTTTGTCAGGAAGCATGTTATCAGTTCAGGTTAAATTCCTTAGAAGCACCACTTTTACTCCAACAAAAGAAACTCAGAGCTTAACCAGGGAGAAAGGGCTTGAAAAATCCACCAGCAGTGAAAGCTGACTTCTCCATCGTGGGTGTTGAGACGTACTTACAAATTTCTGCAGTATTAGAGCTTCCTTAGGAGCACAATGTTGCCAGTCCTTATATGTGCAAAAGAAATCCCAAACAACGAAGCAAGTGTGCCAACTTCACAAGTCCGCAGGCAGGTCTGCCAAGGTCTCACTGCTGCCATCAGCTTCAGCAACCATGAGAAAACTGAAATGAGCAAGGGCAGCTAATAACATCGCTCTATTCCAGAATTATGCAAACAGGAGAGGAATAAATGGATTTTATATTGACACTGCTTGGGAATGTTCTGGGAAGCCGAATCTTTACTAAGATGCTTCATTTATATTAGCAGAGATTCTTAGTTAAAGATTACTAATTAAAAGGTGAGGAAGACTGAAAAAGAAGAGCCTGAGATGGGGAGGAAGAGGAAGATCTCTTCCACATAGTTTTTCCACAGCGATCAAGGGGGCTGGGAGATGGCCAAAGAGTAAAACACCTTCTTGCAGTGGAAAAGAGATTATTCCAGGGAGAGAGAGAAGTTTAAAGTATCTTTTCATTTGCAGAGGCTATTGGACAGCAGTGTCTTAAATATTTCACACTGAAAATAATGAGAGGATCTGGTCCCCAGGGAGCGTGCAGGAAGGTGAATTAATAGTAATCCCAGTACCTGGCTGCTCCTTCAGAGCCAGCTTCACAGAGTAACTTGGGTTTCTAGCCCATATGTCTCCCTGCATCTTCCAGGATATACCAAATCTCTCACCCATCAATGGGGATCATCCTCTGGTTAGCTAACAGCTGGTGATTTTTCAAGTTTTCTCTATTTTTCTCCAGCTCCTCCATTGGGTCTGGAAAAAATACAATGAATCAGCCCCATGCACGCAAAAAAATCACAAACAAACAAATAAATGAAGAAGAATTCATCCTCTTCACTGTGTGCAAGTGTCCCCACATTACATGCAGGACTTTGAAAAGGATGCTTATTGTGGAGTTCTTGTTTGCACCAGTCCCACTGTGGGAGCCACTTATATAAGTCATTGTTAAAGTTTGGGGCACATCTGAATTCAAAGATGGGGCAAACCCATTAAAACAATGAAGGATGGGGCAAACCCGTTAAAGCAAGGATGCCTAAGCCTGGCAAAAAAAAAAAAGTATAAAGCTCTTTCTTTTCCATAAACAACTCAAGGTGATTTGCCTCCTAGAGAAACGCAACACTGCCTTGGATTGCCTGAAAGTAGAAGAGCTGCTGCATGCAAGAGGTCCTGGGTGATGTTAAATTGTGCGAGGCTGCTGGCCGCCTCTGCCAGGGGCTGGTGGGGCTGAGGGAATGGTACCTGACAGGAGGATCAGCACCTCTGCAAATAGGTGCCTGAGTCTCACAAAGAGTTATCGCCCTGGGGTAAATTCACTGGGAATCAACTACCTGAACTTAGACCCCTGAGGTTAAGCCTTGCTTAGTTCCAGGCTCTTAAGGAAGAAACAAGGGGATGATGTGCTGTAAGTACAGTAAAAGTCATCATCAGGGCTCTCTCCTGCAAGCAGACTCCTTTCCTCTGGGGTGTGAAAGCATGCTGGCTGCCCAGCAGAAAAAATGGCTCATGGTCCAGAGACCTCCTGGCATCAGCACTGATGACAACCTCAGCAGCTCAGCACTGATGACAACCTCAGCAATGCTACTTCTTGCAAGGGACCAAAAGATCAAAGCACAGACCTACAGCACCTCGCTACAGGGTACTTGACCTAAACCAGCCCAAGGCTCTTGGCTGGTAACCATACACATCACTGGGTCTTTCTGACCTCGCTCATGTAGGACAGTAAAAAAAATTATCAACAAGATATGGCTGGGCTTTCAAAAAGCAGGTGAAAACATATTTGACCACAGGCACATTCTCAGCATGAATGTTTATGATCTTAAGTCTGCATGTGCCATCTGTGTATGTATGTACTTGCTACTGCCTGAAACCTGCCTAGAATTGACCACAATATTCAGAAATACGCCCTTTGCACTGTACTAATAATCCACAAATATAACTGCCAACCAAGCATGGATTTATTTCTGTTTAACGAAAGTAAAGTACCCAGTACAAGAACAGGTTAATGTTCAGCTCCATTGCACTTTTCTATGGAGGGTATACAATACCTGGTAGAAAACAGATCCCCAAAAGGCAGGTGTCCCTGGGCAGAGCCTGGGCAAGCTATTTGGTGGCTGTGGCTCTGGAGTGTCTCACCCTCCTGGGTGTGCAGAGATCCTGCGGGAGGAGGGTGAACCCCCTCCACTGCACCACACCTACCTGGAGCACGCCTTGCACAGCAGGCGTCTGCGAGACCTCTCACACTTCGCCCCCCTCTTGGCCGCCGTGCAGCGGAGGTCACTCAATTTGGGTTGCTTGGGATGTAAGGCACGCTCCAGATGCCACGTTTCCTCTCATGAGCCTACCCACCTCCACCCGCTCTCCAGCGACCTTGCTAGGGCAAAGCCCAGCACAGCGCCAAGGGTTATGGAATCACTGCTTTTGATTTTAAGTAGCCACAAGGGTGCTATTAAGTATAACACAGCATCAGGGGGTTCTTCCCACTTCTCCTTGTGTTATTTTATGCCAACGCTGGAGCAGGGGGCCTGGCAGCTCCTGGCCCCATAGGCTATCTGTGCAGCATGCTGCAAAGATAAGAAAGCGCGATCCCAAAGATGCCAGCAAAGCACCTTGTTGTCTGACCCCGACGACGGCGTGACACAATCTTTCCCAAAGTCTGCAGTCCCTGATTCCATCAGCTGCTGCCGCAGACAACCAAATCAAAGGGGGTAAGCTGCACATTGTGGCTCCTGGGAGGCAGTTCGTTGAAAATCGAGTTTCAAACTTAGGCTTTAAAATAAACATATCAAGATAAACAGGTTGGTCTTTCTTTCAGGCACAATCAGCTCTACTGTTGGGTTTTTTTGTTGTTGTTGTTGATGTTCTTAATGTTTCTAATGTGGGATGCCATTTCCAAACGACTGCCTCTGCTCAAAAACCTGTGCTCTTTTATCACCTTGGATTTTTACTGTCTCTTGAGGTTTATACTCGCAGGTGATCGGTTTAGCACCAGCTCAGGGTAGACACGGAGGCTTCCTCATGATCAGCCCTGTTGGGCAGTCATTTTACTCTCCCCCACACTTGGCAGTGAACTACTGCTTGGACTGGCCAGTGGTATGAGTCCTCGGCATGGGGTCATAATTCTTCTTTTCCCAAAATGGGTGAACAACACCCGTGGCAAGGCTAGGGCAACCCCGCTCTCGCAATAAGATGTGGCAGATGTGGAAGAAACCTCCTTCTTCTACCCAGGGAAGGAGAGAAACACACAAAGGCCACAGCAGCCCGTCACGGCGAGTGCTCCAGCAGACTTCTTTCTGTCCAAGCACAGCTCAATCTGGAAAAATGTCATTGCACATCCCAAGGCAAAGAGGGACCCAAATTCTGTGCAATTTTCTATCTGAATTAAGCAATCCCTCAAGTCAGCTTTGAACAGCACAGAAACATGCTGTGTTCTGAGTTAGTGGAAGGAAAGTTTTAGAGAAAATTGGGAAATTTGGAGAAAACTGAGACTTGGAGAAATGGTCGGCTGGTGAGAGAAGGCATATTAAATCTGTCTTAAGAAAACAACATTTAGGTTGTTATATAGGCTGGGAAAGCATCGGCTGTGAGCAGTTGCAAGTTTAATGCATTTAATTTCCACACTGAGGACAATTAAATCATATTTCCTTTCATTTAAAGGAGGAAAAGAAAACTTTTTGCCTTGTGCCTTAATTAGTGAAAAAAAAAAAGTGTTGACCTTTATGCGGGGTGTTCAAGAGCAGGTAGCATTGAACTTATCAATGCCTGCAAACATAGACTTCTTTAAGCACCCTGCCAACATTTACACAACTCAAAATCAAGACTCAGATGAAAGTGGGCCACATCTTTTAACATGAACTTACACATAGCTCGCACGTGTCCATCTGAAGTACCCAGAAACACTGCGACCAAGACTATTTTAAGCAAAGATTGTGAAAGCAACCTGTACTGTTTCAGCCCATGTTATTCAAGCCTTCTTGTCCTGGAACTGGCGAAGTTCTGCCATTTATTTCAAAGAGATCCGATCACTTATCTGCTTTTGAAGCTTTCTTGTTCTCCTGTTTCTAATAAGGGATGTTTTTTTTATAATTTTGATGTTGGCCAAGAGAGATTCTGGAATTTGGACCTGGAAAACACTGCATTGCTTAGGAGATCCATAAATTAACATTTACACCAACAGGAAATAAAAGAAAAACAACTGATGGGGAGAAAACTGTCCAGAAACCTGCAAGTTTCCACATCAGGGGGTTTCTACCCAGACTAAGCTGGAAGAGAGGTTTAGACCCAAAACCGTTGCTGTTGGGTTTGGATGCTAATTCCTGAAGTGGTTGTCAAAGAGACTGAGAGCATGAGCCCTGGATAAAAATCACAGTTGGGAACTGGCAGCGACATGGGGAGCGCAGCCATCTGAAAAGGCTATTGCACTGCAGACCACCAGCCCTCCACCTCTGCCTGGGAAAGGTGCCTCCTGTCCCTTTTCACAAGGCGTCTTTGGGCATCCTCCTGGTATTTTGCCAGCCTTCATCTCTCCACGCTAATCCCTTTGGTACCGGTGCTTCCTGGCACATCTTCTGCCAAGACATGGACTTTGTGCAGAAAAACTAAAAAAAAAAGAAAAAAAATTCTAGTGCCAAAGTTATTAATAATTAACATTTGCAACGCAAAACTGGTAAAACCAGTTTGCTAAAATAAAGCCGGGCCATTTTATTATTATTTTAGGGTTTCATTTAGTCATCATAAATTACTCAGGCTCATGTTTGCAAATTACGCAGGGCAGGGACTTCACCCCTCCGGCCCGACCAGTTCTGGAGAGCGGACGGGGCACCGCGGCGGAGAGGCGGCCGTGGGGCCGGGGTGAGAGGGGGTGTCACGGCCGTGAGGGCGGACGCGGGGCCGGG
>VXBH01004344.1:0-17687 GCA_013400035.1 Rynchops niger
TTCATTGCCCTCAGGCTTATTCCTGAGATTTCGTCATTGCCCAACTGAAAAATCAATAGTGGGTAGTAGTCAGTAGGCCTAACTAGGGTAGGGAGTTTCCCCTGGACGTCCTTAACTTTGGCCCCAGGAAGACAGCAGACTTCCCTACAGATTGGGTCTGGTCTACATATGGGACCTTCCACTCCCTTCAGAATCGAGTCCCCTACTACAAGGACCCATCTTTCTTTCACAACTGAGGATGTTGTTATACGAGGTGTAATCCGTCTTGGCCTTGGTGACAACTCCAAGTTCAGCAAGCTGTTGTCCTTGTCGCCCTCCAGTTCCCTTTGCAGAACATCATATCTGTTCTGCAAGGGCACCTGGGATGGTGGGGGGGTTACCTGGGAACTGCCTCCTCATCCCACAGGCTCCCAGAAGATGCCCAACCCCTATTCTCCTGCAACCTAGAGTCATCTCATGAGCTTCCAAGAGTGGCAAAAGGCCCCTAGTCTGATTGACCTTGAAGGCAAAAATCCTTCCTGTGCACGGCGGGACACCAGTGGGTGCTCCAATGCACTGGGACCCCTTGCAACATCTCTGCATCCTACTTCTTACAGCTGCTGCCCCTGGCTCCACAGGGGATGATGGCAAACTCTGCAGTGCTCCTCAAATGCTCCTCAAGAAGGCATTCCCTTGGCCTTGCCACTGCTATCCAGCTGAAAAGGTCTGATAGCCTCAGGCACCTCCAGGTGTTGGAGGTTCTCATCTGCTGACCAGCTGTTCCCCAAAGGCAGGATTTTAGTCCATCAGATGAGCTTTGAATGTGGTCCCTCTGGGAACTGGCCTTGCAGCAGAGAAACTCCAGCAGTCCTGTCCTGCCTCAAGTCTTCCTCCCTCAGTCCCCTCCAAATAATTCCACTGGCTCCTCAAGGAGTATCTCTCAGATGTCTTTGGGCTGCAGCTGGGCCAGTTCTGTCCCAGCGGCAAAGCTGGGCAGGCTGGCAGTAGGACATGGGAGGATGCTCCCTTTATCCTCCTTAGGGGCATTGTGACTGCTGTGTTGCCGGGTGGTGGCACTGTGACATGGGGGTGATGGAGTCACCCCCAGCCCCACCTGCTGCAGCCCTGCTCACCACTCCTCCACCCAGCATCCTTCAGTGGAAGGCCTTTGGGTGCTGGCCTTCAAGCAGTTCCTATGCCCAGGATGCCCAGAGGGCTCTCCCTGCCCTTGGTGTTCATACACTGGCCACAGCTGCTAGGTGTCCCTGACGTGACCTGAAGTGGACGGAATGCAAGGAAGGAACTTGGGGAGAAAATTCCCTCCGCCTGTAAGAGAAGATCAGTTTTGTGACCACCTGAGGAACCTGAACATATAGAAGTCTATGGGACCTGACAAGATGCATCCCAGAGTCCTGAGGGAATTAGCTGATGTAGTTGCCAAGCCAATCCCATGACATTTGAAAAGTCATGGCAGACAGGTGAAGTCCCCGGTGACTGGAAAAAAGGAAACATCACACCCATTTTTAAAAAGGGTAGAAAGGAGGACCCTGGGAACTACCANAATGGCTCAATGAACCTCATGAGGTTCAACAAGCCCAAGTGCAGGGTCCTGCACCTGGGTCGGGACAACCCCTGGTATCAATACAGGCTGAGGGAAGAAGGGATTGAGAGCAGCCCTGACAAGAAGGTCTTGGGGGTACTGGTGGATGAAAAGCTGGACATGAGACAGCAATGTGCACTTGCAGCCCAGAAAGCAAACTGCATCTTGAGATCCGTCAAAAGAAGTATGGCCAGCAGCTCAAGGGAGGTGATTCTGCCTCTCTACTCTGCTTTGGTGAGACCCCACCTGGAGTACTGTGTCCAGCTCTGGAGTCCTCAGCACAGGAAAGAGATGGATTTAGACTGGACGTAAGGAAGAATTTTTTTACAATAAGGGTGTTGAAACACTGGCACAGGTTGCCCATGGAGGTTGTAGTTGCCCCATCCCTGGAAACATTCAAGGTCAGGTTGGGCGGGGCTCTAAGCAATCTGATCTAGATGAAGATGCCCCTGCTCATTGCAAGGGGGTTGGACTAAATGACCTTTAAAGGTCCCTTCCAACCCCAATTATTCTATGATTCTGTGATTCTGTGATTCTATTCAGTTAAATAATCTTGACATTTTGATGCAAGCTGAGTGTGACGAGAGAGGCCCTTGCATGTGTCCAAGCATGGATCTGATACATCATCAGGCAAAGCAAGGCTAGAGACGAATTCCCTTGCCATGAGTGCCCCTTGTACAGAGGGCTTTGAAGAAAAAGACAGTCTTTAAGCAGCAAGGATTTCACACAACTTGAGATTTATAAACTAAAACCTATATTTGAGTTATACTTGAGCTGGTGGCCAGTGCATTTTAAGACCATGCTTTCCTCTCTTCAAAAGGCCGTGCAAGGCAAATGAATTCTGACATAGCACATCCTTAAACAATTAACTAAAGCTGTACTAATTGCATTCCCATACTGTGGGAAATGCAATCCTGTAAATCGCACCCCACAATTGAAAAAGGTTTTTAAGATACTTGAACGGGTCCAGAGGAGGGCAAAAAAGCTAGTGAAAGGCCTGGAAGGCATGTCCTCTGAGTGGCTGAGGACACTGGGTTTGACTAGTTTGGCAAGGAGGAGGTTGAGGGGCGACATCATTGCTCTCTGCAGCTTCATGAGGAGGGGAAGTGGAGAGGGAAGCACTGATCTCTTCTCACTGGTATCCAGTGCCAGGACGTGTGGGAATGGCTCAAAGCTGCTCCAGGGGAAGTTCGGGCAGTGTCGATAACACAGGGATGTTTTACCTATTGCTGAGCAGTGCTTACACATCATCAAGTCCATTTCTGCTTCTCCTGTTGACCCACCAGTGAGCAAGGTGGGGGTACACAACAAGTTGGGAGGGGACACAACTGGGACAGCTGGCCCCAAGTGACCAAAAGGATATTCCACAAAATGTGATGACATGCTCAGCAATAAAAGCTGCGGAAGGAGGACGAAGGGGGAACGTTTGGAGTTACAGTGTTTTGTCTTCCCATGTAACAGTTACATGTGATGGAGCCCTGCTTTCCTGGAGATGGCTCAAAACACCTGCCTGCTGATGGGAAGTAGTGAATGGATTCCTTATTTTGCTTTGCTTGTGTGTGCAGCTTTTGCTTTGCTTATTAAACAATCTTTGCCTCAGTCCATGAGTTTTCTCACTTACACCTTTCCAATTCTTTCCTTGTGTGTGATGAGTGAGCATCTGTGTGGTGCTTAGTGGCTGGCTGGGGTTAGACCTTGACACCCATCAAGGTTTTCAGTAAGGCATATTTTAAATTCTTAAATTGCTCCTACATTTTCACATAACAATATTAGCTATAGAGTTTTTTTCTGTTTCTTCAAGTATCCAAGAATGTTGGGTTTTTACTAAAATCTATTTTTTTTTGGAACAATTTACCTGCTGTAACACAACATGATTGAATTTACTTAAGAGGCTAAGTTCAGTAGTTCAGGATTAAGATGATATCTTATGTAGGAATGCTAGCTGTGGGTAACATTGCTAACTTATCACAAACAAATGTGTTTTCAAAGGACATACCTTTGTGGTAGAAAGTAAAGTGAGTTCAACAGAGTTTTCTTTAAGTGTACATTTCATGATACCTCTTTGCTCTGTTTCTTGAGTAGAAATTGTTTGATATGTTCCTTTTACAGAAGTAATGACTGAGAATTCAGACAAATCTACTGGTTTTCAGAGTGTATAGCAGTTTGTGATTCCATTGATTTGTAATTAAAAATAAACATAATATTATATCAGGTAATGAATGTCGTCTGAGTATGACTTTTTTCAGAAATTAAGAAACAATACCTAAAATACAGAAGATGCTCAAATCCACTGATCATAGGAATTGTATAATTATCTTTATAAGATTAAACTAGGGAACAATGTAACACTAACAGAATAAAGACATATTAGTTGCTGAGACCTAACTGTGGAGCAATTAAGAAATATTACAGGGGTTGAAGGTAAGATATTACTGATCTAAAGTTAAAATATCTTCCCTTTTCAGTAGCTGAGATTTTTAGTGGAAATGCACTTATAGCAATGATCTAATGAAATCTGTGAATTTCTATGCAGAAATGGAGCAATGTTGAAAAACTCTCTCTGAGCATCCCAGCAAACCCCATAAGTAAATTAATACTTTTAGTTTTTTTTATCTATGTGGGATGGATTCTACCGGCTGATGCTAACGTGATAATAATAACTCAGAATTTTAGAGCTCTTTTCATTAATAATACCCTGAGGGAAGAAGCATCCTCACTCCTTTCCTAAAAATATCACTCACTAAACAGACCAGTGTTATTGCCAGAATGGAACCAGAATTCTGTTCTGAAGTCCTTGGAATACCAATGTGGGCTTTTTAATGAGATTTAACAGCTAATTACTTAAATTCATTGAAATACGCCTACAGAACTTTATAGTCTGGAATAGAAAAAAGGCTGCTACCACAAGCAGATATGTACGTATAGGTTTCTATTAAGGTTCTATGTATTTACATACACAAATAGTGAACTTTGGATATACATGTCCTTGAGAGAAGACATTTATTAGAGATCCATTCAATCATTCATAATAAATTAATATTTAAGTCCAAGGTTTTGTATTTGTTTTTGTTTTTTATTGTATCTACTTCATTTTAGCACACTGCAACAACAATGCAGTCTATCTGTTGTTTTGTTTTTTTTTTTTTGTTTTTTTTTTTAAATACATGGTACACCTTACCATAACATGCCATCTAAAATGCAGAGCAATAGCCCCTTTCTCATCAGCTGTTCTTATGACTGAAGGAGTTTACTTTGCCATCATCTTACTCATGTAAGTAAATGAATTATCTTTGTTTTGCAGAATATAGTGTAAATTTTGCTTGACAGTATATGAAGCTCATAAACTGAAAGCAGAGAAAAATGCAAAAGGAATATCTAAGGTCATATTCTTAATATCTTTCTGTTATTGTGAATTATGATTGCACCTAAAGGCTTCATCAAAATCATACAAATGTTCTTTGTTGTAAAACAGAGTAGGGAAAAGAAAAACTGTTAGTCTTTAAAAATTTACTGTGCAATTGGAGAAGATAAACCAAAGAAATGGGTGCAGGAAACAGTAATCAAGGTGTAGGCTGAAAAATAGTTAGTTTAACTTTTAAAAGTTCAGTAAGGAGGTAGGCATGTCATAGGACTCTTCAGGGTTAGCTAATGGGATCAAAAGAAAATGAAGCCAAAGGAAACTGAAATTGAAGAATTGAAGAAAAAACTCAGAAAAGACCATGAAACACGGCATAAAACAGATAAGGAACACTGCTTAGTAGGGAACATTTTTCACATTCACTTTTGTTTTTAAAATGGTTTTACCTTATGTTATGAAGATGACATGAATTAATTTCAGGTCCATATGCTGGTAAGTACATTGACAGTTCTGAGCTAAAAAAACAATATTACTATGTTCAGTTATGCTAACAGTTTTTCTCAAGAATTGTATTTCTCTTGTAAAGCATCATCTGTATCTTCAGTAACACCCTGTAACTTGCCAAATGCAGGAGATTTAGAAGATTTTTGTTGGGCAGCCAACATATTTTCTTTGATTTGATAAATCTCTCATGTGAAAATTTTTCATATAAGTAGGTGCTACAAAGCCCATACTTTCACCTTTGGGAAGTGTTTAAAAAGGAGTAACATCTAAGTTCCCAAGTTCTTTAACTGCAAAATATTTCTTCAATAAGGTTCAGCTAGGAGCTCAAAGACTTCCTGTTGCAAAGATGATGGATTTTTATTGCTCAACTTAAAAAAATGAATCACTCATCAAAGATCTAGAATATAAAATAGTCCTTTTAAATAGTTTGAAGATGCCTTTTGAATATTTCTGACATCCATGTGGTTTATTTTTCTGACTCAGGTCAAATGCTAACTGACCTTTTTTCTTTATCTGGAGAGCACAAACACACAGTTTCACAAAGTTAGAGGAAAGAAAATATTAATTAGCATACTGAATGTGGCCAACTCAATGAACTGTTTATTTTCCAGGAGTATATCTTTGATGGATCAATATGTTTTATATGTAAATAATTCTAGATGGGTACCTAAAAAAGTTATACTGTGGGCTCATATTATTGTTAGCTGAAGCATAACAGAATAATTGTAAGGAAAACATAGATTAAATACTTCAATTCTTACCAGACATAAATCATAGAACTACTAATAAGATGACATTTTATCAAATGGACATTTCTTTTTATTACGATTTAACTGAATAAGTTTACCTTATAATACCTTGTTGTGTTTTTTTCAGAAGTTAGTGAATATGATACAAATTTCACTGAAATATTTTCAGTCTTTAGATTAAACTGAGATACACCTTATTTCCTTGCACGCATTACACACGTGAAACTAATCAACTGATTGCTTATTTGTCTTCTTGCATCTCTGAGTCATGTAGGTCAAGTGTTGTTTGATATCAGATACACTAAATTGTATGCAAGTATATGTATACATGCATTCTGGTAAAAAGAGACATCCACTTCATGAAAGGTCAAGAAGAAGATTAACTTTTCTTTCTTGAGAACCAAGAAACTCCTTGAATGGGGATCTCCGTTCAACCATTACATTATCTACTGCTTTACTGCTGGAACATGTTTAATTCAACAGCTCTCTTAAAGGCTCTGTGGAAGTAAACCTCTTTCCTCCTTTCTTGAAGGCCTGCTTAGCCAGGTCTTAGAAAGTAGTTTATGAAATCAGTAGACCAACCCGCATAAAGAAGAATAACATAAATTATTATTTGTTTAGAGGAATTTCAAACTAGCCAATAAGTTTTAAATTAAAAGGAGGCCACCTACTTCATGAGGAAAGGATCCATACAGCTGGTAAGTCTGATGCAAGACGGTATAATTGTAGGAACAACCTTTAAATAAATAACTGCTTTTTCAGAAATTCAGGCAGAAGTACTGTAATTAAAGGCCACAGCTGGTAACCTCCAATAGCTCTGAGGACATTAAAAATGTAAGCACGGAGCCAGCTACCTTTCGTGTGTGTGTTTGGTAGCAGCATGTTCTGTGAATGAAATCAATATACCGTCTCTTTATAAAGACCTTTTGGTATGTCTATAGTTTACTGTTTTTCAAGGTTAATAGTTCTGTTAACAGAAAGTTTGTTAAGTAAACAGGATTAATTGTAAATTGCAGAGAAAAAAATCCCCCGTAATCTGTGTTTGTGAATTGTTTGCTTAAATAGCCTTCTGTCACTAAAGACCTTTTCTTTCTTCCTTTTGCTGAACAGTTCAGATGAACAAATTGATACTTCATTGATTATTCATTTATTAATTATTCCCTGTTCATTGCTATTACTTTATGTAATTATTATATTATTATTTTCTCTGTGTACTTTGGCTAATCAACTTGTTATGAATGTAAGGACTGTGTGAATGCCTGAAACTTTTAGGAAAGTTAATTAATTCATACAAATAGTATAGTGAACATTTTTCATGCAAAAGAGACAAATACCATGTTCTTATGGTCATTAATATTAGGAAATTGTTTTTTCTTTATTAGGACCCACTCAACTAGTAAAATTTTGAAATCCTGAAAAATAACAGAACCTCTAAATACACAGAAATTTGTAAATATTTGAGATATTCTTTTTGTTTAGAAAATATTATCTTTGATGTTTCTTTTTTTTTTATTATTTTTTTTTTATTTCTTCCAAACATAAAACTTGATGTTGTTGCAGGGCTTATTGTGCTATTGATTCTGCTTAGCTTACACCTAATGATCTTTTTTTCTGAGGCATGTGTGTTTTGCAGAAACCTAAAGTAAGACCTCTTAGGTAACTTTCAATTCATCTGTAAATTGTTTTCAGTTAACATGACTGCCAATGCTCCAATATTATAGCTATCCTCTGTGTTACAAAAGGATGAATTCTATGATGTGCTAAGTATCATTTACTTATATGACACTTAAGTATGTGCTTAGGTTTCAGCTGAAACCAGTGCATATCATGAATGTCTTTTGATTTGAATGGCATTAAGGATAGATTATTCACTACTTTCCAAGCTCAATTTCAGAAATAATTTCAACTCGCATCTCTCAGTTTCTGAAAAAAAAAATCCCTATAATATCATAGCTCATGCCTAGTTGTCTGTCATCAGTCTCACTGTAAAATCTTTAGAGGTCTGTTATCTTCGTATTTAATACAAAGATATTGATCAAACATTCATATTTAGGTATCCAGGTGCTTTATATAATAACACAATTATGTATTTTCTCACAGTTCTTGAAGATACCACAGGATTTTGCATGGGGAAAAGCCAACATCGATTTTTTTGGTTGATTTATTCAGTGTAATGCCTGAAAAACATGAAAATTAAAAAAAACCCCAAAATAGTCTTTTACAAGATTCTTTCTTTAGTGGCACTTATCTCTACGTAAGTCTCTTGACACTGGAAGGCAAGGCTGTTTTAAAAAATGGCAATTTGTTTTCAAAGCTCTAGATACTCTGCCAAATAAATTACTTTGTTTATCATAAAGCAATTCACGGACACATCAAGTATAAAGTATAAAATAATCTACGTTTTAAATATTCAGTAGAGCTCTGAAAGCTCACAAGTCAATAAAGTGTAACTCTGATGCTACAGTTTTCTTTATTGGTCGTTGTCTAGTGTGTTGAGCAATGAAAAAATACAAGTCATAATAAGTGAAGCAGTGCACGTATCTTGAAGCAATTACACAGAATCACAGTATGTTAGGGGTTGGAAGGGACCTCTGGAGATCATGTAGTCCAACCCCGCTGCCAGAGCAGGGTCACCTAGAGCAGGTTGCACAGGAATGCATCCAGGCGGGTTTTGAATGTCTCCAGAGTTGGAGACTCCACCACCTCTCTGGGCAGCCTCTTCCAGTGCTCTGCCACCCTCAAAATAAAGAAGTTCCTCCTCATGTTTAGGTGGAACTTCCTATGCTCGAGTTTGTGGCAATTTCCTCTTGTCCTGTCCCCAGGCACCACTGAAAAGAGCCTGGCCCCATCCTCCTGACACCCACCCCTTGAGTATTTATAAGTATTGATAAGATCCCCCCTCAGTCGTCTTTTTTCCAGACTGAAGAGACCCAAATCCCTCAGTCTTTCTTCATAAGAGAGGTGTTCCAGTCCCCTAATTATCTTGGTTGATGTTAAACTTCACTGTATCTCAGCAAAGCAAGAAGAAGTTGTTATCCAAATGCTGTACACTTGTTCTTTTGCTGTAGGAACAGTTCTCATGCCTCATAACTCATGCTTTTTCTTAAGTACGTGCCAGAGTACACTTTTATTAAGTATATGAACATTTATTGAGCTGAATGTAAGTATACATTGTACAGTGGAAGAAAAGTAACATGGCATTTATGTATACTCAGTCCATTGCTACCCTCATGAGAAGAGGCACAGTCATAATAAACACAGGAGATTAAGCAAGCATTAACAAGACTTTTAACTGCCCGGAAGAGCTAGCTGTAGGAGAGAACAGCAGTGGTTCTTTGGTTCCAGTCCTCAGACAGGCAGTTCTCTGAACTCACACATAATTTAGTGATAATTAGAACCATATTTGTATGTGCTATGTGCATTCTTACCATCCTCAATTTACGGTATAAACTCCTATTTTATGCAATGGAATATCATAAAGAAATGAAGCTGTTCGAGTTGCAATTAATTTCATGGTACTTCTGTCAGGAACAATGTAATATTGCTTACAAGTCCATATTCTGACTCCTTTGTTTGTATTAAAAATTTAGGAATAAAATTCTGTTTATTCTGATTAATTGTGGCCTGAAGATAGGAGTAGACTAGAAAATGATAATATTTTAAAGAGAAATCCGACAAGGTGAAAAATCTCAAGTTAATTAGTGTGCCTGGACTGATTAATATCTGCTGTTATTTGCATTATTGTGGAATCTGAAAGCTTATATTGGGTGTACCAGGTGTAACAGGTAAAAGCAATGGAAGATATAGTTCCATATCATTTCACCAGTAGCTGTATTCATAATCTGCTTTGAAGCAGCATATAACAAGATCCTGTTAATTCCAAAAGTAGGAAAACAGAAAAAAGGAGGACAGGAAGAAAAGGAAATTATGTGGTCATGTTTCATATTTGTTGAAAAGCTTTCAAGTTACAAATATATTGGAAGAACAATTCATAGATGTCTGTTGTCCTGTTAAGCTGCGTTTAGAATGATATTGTAGCAGGTTGATGTTTATAGCCAGTACTTCATAACACATCAAAAATACTTGATGAAGAGATCTGAAGACGTATATGACAAATGCAGATTTGAAGGATGAATTAAAAAACACTTCTGATGATAGTTATTTCCTTCACTGAGGTTGATGCTATTGTAGAAATTACATGTATCACAAGGCAGTATTCAAAGAAATTGAAAATTATTTATAAGTACCTTAATGTACAGAAAATTCCAGTGACTTATTGGGCTTTTATATCTGATAGAGAAAGGCATAAGAAGAATCATAGCTTGAAATTATAAAATTTATTGAAATTAGAAATAAAAGGCACATTTTTGATAAATGGAGGATGCAATTAAATAAATGAAGTTAGTAGAAAGCTGACTTTTTGAATAAGGATTGGATGATTTTTGAAAGATGTGATTTATTACATTCAATCACTGAGATCAATAAAAATTACCTTTTACAGAAGTCAAACCTGGTAGTGTAAGAGCTTTATCTGGATCAATCCAGACTGAGTTACAGCCTTCCAACAAGACAGTAGACAGCTGGACACCAATGGACTACATGTCGTCTTAACCTTGCCAAAAGGTAAGGTAAAATTTATACCCCCATAAAATTAGTTTAAACTAATGCACTTTACCTCACAAGTTAGGTTGAGCTAAGTGTGCACATATGGTCTGTTGTAACTCACCTGATGAACAGTGACTTGTAAAGCTGCCATAAATTGATTGCTTTTGATTGTGTGCCCGTATGCTTCTACGAACAGGAAATATTCCATACTTTAAAGCTTTTACAGCTTGGCCCTCCATGGGTAGTAGCACTTTTATTAAACGTGGTGGATCTGTAATTATGATGGGAATAAGTACTGTTTAAAATCAAGAGTACAAATGAACAAGTACAAATGAGTGTAAGTTCTTATTTAATTAATTACAGGGTCTATTTTTGTGAAAATTGTGATATGATTCATGGATGATAATAATGCTAGGCATTTGATGCAATATGATACACTTTGAGACCTTTGCTAACATAATTCATTTAAATCCACTGTTAAACTCCTTGGGAGCTTCTGGAAACATCTTTGTCTTACAAGATGATCTCAAGACTAAACAAAATTAATCAAAATGTTTGATCAAAAAGGGCTCAAACTTCCAGAATCCACATACTACAATGAAAATACCTTGCAATAGTGCAAAATGTGTAAGTTAGTTCAAATCTACAAGCTATAGCAACAACTTTTATTACCACAGACAGATGATTAGAAATTCAGGCTGAACAGATGAGCTGTTAAAAAATAAAGATCCCATTTACATTTACATTGTTGATAAGTGTGTGAAGGAAGATGAAGGCTTTTTTTTTAAAAAAAAAAAAAAAGATTAAATAAAATGTTTATATTGTTTATAAACAAAGCATTCTCTAAAGAGTGCTAAGATGCATCTGTACTGTAGCAGATTAGAATTTCTAAATAAAAGTGTTTTGATGTATCTCTCCCAATAAATCATATTATCTTTCCTTTTCTCAAGCTATACAGTGATTCATCAAATGTTTTTCAACAGCAGATATGTCGTTCTCCTACAATAACTGGCCTCTGTGTCAGCCTTTCTTGGTGAACAAAGAAAATCAACAACCTTCTCACTCTCTTTCAGATGTGCTTCTTCCAAAACAAGGCTGAAACACCTACCAGTATGTCTCTGTGTGTGAAGCTAAAACTAATGACATCTGCTCTGCAGATAAACATTGGTCTTCAGTGCTCTCAATGCAGTATCTACTGATGCTGTGCAGTTTTATATAACTCATTTTCTTATTTTCCATATGGCCAAGAACCTTGAATGAAAACAGGATCTTAACAGATCGTCATCTCTACTTGAATTAATAATCTCCTGTTTGTGATATCACAAATTATTGCTATGAAAATGATTATGATTTCACAGAAGACTGTGATAAAAAATAAGCTGTAAATGCTTCTAATCAAAGCTACTCTTTTCATGCAAATGAAAATCTAATTAGAAGAGGAAACAATCTGTTTTTACAGACCACCATGAAAAGAGCTGCTCAGCATTAAATATATTTTGATAAAGATGTTAGCCTGAAAAAAGCTACTGGAGTATGTTAAAGTTATTGAATATTTAGTCTGTCTGACATAATCCTAAAATATTCAATCCATGAAACTTCTGAAATCAGAATAACTTTTGTTGTTGGAGTCTTTGCAAAAGTAAATCTTTCAATTTCTTTAAAAATGTTGAAAGCTGCTTCATTGGAATGGGGAATTAATGTTAGATAATCAGAATTTAGTCTATTTGCACACAGAATTCTATTGTACAGTCTAATATCATCTTGAAATGCTGAAGACTCTTACACCAGGGACAGAATAACTGTCACACTGCATATAAAGCAATATTTTAGATTTGGTTTTAATTAGCTTTTTTTTTTTTTTTTTCCTTTAAAAGTCTCTTCTGTTACCTGAACAGAAGTATTTTACAGTACAGAGACTCTTTATTGGCATTTTTAACCCTAAAAGGTAGTTATTTCTTTCAGCTCTGTTCCTTCAGGACCCTGCTCCCTGATCAAAAACATCATCCTGATAAAGAAGATGTTTCATGCAGAAACGTGCAGAAGCTTGCAGGCATGCATTTAGAATTAGTAGAAATAAGTAACATAAGCAGACATTAGTATAATAAGGAAATGTATTTTATTAGAAAATACAAGTTTGTCAAGACAAAAGCTCTTCAGAGAAGCAGACTGATTTTGACTAAAACGAAATTAAGAGAAATTCTTAATTTCAGGATGAAAAATTTCAAGCTCATGAAACAGTGAAGCTGAAGAGAAGCTTGGAATAACTGAAAACGCTTAGATCAAGTCTTCCCATTATTTTGCCTTCTCACATTAACAAAATCTTGAAGATCAGTTCATTAAATACTTTTTGATTGCAATGACCCTTTGGACACTGGTTTGTCTTGCATTTCTCAGTCTTCTTTTCCTGTTCAGTAGAAAATAATCACTAAATAAAGGAGAGAAACTCATGGCTCACTGGTTATAACACATGGCTGGGTTATGGGTTTTAAATATAAACTGTTGAACTGAATGGGGCAAAGTAAGTATTTGAAATTATGCCTGCTATTTCCCACATTTGTTTGAGAGGCTGAGGTTCAAGGTTCCTTATTCGTATTAGGAAACCAGAGATGTGAATGACTCCATAGTTAAAAACTGATGATTTGTAGCTTTTTAGGATAGTGCTGATTCAGAAGTATAACCACTTTTAATAGGAACAGAACTAGATGACCTTGAGGTCATGAAGAAATTACCTCAAAAATGCAAAAGCAGACTCAAAATCCTCCACCCAAACTGTGCTATGAGTTTGTGATGTTCAATGTAATTTTTCTTAGCTGGAATACAAGAAAATTAAATTCATGGCTTTTAGCATGAAAGAAGTCCAAGAAATAAAAAAATTATTTAATGCATTGTGCACATTCCAGTTGTGTGAAAAGTTGGATATATATGCTCGCGTATGCCATAATAAGTCCTTAAATGTATAGGAATCATTGCACAATAAACCCCCCAAACCCTAAAATTCAAATAAAAGGTATAATATATATATGCTATTATTATAATTTTTATTTGAAATCGGGTATATTATTATTAGGTCAAGCTTCTGTTCAGGTAACAGAAGAGACTTTTAAAGGAAAAAAAAAAAGGTTAACCAATATGCTCAATATAAAAAAAAAATAGGGTTAAGCAATGAAATTTGGGACAAATACAATGAACGGTGTCAGCTGGAAAAAATCCTGGAACGGGCTACTCTTAATTTGCCCATAATTATGCTATTCTATTTGTTTAATTATTATATGTAGGTTTTATTATTTACATGCGTTAGTTATTTAACTGATTAAGACCAGAAAACTTGATTTTGCACTTCCTAAAATGGATGCCTTATTGAGCTGCAGTGTCACTTAACTAGGTAGATTAGGAAGTGGGAGGGACTGTGAGTCTGAACTCTTATGTCAAAGACCATTCATGCATTTTACATTTAAAGGTAATTGGATAAAATATATGATTGCCATTGTGAATGTTGACCAGAAATGAAGAAAGATCTTAAATCTCAGCAGAGAACTTGTCATACAACAATCAAGCTTCTTTTTGCTTATTCTCTGTATGACTTCCGCAATGCTGCATTTGGTTACTAAAAAGTATCCCCTTTTTATCAGGAAGGTTAAGAGCTCAGCCCCATCCTGCTTTACAGTTTGGAAGTTCAGACAGAGGCAGAGCTATGGGTTTAAGCCTTCTCTGGACAGGCAAGACTTGATGTCTCAATTCTGTTACTTTAAGCACTTAAGGTACTATCACTACTAGATGACTGTGTGAGAAAATTTTACATTCGCTCCACTAGTCCTGTCTGCTCAGAAAAGTATCTATTCCTGATAAGTATTTTGATGCGACTCATGTTTTCCATTGCCTGGTTCTGTTAGTTGATACATCACTTGGAAATGCAGGCAGAGATGTATTTCAGTGGAGAAAAGTAACTTCTCCAAAAGATCTTGTCGATCAGCTGTGGAAGGAGCATGGCTGCCTCACTTAGGAGGTCCTGCTGGAGGCAGGAGGCTACTTCTATGTGTTGTTCTATCTCAGATAATATAAGTAGGCTGAATCTGGCCCCGTGTTGCTTTACAGTTCATGTTCAGACCCTCAGCTGATAAAAAGCTGACGTAAGTCTCTATGGTGTCAGGCCTGAGCCTTCAATATTCATTGGTAACACCTTGAATCCTTTTAGTGGTATCTTGTCTTCATTAACTTTCTCTTCTGGTGACACATCAATTTCAGTGCTCAGACCTACAGTTGGCTCTTTATATTGATTTTTTAATTTAAGTTAGAAAAGGTTGTGAAGTTCTTCCGAGTAGATATGAAATGATTTATCACTAAAAAGAACTATATATCTCTTCACTAGAATAGAAAAGAAGGGCTTAGCTCCCACTGCTATCTAGGTCTTTTGTATATTGAGCTACACTTAAAAAGTGCAGGAAAGCTAGCATTTGTTTAGGTAGATTTTACCATAATTCAAATAAACTTTTAACATATAGATCTGAATAAATCTACACGTTTTCCTTAGCCTTTGGAGAATCAGTGTGCTTCATATGGCTAAGAATTAATTGGTCACCTTGCCATTTAGTTATTTCATTTTGCTTATGGTGAATTTCTTTTTCTTTGGAGAGATGCAAGGAATGCACCTGAAGCAAAACCTCGGTCCAAGATAGCTTACACATTGTGAGGATAAAAGAATTAAACTCGCAGTCTCACTTTAGTTGTGACTAGCTCATATTTCTACAAATAGATCTTTTATTTAAAACAATGATAAGTAGGCTAGTAAATGGTAAGTTTTCCTAAAATGGCAAAGGTGGCAGTTATGAAGACAGCAACTTGCTGACACCCTCACTTGAAGACTGCAAGTTCAGAATGAAAAATGGTGCCTTCTTCTTCACTGACTTCTGTAATAGTATTTTGAGGTAATGGTGGGGTTTAGTGCACTAAAACTAATCTCTTTCCTGTGTCGTAGCGACTTCCAGGCCTCTTCACTGGTTATTCATCTCACCCTCACAGTACACCTATCCCTCACACCCTTCACCCCTTTCCCGTTTCCCATTATCAATTACTTTTACTAGTCCATCCCTTCTGTATTTTTTTCACTTTATCCCGTCATCTTCTGTAACCCGTTAAGTATGGATATCACCTTTACAAGTAGACGGCCTCAGGTTTTGTAGACTCAGGACTTGGTTTTGTTTGTCTTGGCCTGAGTTATTTTATCTTGTTTTAGATATGTAAGCAATTGTCTAATGATCAGGTAACTTTTAAAAATTTTGCTTTAGTTTACAGTGATAACAAGTAGTTATTCTGTGCAGATTTAATTGTCTCTGAATCAAAAGTGGTATGGATGAGTGAACACAGAATGATACTAGAGGCTACTACCTAGTATTGAAATCTTGTTATGGGCAGACGCTTTGTATATGCAGCTAAACATTTGTTGTTCATACAGTTGAAATCTTAACAGTTTAATCAAAGAATTGTTATTACTACAGATTTAGTTCTTACAGAAAAAGGAAAATACGGTGTACTACCATTATGAAAAAAAAAAAAAAAAAATCTCTGTTATAACCCAGTTTAAATTGTTATATGCACATGCTAGTACCTAGCCCTTTTTCTGGAGTTATGCCCATCTTTCCACTGCTCCGCTGTATCCTGAGGTAAATGGCTTCAAATACCATCCCGTGCTTGTACTTCTATCTATATAAAAACTACAGCTACAGTCACTGGAAAAGTTGCTATTACAGACAAATCAAATAAAAACAAAGTTCCAGGCAGGTTGAAGCAAATTCAGACAAGGTAAACTTTGCAAACCTCAGTCCTGAGGCCCCACAAAGTCAGTACACAGCCTGTTACTAACAATGGCAATCATATATTTACTGGGCTTCAAAGCTAAAAAGTCCTAGTCTGCAAATAGAAATCACAAATGGCAAATCATACCTGGTAAAGTTCAAGGTAAAATTGGTTTTAGTGTTAACAACGGGGATAGAAAACCTGAATAATTGGGAATCACTGAACAAAAGGTACATAGACCAACCTAGAGGACCCCACTGACAAAGTCAAACTGCCAGCAGACAGCTTTGGACTCTGACGACTTGCTGTGATGTTCTGTTGTATTTTTGTAACCGTTGTATTTTGATTAGACTGTTAGAATTATTTTAATTAACTAAGAATAAATTCTTGGCTTCTCAAATAAAATGTGTTCTTTGCATGCCTATAACAAGATTTTGAATGCAACACTTTTTTTTTTTTTCCAAAAAAAAAAAAAAAAAAATTCCATTTTTTTTTTTAACAAAACTTTTTCGGGGGTTTTTTTTTTTTTTTTTTTCAGTGCTTAATAGATCAAAAAGATTTATCAGTCTCTTTCTAAAATCCACAATCATAAGGAAGATTTAGTCTTAATTTACTACTTCCCAGTGAAGAAATTAGTATTCATCAGATGTTGGGACACAGTTTTTAATACTTTGAATTCAAACATCTAGAGAACTGAACTAATCTCTAAATTCAGCTCTGGATTCATGCTCTGCTTTATTCTAACCTAAAGCTGAACTGTCTTAATTCTATAGCAATGTAAGCTTTGAAAGTCACGAGACCTTTTTAAGACATTCCTATCAGTTGGTTTTGTCATACTCACCTTCATAAGTAGAAATGTAATCAGAAAATGAGTTGGAAAAAGTCCCAACTAATAAAAAAAAGTCCCAATTACTACTAAAAGAGGCCCAAAAGTTCCCTCCCCAAAGTTGTGGGGGAACAACAAGCTCCTCCATTGAGAGATGGTAAATGGATTATGTGGAGAAAACAAGCAACACAGATGGAAAATTTTCATAGCAGCACAAACGAAGAAGTCTGGATTCAATGAAAGCCTTTTTTTTTTTTTTTTTCTTTTTTTTTTTCC
>VXBH01004344.1:21035-35887 GCA_013400035.1 Rynchops niger
TTTTTTAATTCATTTCTCTCTTCAGTTCAGGTAAGTGTTAATTTCTGAAAAGTTAAAAGTGGGCCAAATCCTATCGTTCTTTCTGAATACAACAAGTTTTGCTCTGACAAACTTTTCACTGCTTTTAGTAGTATTCATCCAGAATAAGACCAAGACCCGTCAGTATAAGGGACCTCCACTGAATTTGTAGTGATTGGTGTCCTCAGCACTCTGACAAGTGAAGAGACTGCAGATGATTAAAGGGAAATAAGTGATTTATAGGTGACTATCATTTGCATTCTGTGATGAAGAACTGATAGAGACATCATCTTAGTGAAGAATCAAGTAGGAGCATTGCTGAGTGGATTTCATGAGACACTGCTGGCAACACACAGACACACCCACCCCCTCACCCCGCAGGGTCTGCCTGTCATGGGTCCTGGAAATACCTGTGCTGGAGTCTCAGGTTGCTCTGGCTTAAATGAAAGGCTTCAGTGAAATCTTAGCACTTCTTTAATTAACTAATACTTCTGTGATCCAGCCTGGTTTTATTTTTCTGCCTCCCTCATGCCTGTTTTTCATCTCTGTGGTTTAGCTCGCTTCCTGCTGTATTCTGTAACAGTGCGCTTGTCCTCAGAAGTAGCTAGATCAGACTCGGTTAGAGGATCAGCCTGGTGGTTATGTCCCAGAATAAACAGAAACTGCAAGAGACCTCTTAAGAAACTCAACTGTTCCTGGCGTCTGGTCCTTAGAACAAGAAAGCAAAAGAAATTTTATTTTCCTAATAGATTGAATACAGCAGTTGAATGTGTTCTTTTGGTGATACTTTTGTGGAAAGATATAACTTATGTGTATATCAGAAGCAGTCAGAAACTCTATTCTCACCACTCAAAAAAAAAAAAAAAAAAAAAAAGAGGAAGAAAAAATTTCCGTTTAATTTTCAATGCAAAATTGAAATGAAAGAAAAGGAATCCATGGAAATCTGCAACAGGGTTTGATGACAAATATGTGTAAGAGTTACATCCTTGCCCCCAAACTCATGAACTCAGGCTTTAAATGGCAAGTACATTTGATCTCGTAATTACATGTATGGGCTTTGCAAGTAATTTAAACATCCATGCTATTTATCATAGAATCATAGAATCGTCATGGTTGGAAAGGACCTTTGAGATCAAAAAACAAATCAAAAAACATTACAGGAGTATTATGCATCCTGTGATGGTAGAAAAATAAAATGATAAAAGCTTATTCCAAATGTACCAGAAAATCTAACATTTTTCAAAATCTCATTAAAAAGCTTATAAAGTTGAGTGTATTTTTTTGTCCTATTCTTTTTGAACCGCTGTTCAATGTTGTGAACATTTTTCAAAATCTTATTAAAAAGCTTATAAAATTCAGTGTATTTTTCCTTCCTATTATTTTTGAACTGTTGCTCAATGTTATGATTCCCATAATTATTTGCAACTTATTCAAAGGCATATATTCTCCTCAATTACAACGTGAACTGTAAATTAGGTTTTTTTTTCCTGTCATTTGAGTTGTGTTAATGTAGGAAAAGAAGAGACAATGTTCTCTTTAATCTATTCAAATAATTTTCATATTTGTACAGGTACAGACAGTCTGGTGTGATGAGATGGCTTGCCTAATAAGACACATAAACATGTTTTAAAACTGATCATAGGACCTTTGTTTCTCTGTTCATATTTTGTTCATGTTCTCTTTCTTCTGTACTAATTACATCAGAGTACTTAACTGGGAAAGACCTCCTGCTCTTTGAGTCATCTTCTGTGATAGATAACCCAGATAACATATTAGTTATTTTGTGAACAAAATGGAGTTTATCATTAAAGTACATTGGACTTTATCATTAAATTTATTTTTGCATTCCTTCCTTCCTTCCTTCCTTCCTTCCGTCCTTCCTTCCTTCCTTCCTTCCTTCCTTCCTTCCTTCTTTCCTTCCTTCCTTCCCGTTTATATCCTTCCACCACATCGTCACTGAGATACTGCTAATATATTTTCAATACTGTTTAATTTCTGTTTAATTTCTAGGCTAAATCATAAGCTTAACAGATTTATTAAAAAAAGGGAGTTTCCCCCAAATTTCTAATAATTTTTTTTTCTGTCCCTGCCCATGGGAGGGGGGGCAGAACTAGATAATCTTGAAGGTCCTTCCAACCCAAACCATTCTATGATTCTACCAAAATTGCCCTTTTATTCCTAGCATTTATTTCCCACACAATTAGAGCTCTTCATCTTCTTCTTTAATCTTTTTTGCTTGCCAGAATTTCTTTCTTGAGAATTTCTTTCTTGAGAATTTCTCCTAGTGGCTCTGGTGCATACCAGATTCATTTTCCAGTATTACATGAATCTGATTATAAACTGATCAGGGCTTCAGAAGCACAATTGAGATTCCAACAGGAATCTACCTCTAAGATTGATTCATTAATTGCCAACAATATCCTAGAGGGACTAGATGATCTCCAGAGGTCCCTTCCAACCCTATGATTCTATGATTGATTCTATGATCCAGCAAAGATAAGTCTCAATGTCCGAGCTCTACAGATGTGGCCAGTATTTTTTTTTTTTTTTTTTGCCTGTAAGAGTAACAGAGAATACTTAAAAGATTAATATTCTCCTTGTTATCCTTTATGTGATAAAATAAGATAGAGTGAAAAAGTCTATCAACTCTATGAGACAGCAGAGTAAGGCTAAGTTATTGGCTATGGAAAGTGCTTTGAAATCTTCCACCAAGCCCTACTAACTGGTAGGTAGGGACCGATAACCCCAAGAGGTAAGCATACAGCACTTTTTACTAGTGCTAGGTCAATAAAAGTTATCTGTTTAAATTCATCTGTCCTCTGGTTATGAAGACAAAATAATCTAAAGCATTAGGAAAATTTGAAATGTTTCATTATTCTATGATAAAAACCTTTGAATTCATTAAGATTCTACCATCCATATCTCAAGAAGTCTCATTCTTAAAAAGTCTCTGTCAGAGTAAACTTTATGTTGTCTCCTTTCTCGTGTGATTCTGGAGGAGCCCTTTTCAAGTACACCCCTTCAAGTCGAGCACTCTAAAGATAATGCATTATTTAAAACACATATATAGACGTCTTCTACTACTTGATGACCCCTAGTGCTATTGCCTTTTAATACTATCTTACCTTATCCAGACTCACTGGCTTTTTCACATTTTCTTTTAATTTTGTTAGTCTTAGATGTATCTACTCGAATGCGTATAGAGAATGAAACCAAAACAAAACTCTGAGATCCAGAGGCATTTATATGGCAGAAATGTCAGCTGACTGAGCAGCTTATGAACAAAGGGAAGAAAGTCCAGTGACATAACCCTTAATACACCCACATGGCATTTTACTGACGTAAAAATTCCCACTGACTTCAATGGCACTTCAGTATGAAAGCTTGGGTTAATAACTACTACTTAGCCCAAGTAAAGGTTGTACTATGGAGTCCTCTGTTAGAAGACTAAAATATCAAGGAAAGTAAAAAATCAACCGGCTGTCAAAAAGGGATGAACCTTTTACAGTTAGGGTATTGTTTGACATAGATTTCTTTAACCATTTCTGCCATTACGGCTGTCCTGGCACTTCCTGCCTCAGTTACTTCCACTGATACAGCTGTCTGTGGGGAATGAAATTAGGGAATTGGCTCAATTCAAATCTACTTTTTGTTTCCCTTTTTTCTTCCTCTCCAAATTATTTTCATGAAGACCAGTTCCTTCACCTGGCAATTCTGCACATCCCCCCCCACCACCCAAATCCTATTGGCACAGTTGGTGGTACAGAGGGAAAGCTGTGTGGAGGGTTTGGAGGCTGTTTACCTCTTGAACTGTGTACAAAACAAATCCATGTCAAATCACAGCCTAATCTATAACCAAGGTAGGAAGAGTAGCTATCATTAATAAATACATAAATAAGTAATTCATACCATTCTGAGTTACCGAAATTAACTCTCTGGCTTTGGAATATGAAACACCTCACACACATGATATACAGGGAATAAAAATCAATATGTATTCATTTTATACACTGTTACTTTGAACATCTTAACCAAATTAAAAGAAATGTCTTAAAATCCATATAAAGACATTTATTTTACACCTATTTAGGTGATAAGAGTTCCTGAAAATAAAACTCTTAGAAGTTCCTATTAATTTAATTGGCCTATAAGGACATCTGGACATACAAGCTCTGACTGTACTTAAAAAAACCAAACAAACGAACAATCAACAAAAAATAACCCAAAAAATCTGAGGATGATTATCTGCATATCTCACATTTTGGAAGATTGCAAGCCATCACAGATATAAACAAAATTTGATGCAATTGGTCTTTGAAAACTGGAATCCCAGAATTCCATGTTTACTGTGTACCTTTGTCAACAAGTTTGTTTTACAAAATAAAGCTGTTAAACTATGTTTCAACCTGACAGAAAAAGTAGTCAGCTTAATGAAATAGGTACTGTGTGATCTAGAGCAGATCCACATCTTTGTTGTACATGTTCTACATGATTCTAAATTCACACAAGCTAAAAGTTTTTAAAAGTTACATTGTAGATGTTAACATGCCCAAAATATAATTGGAAAGAAATCAAACAGTGCTTTATGCAATAAACAATGAGGCCTTCATTTGAGTGCTAGGCTATTAAATGTCAAGAAGCAGCTTGCTTCAGAATTGTAGTCATCTGGAAAATAAAATACTCCCATAACCCGGTTGCCTCTTATTGTTGAATCATTCAGTAAGGAGGTATTCACAAAATACACATCTGGAAAAAGTGTAGCTTAAATCTAAAATACATGAGTTATGAAGTACCTAATAAGAAAACAGTAAGATCTTTAACTTTTATAAGCAACCATGCACAGGTCCTAAAGTCAGGTATTATGTAAATGGATTTTGACTAAATGGATTTTGACTGAAGTTTGCTACTTTATCTTTTTAGCGAGTTACCAGAATATAGTAGTACTACCAGCATTGTACGTTGAAGCCTTTTAGTGTTGATGTCCATTTGCCACTCTTATTTTCAGTGTTGTCCAGGACTTCCCAGTAACTAACTTCACCCTCAAAATTAAAATGAAATTACTATAAGAGAGAGGCTTTTCTCCTTCCACCTCTTTAGTAATAAAAACACCAATAGCCCTGTTCCACAGCCAGCTGGCTTTTGTTAGAGTCACATAGCTGAATTGGAACAAAACACTCTTTTGTATTGAAGGTATGGAAAGATTTTAAAGAAAAGCTTAGTTTGATCCATGAATAAATAAAGGACATACTTTTTTTAACTCTCTCCTTTTTTTTTTTCTTTTGCTAGATCATTTGCTTCTACTTTCATGTAAGAAGTAGGTGTGCAGAAAGTAGAAATTTCTCTTTTCCAGAGGAAAAATAAGGCAAATCTTATTTAGTGGAAGTACAACAAAAATAAACTAGCCTGAAAAAGACAGCCATGTTAAGGAGATAAATTTTGTGGGCTTTTTTCCAGTTTTTACCTTTCTTCTAATTAACACTTAGAAGAACACAACTCTCCAAATTCAAAACAAGAAAGTAAGTATGGAGGAAATATTGCAAACTTAAAGTCAGAGTATGGAAGTCAGTTTAAGTCAAATACAGAGAATTTTAGATATTTAAAAAAAAAAAAAAAAGTAAGGCTTCAGAAAGAGTTCAGCTTAAAACATTTCAATAGTGCAAACCCCATGATTTGGCATCCCAGTAAGTCTTACTAAAAATTCAGAAATGGGGAAAAGAAGAACACACGTTGTACATCCACACAAGAGGCCTTAATCCACAGGTTTACCAATTATAAGATCCCTTAGTTATGTATCTCACACAGGTGAGATACGTCTCTAGTCCCATTATGGCAATGAAAATCAAATCAGGATAGTCAATAGATCTTAGAGAGCAATTTGGTCGAGCAAATATAGGTGTCTAATCGAAGGTATTTCTGTAGTTTCTGTTGGTAGCTCTATATTGACTGTCACTGTAGTGTGGACATATAGAGTAATAATCTACATTTAGATAGCAAAATATAAATGTTTTAATTTGGAACTGAACTTCACTTAATCTGCCATGGAATGACAACAGTAAAACACTCATGGGAGAAATATATCATTGTATACACATAAGACATTAAAACGTACAGTGAAATCAATTTTTCTAAAAAGAAAAATCTATATCTTGAAAAAAGAAAGAAATCAGTACAACCACACGAACCTTCTGTTTACAGTGTTACAACCTCAAGGATGCCACTAGTCTTTTCATTACATACTATAGGGCTAGGAGTAAACTTTTCCTCTTTTATATTAGTTGTGGTCCAGGCTGCATAATTTTGGCATGTTAGTTATCATACCACTTTTCTCCTTCAGCTTCTATCTCTTTAATCTTTTCACAGTTGATTATACCCAAATCTATTTGGTGCCAACCCACTGTTAATCACAGATCTATAGTTCTACAGCATTTTGGTTGGAAAATGTTAAAGAGAAAGAAATGTGGGAGTGGGATGTTGTCAAATTTGAGAGTGTTTTTTTACAGTTCTTGAGTTCCTTACAACCTCGTGATATCCACTTGAAATTACAAGCTTGAGAAGTGGGCCCGTGAGAACCTCATCAGGTTCAACAAGGCCAAGTCCTGCACCTGGGTCGGGGAAACCCCTGGTATGAACATAGGCTGGGGGATGACGGGATTGAGAGCAGCCCTGACAAGAAGATCTTGGGGGCACTGTGGATGAAAAGCTGGACATGAGCCAGCAATGTGCACTCGCAGCTCAGAAAGCCAGCCGTATCCTAGGGTGCATCAAAAGAAGCGTGGCCAGCAAATCAAGGGAGGTGATTATCCCGCTCTACTCTGCTCTGGTGAAACCCCACCTGGAGTACTGAATCCAGCTTTGGAGTCCTCAGCACAGGAAAGACATGGACCTGTTGGAGTTGGTCCAGAAGATGGCACCAAAAATGATCAGAGGGATGGAACACCTCTCCTGTGAGGACAAGCTGAGAGAGTTCAGCCTGGAGAAGAGAAGGCTACAGGGAGACCTTATTGTGGCCTTTCAGTGCTTAAAGGGGCTTATAAGAAAGACGGGGACAGACTTTTTAGTAGGGCCTGTTGCAATAGGACATGTAGTAATGGCTTTAAACTAAAAGAGGGAAGATTTAGACTAGATGTAAGGAAGTGATTTTTTACCATGAGGGTGATGAAACACTGGAACACATTGCCCATAGAGGTGGCAGATACCCCATCCCTGGAAACATTCAAGGTGAGGTTGGACGGGGCTCTGAGCAACCTGATTTAGTTGAAGATGTCCCTGCTCATTGCAGGAGGGTTGGACTAGATGGCCTTTAAAGATCCCTTCCAACCCAAACTATTTTATGATTCTATGATTCACAGCACTTAAAGTGCTTTGGGAACCCCAGAGTCTTCTGTCACAGAGCACACCTAAGAAATGGAGCCTGTGGGATCTTACCTAATTTAAGGAGTGTACTGAGGTGTCTCCACACAGGTTGAAAGTCTTTCAGCTGCTTCTTCGAGGAAAACATAGGGACAATTAATGAATAAATGTATAGTGACAGCATTTAACTACACATACTCTTTGTCTGTGAGAATGCCGTAGTTACTTGCTACAGAGGTAGTTTATCTATTCCTTCTCACGAAACTGGGTTTTAATTGTATTTTGAATTCTCTCAGCCTTTTCTCAGGTGGCAGGATTCCCAGTCTTTTGGTCATCTGCAGGTCCTCCTCTGGACCCTCTCCAGCCTGTCCACAACTTTTTTGTGTATCGGGGATCAAAAATGAACACAGTATTCCAGGTGTGGCCTGACCAGCATTGAGTAGAGTGGAATAATGACTACTTTGTCTCTGCTGGTGATGCCTTTGTTAATGCAACCCAGCATCCTGTTAGCTTTCTTAGCCACTGCAGCACACTGTTCACTCATATTGAGCTGTTTGTCCAACAGGACCCCCATGTCATTTTCCACAGAGCTTCTCCCCTGCCAGGTAGATCCCAGCCTGTGCTGCACTCCTGGATTATATTTTGCCAGGTGCAAGACCTTACCCTTGTCCTTGTTGAAGTTCATAAGGTTCTTCTTAGCCCACTCTTCCAGCCTATCTAGGTCTTCCTCTAGGGAAGACTTTATGTAATGAAAACACTAATTACGAATTATCAGAGCGGTAGAGGAACACTTCAGTTTTTAAACAGTATATGAAGAATGGGACAAATGTGTGCAGAATTGCAGAATCACAGAATAATTGAGGCTGGAAGCTTCTGGAGGTCTTCTAATCCAAGCTACTTGCTGAAAGCCGGGTCACCAAGTACAGAGGATTCAGGTACATATCCAGCTGGGTTTTGAATATCCCCAGTGATGGAGATATGGTTCCACAACCTCTTTAGACAAACCTGTTCCAGAGTTCAATCACCCTTACAGTAAATGTCCTTTTGCTTACAGTTAAGCAAAATTTCCTGTGTTTTCGTTTGTTCTCATTGCCTCTTGTTCTGTCGCTGGGCACAAACTATAAGAATCTGGCACCATCTTCTTTACCGTCCCCCATCAAATGTTTATACACGTTTATAAGAACCCTCCTCTGAGCCTCTTCTCTCCAGGCTAAACAGACTCCACTCCTTCAGCCTTTCCTTTATGTCAGATACCCCAGTCCCTTAATCAACTTTGTGGCCCTTCTTTGCACTAGCTCCAGTATGTCTATGTCTCTCTCATACTGGGGAGCCCAGAACTGGACCCAGCACTCCAGATGTGTTTCACCAGGGCTGCACAGAGGTGAAGTTTTGTCTTCCTTGACTGGCTGGCAATGGTCTGCCTAGTGCAACCTAGAAGGCTGTTGACCTTTTCTTGTTGCAAGGGCACGCTGCTGGCTTATGGTCAACTCGTTGTCCATAAAAACCCACAGAGCTTTCTCTGTGAAGCTGATTTCCAGACAGTTTGCCCACAGTGTGTACTTGTGCACAGGGTTATTCCTTCTTAGGTGCAGGACTGGGCATTTCCCTTTCTGTTGAATTTCATGAGATTCCTGTCAGCCTATTTTCTAGCCTGCCAAGCTTCCTCTGAAAGCACAACCATATGGTGTATCAGCCAGTTGTGGTAATGTTGCATCATCTGCAAACTTGCTAAGGGTGCACTCTGTCCCATTGTCCAGGTCATTAATGAAAAAACATTAACCTCAGTTTTATATCTGAAATGTATATATTTGGCATGTTTTACATATATCGGACACCTTTTCTTAGTTCACTTTGTTATTCATAAAGCTAATTTTACATAGCTCTTGAGACTGTGTTCCATTATTGACCAGGATTTGATAACTTTTAGATGTTATAAGCTTGGAGCCTCGGGTATTATTCTATGCCCACACTTTCAAAGCCTCTACTGTCATCTTACACTTGTACTTTTCTACATTGCATTTTTATTTTAGGGTCATAAGAAACGAACTTGCTATTAAGATTTTTTAGTTACAGAAATTTATCAAAATTATTATAACAAGAGGTGTAATAATTGCAGAAAATTCAGCTAGAGCTAGATTGATTTAGGTAGCATGCAACAGACGGTTAGATAGTTGTTACAGTGAAACAAGCTAAACCAAAGCTCTAGGCAGGTCAAGATCAGTCTGGACAATTTTTACTCCTGAGGCCCTGAAGAATTAACTTAGACATTGTGGCCAGCAATACTATAATTAAGGCTTACATTAGCTCTATGTCAAATACTTCCAGATACTGGAAGGCTGCTATAAGGTCTCCCCAGAACTTTCTCTTCTCCAGCCTGAACAACTCCAACCCTCTCAGCCTGTCTTCATAGGAGAGGTGCTCCAGCCCTCTGACCATATTCAAGGCCCTCCTCTGGACTTGCTCCAAGAGATCCATGTCCTTCTTGTGTTGGGGTCCCCAGAGCTGGATGCAGTACTCCAGGTGGGGTGTCACCAGAGCAGAGTAGCACAGTCAGCTCCCTCAACCTGCTGGCCACGCTTCTTTTGATGCAGCCCAAGATGCATCAACCTCTAAGGAATGCCACTTGTCATTGGTTGCCACTTGGACATCGAGCCATTGACCGCAACTCTGAGTGTGGACATCCAGCCAATTCCTTATCGACTGAGTGATCCATTTGTCAAATCCATGTCTCTCCAATTTAGAGACAAGGATCACATGTGGGACAGCGTCAAATGCTTGATATAAGTCCAATATTCAATATTGAAGACTGTTTTGACAGAGCCATGGATAAACGAGTTTAATGCCTCCTTTCAAGGGAAAGGTGAACATGTGATCCCAGAGTTCCCTTTTAACCTGGACTTTTCTATGGTTCTGTCATTTTTCTATGAAATTTCTTGTTTATATATTTCAAGTATATGCAGGTGATTTGAAATACACTGTTTCAGGAAACATTGGTATTAGACCTGTATGACTGCAAGGAGCTTTACAGATTCAAAGAAATTCAAATTCAAAGTTTGATGGAAGAGATAAAAAAAGACACTTCAAAAAAGCCATTAGAATCACTACATCCAAAGTCTACAGAGGTTAAGAAGCATCTTTCTGTGACTACAATGGGCATCGGTTGTACCTCTAAGTGTTCTAGCTTATTCTAGTATTGTAGGGTTTTTTCCTTCCTTTTTTCTTCTTTTTTTTTCTTCTTTTTTTCTTTTTTTCTCATGGATGTCTTCACTATGAATGCCTAGCATTGTCCATATGCTGTCCACACACTGGACTGGTATTTTTTTATTTCATACATAAGTTGCAACCTGCTACTGTAATTCCAGAAAAGAAGGCATTAATCTTTATGGCTATGGAAAGAAAAAAAGACAGACATGTACTGTTACAGAATTGAGGTACATTAGGGATGTGCATTAATAATAGAAAATATATTGTACAAAAGAAGACTGTTATTCAAACTTTAATGAATAAATATAGACATTTTAACATAATTTTGAAATTATATCTCCAAAAACCAGAGAACATATCAATACAACTCTTCATGAAAATATATTAGCAAGTGTGATTAGTTCTAATTTAATAGCCACTAATAAAAATGCCACAAGCCAAAGGACTTGAATTTGTAAGGAGCTCTATGTTAAAAGAAATGGCAAGAGGGAAGGGAAATTCTTTTAAAATACTCTGCTTTAAAAACTGAAGAGCAGCAAAAGACTTTTCCTGTTTAGTGGAGCTGTCTGTGAAGACAAAGATAGCTTGAGTCTCTGTCTAGGATGTTAGTCAAAAGACCACCCTTAGACACAATAAGGTACTTTTTTAGTGTGCACAGCAAGTTACCCATTCAATAGTTCAGTGCTATCATCAGTGTACAATTTATTAAGGAAACCCAAAATTTGGGATGCATGTTTAGGGGATCTGGATATATAATTTCTAAATACACTGAAGACCTTAAAATGGACAGATTTGATTCACTTAATACACTTTTACTTGTCACAAATCTAGCAACGTATACCTATGTAGGCTTCACTAGTATTTAGGTGTGAGAGACAAGTGCCGCTAATCATTCTGTGATATACATCCCAGACAGTTGTCTTAATTGACTGTAGAGGCATCCTAAATACCTAACACTTTTAAAGGCTAATGTTAACTGAAATCAATCATGTTTTGAAGTTAAAATGGATATGTAAAATGGGAGAAAAAATGAAATGTTAGAATTGAATGGATTTGAGCCTGATCCAAAGTCACTAAAAAACCTGGAGTCCTTTTATTGACTTCAAATTATTTCAAGATATCCATTAAACATACCCACTTACAGAAAGGTGATGGTTCAGTGCTATTTTATTTTAAAATGTACCTCTGATAATTGAAGAGAGTAGGATGTCAGGTTCCTATTGCCTTCACATTGTACAGATTTTTGTAGAAAAAAAAGTCCATATGTCCATCTTTTGGTATGAAAATTATTGTGTGGGGTTTTTTTTCCTCACATTATAAAATAATAAAAAATATAATGTTGTTGACATTGGACAGTTTTCCAAAAAACTGATCTCCTTAGTGCAGTGTTTGTAGTTAACATTGAATCAGCCTTTAATCCAGAGGATATACAAGTATTTGAATAAAGACACAAAAAATGTATCAGTGTTTATCATACCCATAGAAAATCAAGTAAAAAAATGTGCAAATTTGGACTTTTGTTGTCTTCTTTAAGACATGACAAAAATACTAGAATTATCAAATATTACATTTAAATACAACTATCTATATTAGATTTGAATGATAGCTGTTAAAAGACCTAAAAATCCCTACGTTCATTATATTTTGTTTTCATAAGACAAAAATTTAAAAACAAATCTGATACCAACTCAATTTTCTCTTTAAGAATAATAATAATAATTTGTAATGAGGAAACACTGAGGAATCTCTTTCTACTCTAGAGGATACTGCACAAATAACTCTTTATTCTTCTACTGTTTCCCTCTGCAATACTGAGAGAAGAGATTGAAAACAATGACAGTAAATTTAGAACCAAATAGCAGTCTGTCCTGTTTCTCATTAAATTTATGCCTGGTGCCTAATATGTGACCGTACAACTCCTACAAAATAGAAAGAACCACCATTATAAAATTGTAATTTTTTTTACAGGACACACCAGTGTCAAAACAAACAAACAAAAATTTGACGATTAATATGACACTGACAGCTAGGTCCCTCCATAGTTCCCCAGTCTGGTATTCTAAATCCATAAGACTGCGTTATGTTGCTTGATTGTACTGTTGATAGTGTAGTCGTGTGGAAACTCACTGAATCAGCTCTCAGGCATGGGTTATTTCAACTAGCAATAGATTACAAATACACAAATGAACAACTGTGCTGAATTTAAAATATTTTTCTATAGAATATTTGCTGTATATTCTATTGCAGCTATGTTATGTTGGAAATGACATTTGCCATTTTTCACTTCTGCTTGATGGGATCATTTTTCTTTTAACTAGTTTTTATTTATACATATTCATTTGCAGTTTTACAAGTTGGTTTTGATAGTATTTTGGTTTTACCAAAATGTCTTTAAACTCTCTTTACATGTTGTTTATTTTCTCTCCACCGAATTTCAAAAGACTTTATGGCTGTACATTAGAAACTTCATGCTATTTGTTATTTCAAAGATTTGATTACCTTTCAGTCAGTTTTTAGTTCTTGAAGTATTCATATTGAAACCCCAATGCACATATATCTTAATTTCTATAACAATTACTGTTTTCCAGCTCTTATAGTCTTTGGCAAAGAAATGTTTTGTAATCCCAAAAGAAGACTGACTGTGTTTTTCATCTGAGCTATAGCTCAGCTATTTGCAGCATTATTCCTTTCTCATTTTTCTTTGCAATGGGGGAACCTTTCTGGGGAACTATTTGACCTCTGAATTTGTCAGAGTTCCAGACGTGAGGTGCTCTTAGTGTTCACTGGGGCTGAAAACAGAAGGGATATCTATGTAGCAATAAATGTAAAAAAATATATATATATGAGTGCAATGACAAATACAAAAGCATCTTTATAAATTTGATAGATGAAGCAGTTGTGCAGTCTTCTCAAGGTGGACTTGTGTTGGTGAATGCTAGTCTTTGACTTAAAAAAGTAACAGTAAATGAAAATGTAAAGCAGGCAGCAATACCTCCTAACAAAATAAACTCATCATTAAACCTCTAGAGGTCCTAGCTGTGTATGATTTCCAACTCAGATATTCTGAATTTAGAAAACATTTCTTTAGTCATGCCTTAAAGACGTGCACCGGTAGCCTTCCTGGATTAGCATAGCTTGCATTGCAGATGATACCCTAAAGGGAATAGTGAATTCTTCTGGCATGAAGCAGGGGTAACTAAACAACATGCAAAAGAGAATCCTTATGTTTTCTTCCACTCAGTCTTCCAGATTTTATTCTGAAGGGATTCTTTAATACAAAATATTTCTCTTAGGAATGAACAACTCTCACAGATACTGTTTCTATGTTCTGTGTTCTGAGGATGATTTCTGCTGTTTTTTAAAGCAATGATACGCCGAAGCCACAAAGACTGGTCTTGAATTTAGAGTCAGTTCGGATTTATGTTTGCAGCTTAGTTGTGCAAACTGAATCAGGATCCTGCTCCAACTTCAAGCAGAGTAAATGAAGACCAAGTGAACAGATTTAGATCCAGTGGAAAACTCAACCCCAATTTAAGATGAGTGTTCTTATTTGTATATACATAAACATACCCTTCATGTAGAACACAGCCTAAAAATATCCATATGAGACCCTGTCAAAACTCTGCTTTCACACTGGGCAGAATTTTTCTTTCTTTTTTTTTTTTTTTTTTTTTTTTTTGACATATTCAGNTTTTTTTTTTTTTTTTTTTTCATGAGAAGTTCATCCTTTTTCCTCAGTACTCCTGAGTGGGGTTTGATTTTCTCAAGCCTGTCTGAAAAAAAAAAAAAAAAAAAAGGTGCCTTTTATCTTCATAGAATTATTGCAAACAGGGATTTATAAATATGTAACTCTTCAGACTCAGGTTCTGTGGACTAGGTATGACTAATTACAGAGGTCTCATGGCATTATAGTTATTTCTTCATATGACTATTTCTGGCATGGATATTTGAGTGTACAAGTTTGTGAATTAACCACATCTATGTTCTCAAGTTTTAAAGAACAAGAAAGACTATTCCCATCTGTAGGCTCACTGAAACAATAGCCCAGACGGTTTTGTTTGCCTAAGTAACTTAGCAAAGAACGCAGATGGACAGAGCTTCAGAGAGAAACAAACCCCTGTCCTCTGTTTATGTGAGAGGAAGACCAAATAGGGCTATCAAGCAAGCTTCATTTGTGCACGTTTTTGTCCAGGAATTCCTCTCATTTTCCAAAGCACTGTTACTTTTTGCAAACTCAGATTTTTCAATGTAGGCAGCCTAATGTGTAAAAAAAAAAAAAA
>VXBH01004344.1:35903-63174 GCA_013400035.1 Rynchops niger
AAAAAAAGGAGTGGAAAGGGCTGTTAGGGATAACCTTGATAACAATGATACAGCTAATGTATCAGAGAAATTTGGGATTTGGGTGCTTAGATAGGTCAGTGAAATTAAGCAAACTCTCATTATACCTTTTCTTTCAAGCATTACATGAAATTGAAATTGTAATACATTGAAGACAGAGAATGATGATGGCACTAGGTAACATTTCCCAAGAGACTTGAGACAGGTTGGCTGAATACATTCCTCATTTTGGAACTGAACACCAAACTGTGATATGAGAACAATTTTCTGGATGGGAGAGAGGTAAATGGTCTGGTACTGGACTGTTTATCTATTAGATATTCATGCCAGCTGCTGGGCAACCAAGGTAACAGTTTCCTGATCTTCTCCATCTCCAAGATACTCCAACTGTTTTATTTAGTATGGATACACATGCAATAATGGTGCATGTCATTTTCTAATAATGACATTTTCCTTGTTTCATATATAGAATCAGAATTTGCCTCACCTGGCTTTAACAACAAAGTTAAGAATCTAAGGGAACATTCCCAAAGGCTAACTGTAGCCTAGTGATTTTAATCTCCTTCTGAAATCTCTGTAATTGATTGAGACAATTAGGCATTTGTCCCAAGGGAGAGAGGTGGGGAGAGTTAACTAAAAAGAGAGTTTGTAGTTAGTGATTCGAAAAATTCTGGCTGGAGATTCAAGTCAATTGATGTTAGTTCTAAGAGGAAAAGCTACCTATTTGAACTTAGTTCTTAATGTCACTGACCTATGGCAAAACTCTGGAGTAATTTGTAGGATAATTAATTTTGTAAGAATATAAATCAATCAATTTATCAATTAAAAATTGATGAAAGTGGTTTTTTTTGTTTGTTTTTTTTTTTTTTTTTTTTTTCCCCCAGTATCCACAGTTTAGAGTTATTTTCTTTTTTAGAATAAAAAGAATTAATAAATATCCAGTCCTTACTGGAAAGAGTTCACCCAAGGAACTGAAGAACTTCATCTAGGGTGTGTTTATTTTATTGCTCTCTCATTTTATCATGGTTTCCGTAGTTAATTTTACACTATTTTTATTAGATTATTTTATTTTTTTCTTGCTCCTTCTCTTCCTCTACGCTAAAGGAAATGGAATATAAGAAAACATGTCTTTAGAGCACATTTTTGAGGGTTGGTTTGAAATCATGTGCACTTAGTTAATACTCTTACTTTCATTACTTCCCAGCAACTTTTCACTTTTCATTTTGAGACTTCCTTCCAGAATTAATCAGAGGACTTTTACTTATAAAACCAAAAATATATTGCCAAACGACTGGTGGAAACACCAAGGAATGCTCTTTTAGCAAAGGAACTACGAAATAAAAATGACCCATGTGTTCATCATAACATCAATATTATTTGTCACAATAAGAGACATAATGGGTGAGACTCTATGAGAATATAAAAGAGGTAATGTTGGATTATTGCCATTATTAAATCTACTCTGTCATTCTGTCTGTACTTGATGCTTCAAATAACAGCTAAAGCCACTGTAAAGCACCTGTCCGTTGTTTAATGTCATAATGAGAGAAGCAAAGTTCTTTCCTGACTCCCACAGATTATCAATTTATGCCCTGAAGCATACGATTTCATTGTAATTATGTTGGCTTGCACAGTTGTAACTGTTATTAATGATTATAAAGTTGTAGCTTTGCCATGTAAATGTATTGGAGAAAGAAATAAGACAATGTAAAAGGTAACTAACCTTGACTTCACTAGGAGCTGTGGGAGCCCAGCAACCAGGTCATTTACTGAAGTGTTGAAAATACAGTTTTGTTATGAAGAACTAGATATCTAATGTGAGGAGGAGGAGAAAGGAGTCCACATTCTTAAGAGTCATTATAATTTTATGGATTGTGAGTAGGTCATGTAAAGGTTTGCACAGAAAATGTGCAAGGGCTGACATAGTTTCAAATTGCCAGAAGGTTTAGGTGATGGCAATCTAAATAAAGAGGGAAGAACTGACTGTATATTTTAGCCAACATACCCCAAAACCTCTGCAGGTTGTGGTTTTTTTTTGTTGTTGTTGTTTTGGTTTTGGGTTTTTTTGTTTTTTTTTTGTTTTTTTTTTTTTTTTTTTTTTTTTGTTTATCTGTGTGTGTGGTGTTTGTTTTGGATCAAGAGGAGAGAAAAAGTACTCTGTTGCCTCTAAATATCATTCCGGAAGAAAAAGAGGTAGCAGTAAGCAGAAAAATTTTAGAAATTAAAAGCTGAAAATAATATTGGAGCCTATGCAGAAAAGGACCCTTGAAACAGCTGGAAAAGGGCTAAATGTAAATCCCTGTCCAAAAGTGCCAACAAAATACAATCAGAGGGTGAATGGAGGCTTAGCATTATAATGGAAAAAGTTTTGGAGACTAATATAGACTTGTGTGTCTACTGAAACTTATGTAGTTAAACAGATTTGCACCAGCAAAAGATTTTATCCATAAGCTACATCCTGAAAGGATTAAAAGAATAAAAGAGTTTAAACATTTTTTTTCCCTTATCCTTTATATTCAGATTTCCCAGCATGGTTCATTATTCTTATTTTCCATCCATTTCAATACGCAAATGTGTGACATTGCAAAGACTAACCATATTATACAATTTAGGAGTTAAAGATTTTGCATTTAACATAGTGGAAAAAAAATCCCAAACAACCGTTGATTGTTAATAGGTGGAAATGTGTGATGCTCTGTGTCTTTCCATTCTAAGTTATGTTAGCACAGTTACAATTTTCCTGCAGTGTAATTGTGACTAAGTGAATAAAATGTCAGTTGGGATGATTAAATAAGTGTAGCAAGATGGTGCCTAAAATTAAATGCAGAACTATTCTAATGGCTGCATTAGAATATCTATGTTTGCTTGAGTCTTTGACTTGAACAGGTTTGAATAATACAAAAGAAAAGCACTCTGTACTTTTTGTTCCTGGGTAGATGCTTCAGGAGGGGTCTACCAGTGCCTGCATGCAGTAGGCATTTATGTTTGAGGTAGCAAGTTTCTGAATATATGTCATTTCAAGGTCAGATGTTTTTCTTGGGAAGCTATCCTCTAGTCCTGCAAGAAGAACAAGCATGGTTTTGTACCACGGAAACAGAACCATCTTGTTTTTCTCTGAGGTTAACCTTACTGTTCAAGACTATCAGTAAACAAGTAATGCAAAATTCTTTTCCACTATGTTTCCAGTAATTGAATATATGACACCATACCCACATACAATATGTTTTTTCTTTTAAAATCAGTCTCTGTTACTACTGCTAAGTCTTAGTGGAATGAGGATTTGTTTTGGCAATATATATGCAACACTTATATTCATGAAACAACTAAGTTGTAACTCATACCAATACATGGTCATAAATTAGATAGAATCATAGAATCATAGAATCTTCATGGTTGGAAAGGACCTTTAAGATCATAGAGTCCAACCAAACAACCTACAGATAGATATTGATATCACAAAATTGCTATACACATATTGTACTATAGTACTCTATTACAGTGCTATACTATATGTTATATACATACATGTTTCTGAGTTCTATTGCTGTGCAGAGACAATTATCAATAAATTTTATATAAGAATGAATGTAATCAAATTATCACAATACTGCAGCAGTCATATCTAACCTTGCTTTGATGTCCCCCACCCCAAAAGTATTAGCAGAGATGTTGACATTTCAGGATGCTCTAAGGTTACTCTTGAAAGTGACTTTTTACAGATATAAAATTGTGTTGCATCCTAATGAAGAACCTATAACAGTATAGGCAGAGCTGTCTGTAAATTCTGTAGAAGATTACAAGGGACTCCAACAGAAAATAGATGGGTGGTTAGCAACATACTTGAAAAACTCATATGCGGATTGATCACTCATGTCTCACGCTGTACTGCTGCCAGTGTAAGAATAGCCATTAAAGGGATGTAGGGATGTAGCTTAGCGTTTGCTCTACAGTTGTGTTGATTGTGTTTATCTATTCAGGCTACTTTCCTTTAAAGACTGGCTGTTAAATATGAATGCAGAGGCTCACCCCAACATTGTAAGAGATTTACTTCTGCCCATTCCTTTGCAGGAGAACATAGCAAAGATAAAACAAATGAGGGAGGGGAAGAAGAGATGTTTATGTCATCTTCCATTGCTATAACCCTGTCCATATTCATTTTACTCAGCATCCGTCTTTTGTTGCTGTCCAAAAAGAGAAATGTTACTTTTTCATTTGGTTCAGGTTTTCCTGCTCTCCCACTGGAGAGCATCATATTGTCATACAGTCCACATTTTCATAAGGAAGATCAAAAAATGAGAAGGTCTTTTTGCTAATCTCTGCCCATCATTATTTTCTTCATTCTCAGTTACTGGGGTTAGTTAGAAATTTCAAGCACTAGAAAATGTGAATATCTAGGTAATTTTGCAGGATAAATTAAATCTTTTTATACTCTTTGCTTTCTGTATATAGAGACCTGTTCTAGACATTAGGGAAAAGCAGATTCATCAAAAGAATTTCACAAGCAGTGACATTTGCAGTGCATCAAGATGCTTAGCTACTTTGGCTCACATGATGCATTTCTACTGAGATGCTGAAATAATACAAAAATGTTATCAAATGCTGTGAAAAATCTCAGCTCTTATCAGAAAGAATAATCTGCAGCAAAAGTTGAAACATTCTTGCGTAACGTCCTTCTATAAGGGTTCTTGTATGAGTTTCTTGTATAAACATACTAAATGCATGCCTAATGATCATTTTTGGTTGAAACATGAGGAACCTTTCAGCAGTTGTCTCTTGAGCCCTATTAGGTTTACATTACTAGCAGATGTCTCAAACAGTTCGCTAAAACATATTTGGAAGCAAGTCATGAACATTTATCTCCCTATAGAAATCAAACACAGTATACCAAACACATTACACAAAAGCGACAAATGTATATATTAATGTATCTGACACTGATTGAAGTGATGTATACAATGAAGATTTTTGCTGCAAGTTGTTAGCAACACATTGTTTTAAAAGGAAAAGTTGTGCCTGCAAATACTTTCTGAAATTATATTTTAAAGAGGGTTCAGGATAAAACAGACATACAAAAATAGTAGGAGTTATTTCACAAAATTTTGAACTCTATGTCCAATTAACTTCCAGATGTGTCATCATGGTTATTTCATTTTACTTTAGTCTACTATTTCATTTACGTAACTCTAGTATGGTCTTGAGGGGAAGAAACTCTGTGCAAATTTGGGTTGACTGGAAAAGGACAAGATCTATGGTTAGCACTCATTTGTGTCAGTGCAAACATTTATGCTAGCTAGAATTCTTAGGGTTTAGGTATAGAAGATATAAAGTTATCTGTGTAATTTGAATAAAGAGAAATGTTGTATTTAATGTACCAAGGTTAATGAATTCATTATAACAAAAACTTCAACCATGCACCCTTTGCTACTTGAACACATATGGAAAGTATATGGGCTACTGGGAGGAATTTTGAACTCTTACTTTCTTGGGACCACAGACTAATTAGTATAAAGACTTTTCTCAGGGACTCCATATGTTTGTTTTTGGGCTTTTTTTTTTTTTNATGAAGGAATTAGTATTTTGCATCTGTTATCCAAATTATGTATTATAGAAGCTTTTCACCACAGTCACAAATGACAGAAACAGATACAAATAAATCTTAAAAATTATGTTTTACCAGCAACTTTAGGAATAAAACTGGTGAGATTCTGAGCAGACACTTAATAGTCATTAAAAATATTGGATTTGTAAGAAGTAAAAAAAATAAGGCTTTTTTTTCCCTCTGGCTTCAGTTTTCTGTAGAGCCTGGTGATAGTCCGCATAAATGTACTCCTCATTTCTATGACAACTAAGCACTGACAACATTTTATGACACTAACCATTCAGAAACATTCACTAATCATGAATGAGAAGTATCAGAGGGCAAAAGGTAGGGGAGAATAAGATATAGAAGAGATGCTTGTTTAGAAAACATTTATAGTGGAGAAGTCAAGGTCAAAAAAACCCCACCACACCAAGATGCTTGCTGTACAGCATTTGCTTACTACTCCTATCAATACACAGTTGAGTTAACGTTGCTACTGGGACTGGGGTTGGGTGTGGGTTTTTTTTTTTATTAATTTCATATTATTTTCTCCTTCTTTCCTTTTTCCCTTTTTCCTTAGGGTTTTCTTAGTTTTAGAATACACTCTGTCTTGTGTCTGGTTCTGCTGCTGATTATTAGTTAATTTTAGAGGAAGCTGAAACTTAAACCTGTTTCCTGCTGCCAGTGACATCTGACAAAATTGTTACAAAGCAATATAATATAGGAAAAAAAATTCTGGCTGCAAATGCAATCTTTATTTCAAAAAGATTATTCAAATAGGAACTGTAGGGGTTATTGTGCAGTGTTCCCGCATATTGGCAAATAATGTACATGCTGGAATAAAACCTCTGAGATGAAAGAATCTCCTCACACCAGAGATCACTAACCAGCCTTAGGTTTGGTTGTGACTGGTGTTTGTGGAAAAAATTAATCTATGAAAACCTAGTTTACTTCTCCAAAACCACATTTTCTTTGAGACAATGTTTTTACCCTTTGCTTGCATTCGATTTATTCAGATAAAATTAAATAGTGGCATGCTGCATGGAAATAATTTCATAAATTGCTTTTCAATTATTTGAGGTTCTGTTTGTTTGGGAGGTTTGTTTTTTGATTTTTAAAAAATAAGATTGTCATGCTTCCTGAGCACTATTTGTGGTTTGTTTTTTGTTTGGTTTTTTGGTTTTTTTTTTTGTGTTTTTTTTTTTTTTTATATACATTTTGTGGGAATATAATTTAGAGACATCAGATTGGAATACTGTCAAACATGAATATTTCAGAACTAGAATAGTCATGACATAGAGGGGGATAATACGGTTGGCCAGAAATCCAACTGCATCCTGGGCTGCATCAAAAGAAGTGTGGCCAGCAGGTAGAAGGAATTGATTCAAGAAGAGTGTGGCAAGTAGGTCGAGAGCAGGTCGAGTGAGGTCATCCTCTTTCTCTACTCTGCCTTGGTGAAGCCGCATCTGGTGTATTGTGTCCAGTTCTGGGCTCCCCTGTTCGAGAAGGACAGGGAACTGCTGGAGAAGGTACAGCAAAGGGCTACAAAGATGATTAGGGGATTGGAACACCTTTCTTATGAAGAAAGGCTGAGGGATTTGGGTCTCTTAAGTCTGGAAAAAAGATGACAGAGGGGTACCTTATCAATATTTATACGTACATAAAGGAGACAGGAGGATGGGGTTAGGCTCTTTCCAGTGGTGCCCGGCAACAGGAAAAGAGGTAATGGGCACAAACTTGAGCAAACTGGAGAAGAGAAGGCTTCGGGGAGACTATTTTGGCCTTTCAGTACTTAAAGGGTGCCTACAGGAAAGACGGGGACAAACTTTTTAGCAGGCCTGTTGTGATAGGACAAGAAGCAATGCTTTTAAACTAAAAGAGGGTAGATTTAGACTAGGAAGAATTTTTTTTTACCATGAATAAGGAAGAATTTTTTTACTATGAGGCTGGTGAAACACTGGACCAGGTTGCCCAGAGAAGTGGTAGATGTGCCATCCCTGGAAACATTCAAGGTCAGGTTGGACAGGGCTCTGAGTAACCTGATCTAGTTGAAGATACCCCTGATCACTGAAGGGGGAATTTGGACTAGATAATCTTGACAGGTCCCTTCCAACCCAAACTATTTTATGGTTCACCTAGTGATCATGACATGAAGCGTTTTCTGTTTGCCTCTTCTTATGGGTGTTTAGATTCCATCATCTCAGTTTTTTTCTGTGCAATCATCAAGAACATTTTACTATTAATTTAAGTGCATACTGAGATTCTATACTCATATTTTTGCCCAAGCTGGATTTTAAAGAAAAAAAGACACCAATCAACCACAAGACATCATAAGACTCATGTTTAAGAAGGATGATATGGCAATCTGTAAGTCAGAGGTATCAAACCAAATTAGAACCAGGAATAACATAGCTAATATTTTATGGTGTCAATACTGAAACCAAACAGAAATAATCAAATCTGCAAAGCAGGGAAACATTTGCATTTAAGTCGATCTCTGTCCCAGACCGAATAAGTTATCTTGGGTCTTCCTTCTAATATAGCAAAGAGAATATCTGTGGTGTGCTGTGACTGCAAGGTGGAAGAGCATCTTTTTTCTTACAGAAAATTATGTGGGGAAATAATATAAAGGGCAGCTGAGACAAAGACAGCAAAAATCATTAGAAGATAATGATGGCTTTCATATAGTCAATTGACACCACACACTTTAGAGACATTCGGAATGATGGAGAAGTAGAAAATAATGCCCAGAGTAGTATATTCAGAAATGATCTATGACATATTTGTATATTAATTTTCATAGGGAAAAAAACCCAAATAAATTAAACTTTCTGAGTATTTTATAGGAAAACTGAAATAAGATGAAACTGAATAATGAATTACAACTGCTATATTTAAAAATGTTAAAATTTCTTTGGAGTACTATGGTTTCCGGATTCTTACCTTCATAACATCCTGCAAATACTGTGTCTTTGAAGCAAGGTCATTCATGGATGTATTGTTGAATGATTTTCCATTCTAAGATTCTTTTTGTTGGGCATTGAACTCTCGCTGAAAAACCATCAGTATGGGGTTTTTTGTCATTTCAAGATTTCCCTACAGAAAGGGATCTCAGAGTAAGAATGCTAAGGCAGTTGGATAGTTTGACTCTGGACATGGCAGGATAGCCATGTTTGTAGTCCTCTGCAGGACTGGTACCATCCTGTGCAACTCAGAATGAGTATAGATCACTAATATGTATTTAATTATTAAACTGGAATGTCACAGACTGGATAAAATAATTCACCTGACTGGAATACAAATATAATTGGGTATAGTTTTCTAGAAAAGAAAGGCAACTTCTGACATAAAGAACAAATTCTGACACAAGTAAATTGAGCTTTCTGAAAAGTTTGGGGTAATGATTCAAGGGCAAAAAGAATAGGATTGTTAACATTACAGGAGTCTACACAGACAGTAAACTTGGAAGATCATAGAATCATAAAATTGTTAGGGTTGGAAGGGACCTTAAAGATCATCTAGTTCCAACCCCCCTGCCACGGGCAGGGATATCTCCCACTAGAGCAGGTTGCTTAGAGCCCCGTCCAGTCTGGCCTTAAAAACTTCCAGGGATGGGGCATCCACAACTTCTCTGGGCAACTTGTTCCAGTGTCTCACCACCAACATGGTGAAGAACTGCTTCCTAACGTCCAGTCTGAATAGACACATCTCTAGTTTTAATCCATTCCCTCTAGCCCTACCATTACCTGACATCCTAAAAAGTCCCTCACCACCTTTCTTGTAGGCCCTCTTAAGATACTGGTAGGCCACTCTAAGGTCTCCTCGGAGCCTTCTTTTCTCCAGACTGAACAATCCCAACTCCCTCAGTCTGTCTTCATAGGAGAGGTGCTCCAGCCCTCTGATCATCCTCATGGTCCTTCTCTGGACACGCTCCAGCACGTCCATATCTCTCTTGTAGTAGGGGCTCCAGAACTGGACACAGTACTCCATGTGGGGTCTCATAAGAGCGGAGTAGGAGAGGAGAATCACATCCCTTGACCTGCTGTCCACGCTTCTCTTGATGCAGCCCAGGATATGATTGGCTTTCTGGGCTGATTCATCATATGAATCAGGCTTTTTGTGAGCAACCTCACATGACCACAGATATACATAATAGAGACCATTGCATGTGAGCTGGTAAATCTAAGCTATCTCCCTGGCAATAGAAGAATTCTAGTACTCACTGTCTGCTGAAGTTTAGGATGTGTTGAATTACATTCTAGGAGTATCTGTTTCATTACATATACGGAAAAGTATAGTCATAGTAGATATTTGCATGTGGTAAAATGAATTAATCCTTCCTAAACGATAGTAACAGATCACTAGGCCGACTTTTAACTGACCACAAAAACAAGAAGGCATATAGAGAGTGGAAAAAGTTGGTTTACTAATAATGGGTCCACTACTATCAGCGTAGGAAACCATTGGCAAATGATACTAAGAAGGTCGACATGCTCAGTAATTTTTTTGTATAATTCTTTACTAAACTACCAGCTGCAACCTGGAAGTAAATATAGTTAAAACTAATAACAAAATAATATTTCAGTCTTAAATAAATCAAGAATAGGCTAGAGGCTACTTATCTAAGTAAGTTAGGTGTTTTCATATTGTAAGACTGATGTTTTTCATTCTATGTAGTTAAATAATTGACCAAGCACAAATAGTAGTTGTTTTAAGAATTTATGGATCAAAGATGAAAAAGGGAATTGTTATGCCACACTTTAAAAAAATGTGGAAAAGGAGGACCCATGGAATTTTACTTCAATTTCAAAATAGTGACTGGAACAAATCATATAGCAAACCTGGAGCACCTGCAAATAAAAAAGAGGAGAGTAATAGCTAAAAAAGGTTTGTCAGGAACAAATCACCTCAATAGGATAATACACCTTGCAGACAGAATAGAAGTAGTAGAGTCATATAACTTGACTTTTAAAGTCTTTTGACATTGTGCCTCATGGTAGTACTAAGAAAACTGAGAAAACATGTTAGAATGAAAAAGCTTAAGGGTGGAATTCCAGCAAATCTGGCAAGGAAATTGTGCCTGTGTCGTAGCCCTGAATTCACTGCCAAAATGATGGGGTTTTGCAGGGATCAGTAAATATAGCAAAGCACTAAAAATCCTGTTTAGGAATGAGTTGGATCTGGATTTTTCAAGAGTGGATTAAAAAGTGTGTCACAAGTTCTAAATCTATATAGTCTGTATACAATAGAATAAAATGTCCTGCTGAAGGCAGGTTAAAAAAAAAAAATGGATAATCTCTTGAGATTCCTTCCAGGTCTTTGTTCCTTTCCGCATGTAAATTTATGTGAGAATTTGTGGCCATTTTTTGACTTCTGGGTTTTGTTTGTCTATTCATTTATGTGGTTAACAGTTTTAGCATCAGTGAGATTATTTCCAGTTAAGTGGATCCAGAATTACATTGCTGGAGTTTTTGTAAATACATCTAATTGCCGGTTAAAGAGAATGTGTGATTCAGTACTCGTGGGCAACTCCTATGTCAAAGGCAGAAGTACATATTTAGTTATATGGCTAGTTAATTACTCAGACATAAATTAAGAAGCAGCAGTCTACTGCTTCCATGAATAATGCTATTTATAGACATCAGAAAGAGATGGACTTTTTTACAGAGAATTTGAAGCTTTAATGCTGGATTGCATTGTGAGGAGCTTTTAGGATTACATGTATGTTGTACAGTATTTACTAAATTCAAAAGTTAGGTTTGAATTTTAACACTACAAAGCATCTGAAGTCTAATTCTAGGGAAAGTTCAAATGATGCTCTGCCTCTAACTGCACCATATGGTCTAAATGCTGAGTATTTTATAAACATGCCTGAGACAGCTCTAAATTAGGTCATGGCTAAAACAGCAAAATGAAAGTCAAATTTGGGTCAAAAGGACCTGCTTGTCCTTTCTGTGTTACTCAGAAATAATTCAATGCATAAATCATGTAAATCTGCATAAATGTCTAATTTGTGAATCATGTTTTTGTCGTTAAAATTTCATATGTTGAGTAAAGCCACAGTGTTCCATAAGTATCCGGTTATGCTTTACACAGAGAAAATGTGTCCTACTTAGAAAAATATATTAAGTAGGCATAAGTATTAAATCAATAGTTAATAGGTCCTTAAAGTTTTTTTGAGATCTTTTAGCTGAAGCTGGATTAAAATTATCATGTTCTGCAGTTAAGTGCCTAAATTCTTTCTGTGCATCTGTTGTTATTACTTCTCGCTGGGTAATCGAGTCTTCTGCAATATTGTGTATTAATCCAGGATGGTCATATATTACATTATACATATGTAATAGCTGTTAGCATTGTAACAAATGTTAATTTCTTTCCTCAGAGCCCTTAATCTTTTGATGAATATTGCCAATGTGATACAAAATTGGTGGATCTCTGCAGACCCAGAAACTTGGGACAATTGACTGCAGAGGACTCCTCACACCTCAAAAATATATCTGCATAAAGCCCAATTTCTTAAGGAAGTAGTCTTAAAATGTTTTGGAGAGGCTTATCTTAAAGATGATATTCAGCTCACCTAAAAGTTAGATTATTTAAAAGTTATATGTCTAATGAAACCATATGCCTATGACTGATGGAAGGAGAGAGGTGCCACCTGGAGAGATTACCATTTTTTCCAAAATGCATTTCTAAGGCTGAGTCAATACAGACTATGGTGCTACCCAATGGGCCTGGCTGTGTTGGTTCCCGAACACTCCCCTTAGGTAACGTATTGGCATACCCAGTTTTTTACATTTTTACGTTTGTAGGGGAAGGGGAACCTAGACTGATCCTGGCATGGCCAGGGAGTACTGAGATGCTGATAAAACGCTATGCAATAAAACAGAGGCATACTTGTATAGCTATAGTAAGCTGGTCTCTGTAGGTTCTCAGCTCTTTCCAGTGCCTGTAGATCCAGGCCTAAAGTAATCAGGTAATCATATAAGAAATACTTTTGGTTATTGAATGTTTTGTATTTTTTTCCATGTATTAAATATATTTCCCAATCTGTTCATATCCTAACAATTCACTGAGTTAAAACACTGAGGAAAATAAATGTATCAGGATATCATGCATGAGTGAGGGATCAATTAGATCAATTAGATATTCACAAGTCCATGGGCCCGATGGGATGCACCCAGGAGTGCTGAGGGAGCTGGCAGAAGTCATTGCTGGGCTGCTCTCCATCATCTTTGAAAGGTCCTGGAGAACAGGTGAGGTGCCTGAGGACTGGGCGAAAGCCAACGTCACTCCAGTCTTCAAGAAAGGGCAAGAAGGAGGAGCCGGGAACTATAGGCTGGTCAGCTTCACCTCCATCTCTGGAAAGATGATGGAACATCTCGTTCTGGGCATGATCTCAAGGCATGTGGAGGAAATGAAAGCTATCAGAAGTACTCAACATGGATTCACGAAGCAGAAATCATGTCTGACTAATCTGATAGCCGTCTATGATGGCATGACTGGATGGATAGACGAGGGCAGGGCGGTAGGTGCGGTCTACCTTGACTTAAGGAGGCATTTGACATGGTCTCCCACAGCATCCTCATAGGGAAGTTTAGGAAGAGTGGGCTTGATGAATGGACAGTAAGGCGGATAGATTACTGGTTAAAAGACAGAGCTCAGAGGGTAGTGATTAGGGACACAGAGTCTAGTTGGAGGTCAGTGACGAGTGGTGTTCCCCAGGGGTCAGTGCTGGGTCCAATCCTCTTCAATATATTCATCAATGACCTGGATGAGGGGATAGAGTGCACCCTCAGCAAGTTTGCTGATGAAACAAAGCTGGGGGGGGAATGTGGCTGACACACCGGAAGGCTGTGCCACCATACAGATAGATCTGGACAGGTTGGAGAGTTGAGCAAAGAGGAACCTTATGAAGTTCAATAAGGGCAAGTGTAGGGTGCTGCACCTGGGGAGGAATAACCCCATGTACCAGTACAGGTTGGGGGCTGACCTGCTGAAGAGCAGCTCATCTAAAAGAGACCTGGGAGTCTGGTGGACAACAGGATGACCATGAGCCAGCAATGTGCCTTTGTGGCCAAAAAAGCCAATGGCATCTTGGGCTGCATCAGGATGAGTGTGGCCAGCAGGTCGAGGGAGGTCATCCTCCCCCTCTACTCTGCCGTGGTGAGGCCGCACCTGGAGTGCTGTGTCCAGTTCTGGGCTCCCCAGTTCAAGAAGGGCAGGGAACTGCTGGAGAGGGTGCAGCAGAGAGCTACCATGATGATTAGGGGACTCAAACACCTCTCCTATCAAGAAAGACTGAGGGATTTGGGTCTCTTCAGTCTGTAAAAAAGACGGCTGAGGGGGGATCTTATGAACACTTATAAATACTTAAAGGGTGGGTGTCAGGAGGATGGGGCCAGGCTCTTTTCAGTGGTGCCTGGGGACAGGACAAGAGATAATGGGCACAACCTTGAGCACAGGAAGTTCGACCTAAACATGAGGAGGATCTTCTTTCCTTTGAGGGTGTCAGAGCAGTGGAAGAGGCTGCCCAGAGAGGTGGTGGAGTCTCCAAGTCTGGAGACATTCAAAACCCACCTGGACGCATTCCTGTGCAACCTGCTGTAGGTGACCCTGCTGTGGCAGGGCGGTTGGACTAGATGATCTCCAGAAGTGCCGTCCAACCCTATGATTCTATGGTTTTTGTTTCAGTTTTAATTTCACTGAAAATTCTTTATAAAGGTAAGAAAACATTGTATTTGTCATTCGTCTCAATTTATATTAGCAAAAAATTAAGCTTTTGATGGCTTGGAAAGATGATCTGTAAGATTACCATGGTTTTGCAGTACATAAATGTTAAGTTGCTTTTGTTAGTTCTCGGAAAGATGTTTTGTAAAGCAATGACTCATGAATCTTGACTGCACTCAGTGATTTCAAGAAGAAGTCGATTCACCATTTATTTCACATTTATATCAAAACATAGTACAATTGAAACTGGTTAGAAGATGCATGTCTATATTCTAGTTTGTAGGCAAAATTTTCTTCAATAATCTAAAATAGTTTTAATACATAACATTTTTCTCTGCTATGAGTAAATTAAAATCAGAATGATATTTTTTTTAAAAAAGATTAAATTGTAACCTAACAATGTGATATATGTTAATGAATAAAGATAATTAAAATTGAGATATGATGAAAAATAACGCAAAAAAAAATATAATGCAAATATTTTCTGTTTATCTTTTAATACAAAAATGTTAACATTGCAAACATTTTATTTTTCTAACACTTTTTAATATTGCTATTCAAGACATTCTTAGTGAAATTTTTGGGAACACTATCTGAAATTTTTCATTGCATTATTTTTAGCAAATAACTCATTATAATACTTTTGAGAAATAGATTAAGGGTTATGGAGAACAATGCAAAAAACTTTATATATCTTTCAAATATAAAATGTAGTCTTCAAATATTCTGCATATTCTTGCTACTTTCAATAAGCTCTTACCAAAACATAATTTATCAAACCTGTACACATTGGATCAAAATCCAATATTCTTTCTTGCCCCAGTATCATGCCTCATAGCTAATGTGGTGAGGTGTGCTATGCATGCATTATCATCTATAACTGATGTTCCTGAAGTTTTAAACATAAACTTCTGTGAATAAAGAGAGCAAAGTACATAAATGTACTTTGAGCTGATTCATATCATCAGCAGATCTGTCACAGAGTACAGACAAGTTCTAGGAACTTGATAGACAACTTGTGCACCACAGTGTCCTTTTCCCAACAATTGTCTGGGTAATTGAAGTTACACATGAAGATCATGTTCTGCTGGTCCAAGACCTCCTTGATCAGTCAAAGTTTCATTGGCCTTGTCATCCTGATTGGGAGGTTGGTAACAGATACCTATAAGATCCCCCTTGGTGACAATCCCTCTAATATTGATGCAAAGGTATTCCATAGAACTTTTAGGGTCTCCACAGCTTACCTCCCTATGCTCAAATTTCTTTTACATAAAGTGCAACTCCGCCTCCTCTTCTTCCCTTTCCTATCTTTCTGAGTTTGTAGCCATCCATTGTGGTCTTCCAGTCATGTAAGTTTTCCTACCAAGTTTCTGTGAAATCATAACTCTCAGACTGGGCACAGAGCTCCAGTTGCTCCTGTTTGTTGCCCAGACTACATGCATCAGTATATATGCTCTTGAGGTTGTATGTTGGGGATCATTCCTTACTACTCTGGAAGGTGCATCTGCACAGAAGGAAATTCTCAAATGTCAGTTGAATGGAGATGCTGCTTAGAAATGAAACAAAAGGCCCCAGTTTCACTTGGCCATCAGACAAAGGTGAAGGTAATACATATGAAGTGGAGTGATACCAATTCTCTGATCAAGACCAAAAGGCCTAGCTATGTTGGGGATCGATAGTGCACGTACACATATAGCCTATTGTCAGACTTTCCTGAACCCTGTTCCCATGGAGGAACAGGATCAAACCATCTGTGCTGCTCACGTTTGTGTGAATGCTGTGCATTTACGTAGGTACTGGTAAAGCACTGTGCAGGCAGACGTGTTTGTGCAGGGGGTGTGTACGCGTGGCAGGCTGTGTTTAGCAGGGTGTGCATGTGTTGTGTGTCTGTTCCTATTGGGGACCACGTGCTCAGCCTTGCTGCCGGCTGGACTCAGGGAACAGAGAGCCACAGCAGCCTCGCCTCTGCCAGGCTACCCAATCCAGCAAGCTCTAACATGGGATATATGAATCTTCAGACTGATCTCGTGTAATACTGGTAAGAAAAAGGGGATTTTTCTACTGCAGGTGAACCTGATATGCAGCAGGGGTGGATGTGTCCTTGAGGAATGAATCAGTGGTCTGGTTGAGCTTTCTGTTTTACTTCCTGTTTGCTTGTTTGCCTACTTGCTATTTTCATTCACTTAGAGGCAAAATAATTTATTTTTTTCCTGTCACCCTAAAATACTCAGAATCATTAAACAGCGAAGATTACTGCTGGGATAAGTACAGCACATCTTTATGTTTATCACAGAGGGTAGTTCTGGGTGGCCAGACTACAACAATCAAATTGCTCCACTATGACTACATATTATCCATAGCAATTACAAAAAACAATCAATCAACCAAACAAAACCTGTTTGCTTTCAGGAGACCTAAATAGATTAAGAAGCTTCTGAGAGGAATTCATGTCCACCATCACCTACTACATGAAAGAAAAGGGTATTTAGCTGGAACGTGGAGGATATAAACTCAAATCCTTTATTTGTCTGAGGAAACGTGGGTTCATGTTGCACATAAACATTCTCCAATGCCCATACTATATGGTATTTTGGGATTTCTCAGCCTTAATAGCATGGAACTGATTATAAATTACACAAACCAAAAAGCAAGAAAAATTCTATGGAGGCTAATTGCATTTTGCTGTGTTATTTTCCAAGTCAGTTCCCTGTCCCAGTTCATTTTGTGAAGCTGTTCACACACTCGTGGGCATAGCACAAAGGTACCGCAGAGGAGATATGAAAGTAAGGAATGGCTAACAACTAGATGAAATGGGGGTGCTTAAGTCATATTGATGAGATGTGTAACTACATTAAATCTAAATATTGAATCTGTAGCTACAGAATACTGTAGCTACTTTTTACTTAACATTCTGATTTAGGTTATCATATTCTTGTTTGGTTTTTTTTTTGTTTTTTTTTTTTTTTTCAGTTTTTAAGTTTTAAGGTGGTTAGAAGTTAGTATCTGCCATGATCATTACAAGACCCTGTGAATTCAACCCTTCAAGGTTTTTAGTTGGATCAAATGAAAGGTCATAATGTTAGATTAGTCTAATATCAAAAGATCCAGGTTGCTTTCAGTATTAATTCACTTTTTTTTTGTGTGGTCAATGAACTATGTTGTAGAAATAAACATTGCAGAAAGCCTCACACATAACTGTACAGAACAGACTATTCAGAAATGAATGAACAATGTTTGTAAGACAGAAGATAGGGAATTCTTCTTACACTGGATTTAAGATTTAGCTGAACATCGAAAAATCAGAGTGTGTATCTGTTGTAATAGAATTGGGACTTGCCTATTCTGTAAATTGTCTGTGTTTCGGAATATTTAAATAAAACTAAATTTGCAATATGTTAGTGATGCAAATAATCACAGAATCACTGAATCTTCAGAGATAGAAGGGACCTCTAGAGATCATCTAGTCCAACTCCCCTGCTAAAGCAGGATTGCCCAGAGCACATCACTCAGGACTGCATCCAGGCAGGTCTTGAAAATCTCCAGAGAAGGGGACTCCACAGCTTCCCTGGGCAGCCTGTTCCAGTGCTCTGTCACCCTCACTGTAAAGAAGTTCTTCCGTGTATTTGAACGGAACTTCCTATGTTCCAACTTGTGCCCGTTGCCCCTCATCATGTCCCTGGGAACCACTGAAAAGAGTCTAGCACCATCCTCCTTCAACCCACCCTTTAGATACTTGAATGCCATGATAAGGTCTCCCCTCAGTCTTCTCCAGGCTAAAGAGTCCCAGCTCCTTCAGACTTTCCTCATAAGGGAGATGCTCCAGTCCCTCAATCATCTTAGTTGCCCTTTGCTGGACTCGCTCCAGCAGTTCCCTGTCCTCCTGGACTTGGGAAGCCAAAAACTGGACACAGTATTCCAGTTGTGGCCTCACCAGTGCAGAGTAGAGGGGGAGAATGACCTCCTTCGACCTACTGGCCACACTCTTCCCTATGCAGCCCAGGATTCCATTGGCATGCACATTATACTATCCATATAAACAAAATGAGTATAATTGTATATATTAGCCCCCACAATATTTTTGTTTGGAAGACAAGGTTTCAATGTATTTTAATCCCCATTCTAATTTTGACTCTTATATCTCTTTGATTAGCGTGCCTGATTTCATCATACTGTGACTCAGTTTTTAGTTTCTCTAACTCTGTTTCCTGTCTTTAAAATTGTAAAGATAAAATATTGACCTATATATAATTTCTACTGTAATCTTCATGTAGAAATTATGATAAGAAGTAGTATTATTTTAGTCAAAATAGGTTTTCAGTTACCATGAACATTTCCCTGACAGCTCAAGGAAGGAAGGTTTTGTTATTATTTTTTACAATAGCTTTCAGGAAAGGGAAAGGGGAGTGCTTTGTGAAGGATACTGAGTCACTGAGGGAGATTTTACTTGAGGACTTAATGAAAATTAGTCATGAGTAATTAGTTGAGAAGATCTTATGTGGAGTTATCAACAGATGGTTAGAGAAAAATGACATAAATGAATTAAAAAAAAAAAAAATTAATATTGGGCTGCTTAATTCCAAAAGAGAAACTAATTTTTATTATTTTTGCAAGGTAGACTTGGTCCCTTTTATGTCATACGTTGCTGTCTAGCTCTTACAAAAAGTTAAAATTCTTGTACAAGTTTTGTTCTATTTCTTCATACCAGTATTTTTGTATGATTCAGTAAGGCAATTATTACGTAAGTATGAAAAAAATCTCTTTTTCCATAAATTTAAACTGTTCTGGAGTCAGCAAAATTGTTTTATAATTCTCCTACTGTACTAAAAAATAGATAAAGCTATACCTTAAAATATGTCCTAGTTCAATTGACATTATAGTGATCTATATTAATAAATGTTATTTTTGTAGGAAATGTATTCCTAATCCAAATTTATTTAAGAGGTAAACTGAATGGGGTGTCCTATTGTCCCATGGCTGAAGAAGTTTCTCCTAAATATAAGAAAAAATGTCAATAATATGGAAAGGCAAGGCAAAAATAACTGCAAATGTAGCCTCAAATTCTCTCTTAAAGTAGACAGCATCAGGTGCCCTTCCCAGTGGTTTTGTCCAGGAGACCAGTCTTTCAAGATCTGCCAGAGACCTGGTTGTACCATGTCACGGTTTCTTCTTGGGCTTCATGCCAGAGTTCTCTTTGCTTGTCGATACATGTAGTTAAGAATTGCAGGAATACTACTATATTAAGAAGGGAATATTGCAATTACGTCCTCTTTCCTGTGAGTGTTTCCAAGTTGTATACGTCTGACTCATGACTTCCAGTACTTTTTCTCTTAAATTGTTATAATTTTTTTTTTTTTCCTTCTTGTTTGCCCTTCCTTCTCTCTCTTTGTTGTCCTGTACCTCAAATCAGGGCATTGACTATTCCACATATAATTTCTTGCCAGATACTTGTGTTTGGACTCCTAGCCCCTCTTCTGAAGACATGACTCCAAAACTATGATAAAGCTCTGTCAGAATCCTTACAGTGTAAATCAGCCAATTTTTCAGAAACCTCATGCTGTCCAATCGCACAATCTTTTCCTATTACTGTAGCCTTTATTTTTGGTTATAAAATGGGTGAGTGCAACTATTTCTAGTGAGAGGGGAATAAAATATTTATTATGCAGTGCTTGCTTTTTTCAAGAAGTAATCAACTTCGTCATGATAATTTGTGTTTGAGGGAATGATGAAATTTTTAGGAGTCTGTTGTTATCTTTACCATTTACTGGGACTACAGTGCCGTCAGGAAGTGCCATGATGCCAATCATCATACAAATGGACAGTAAAAAAATGTCACTGTCCAAAGTAGCCTGGAGTCTGACTCATTACGCAGGAAAAAGTGTTACACAGTGCACGAGTAAACAGTCTTTCACCATCAGAGGTGGTGGTATTTGTTCCCTTATTTCTTTCTATATCTAACACCAGCCTATTTTGAAGCCTGTCCACATATGCAACCACTTGTTGTTAACAGAATTTCATCATATAACTTTAAATATTTATATCTATATGTAAGGATTCATATATTTCCATATAGATGTTTATGAAAGTCATTTATACCTACAGTCCTCGAAGAGTGTTCATGATAGCATATTTAATAATTGAAGACAAAAGATCATAGCTCAGTTAGCAAGTATCACTAATCAAGCAATTCCTAGCCATCGGCAAGGTAGGAAGTAATGTAGCTTGATGCTGGAAGGACAGCCTCTGAAAATTAAACAATCTCTCAGTGCTTGGTATTAAAAGTGCTATATAAACGAATAAAATGTAATGCAATATAATTAGGGCAACGCTGAGGTCAAGCATCCTTTAAATTGAGATTAAGCATATTATTCATGACAGTGTAGACATCAATAGACATGTATAATGTCTATGAAGAACAATCTGTGTAAGAGGATATCAGTAATTGAGCTCGAGATCACCAGCCAGCCAATTCAGACTTCTCTTCTGATGCATAAGCTATATAAATCTTCAGAAACATTATTTTGTGCTAGAACTGCAAACATAAACCTGTGCAATAGCAAGTCAGGGATACAAATCTCTATGCTAACACAATAATGCATTTGTTATTATTTTGCAATTGATAAATGACACACACAACATGAACAGAAAAGTGGGAGGTAGAAGTTGGAAGGTAAAGAAATAAAGGTAAGAAAGAAGAGGGTGGGAGGAAAGAAAACAAAGATGAATGCCTTTCCCAGATACTATAATTCAACAATTTCAGGATGAAAGATGAGAGAAGGAAGTATAATGAGAATAAAGGTGAAAAAATATGGTAAAATTCAGTACAGTTAACTGATGCAAATTAGTCAGTCAGGTTCTCTTGTAGTATTATCACCAGATGCTATGAAAGTTTAATATTTTATGTAAAATGATAAATATACCTTTGAGAATAAATGACGTCTGAGATTTTTTGTTCAAAAGAAACTAGACTCAACCTTTTTTGACTATGATAGTGTCACTTTGCTCATAGGCAAGTTTTGTTGTAGAAAACTTGTTAATTTGTTGACAGGGTGCTTACAAAGGGGCAAAGAAGCCTATACAGATTCATAAACACTTTTTTTTTTTTTTTTAATAAAAATAATGGAAATCATTGGAACTGCACAGGAGTTAGTTAGATTTAAAATGACAGAAACAATACTAAAGTCTTCCTTTAATTTTCAACATGCATTTCATTGTTTTTTTCTTCTCTGTTCCTTTTCTGTGTCTGTTCTCTTAATTAATATCTAAGTGAATAATTGAAATTGAGTCAGTTTTCAAGTAGCTTTGGAAATACAAAGATGAGGTTGCCTGAAACATCATCAACACAATCTAATTGAAATCTAGTTGCATCTAACTCATGGATATACATGAAACTGTATAACTATTTACTTATGTTTCCATGCTGTAAGTGTATTGCATCAGCTGGGTGCAATAGGATAGAGCACAGAACAAAATGTATCAATGGATGCACTACAAAAACCTACATGGTTACATGACTCAGTTTACAAAAGCAGACAGATCAAGGAGGAGTTATAGGGCTACTCTTGGAGAACTGTGGGTAAGCTATGTAGCAAACTGCTATTTCTCAGTGAAGACCCTGGAAAGAGGCATACAGCTCTACCACACGATACACAGGAAAAAAGGCAGAGCAATGGTAGTAGCATCTGCCATAAAAACAGAATCTCTGCATTTTATCTAATTACCCAACCAAACAGACCTCTTTCCAGCCTAGATGCATCTATAGAATCATAGAATCATAGAATTGCCGAGGTTGGAAGGGACCTTTCAGATCAGCTAGTCCAACCATCAACCTAACTCTGACAAAACCATTACTAAACCATATCTCTAAGCACTACGTCTACCTGTCTTTCAAATACCCTCAGGGATGGTGACTCAATCATTTCCCTGGGCAGCCCGTTCCAAGGCTTAATAACCTTTTCAGTGTAAAAATTTTTCCTAATATCCAGTCTAAACCCCTCCTGGTGCAACTTGAGGCTGTTTCCTCTTGTCCTATCACCTGTTGCTTGGGAGAAGAGACATACGCCCACCTCTCTACAAGCTCCTTTCAGGGAGTTGTAGAGGGTGATAATGTCTCCCCTCAGCCTCCTTTTCTCCAGGCTAAACAATCCCACCTCCCTCAGGTGCTCCTCCAGATTCCTTGCCAGGTTTGTTGCCCCTCTCTGGACCTGCTCCAGCATCTCAATGTCTTTCTTGTAGTGAGGGGCCCAAAACTGAATGCAGTACTGGAGGTGGGGCCTCACCAGTGCCGAGTACAGGGGGACAATCAGTTCCCTAGTCCTATGTACCACACTATTCCTCATACAGGCCAGGATGCTGTTGGTCTTCTTGGCCACCCGGGCACACTGCTGGTTCATATTCAGCTGCCTGTCAGCCAACCCCCCAGGTCCTTTTCTGCCGGGCAGCTCTGCAGCCACTCTTCCCCAACCCTGTAGCATTGCATAGGGTTGTTGAGACCCAACCTGGCACTTGGGCTTGTTGAACATCATACCATCAGCTTCAGTCCACCGATCCAGCCTATCCAGATCCCTCTGCAAAACCATCCTAACCTTGTGGGTTTTTTGTTTGGTTGGTTTTCGTCTTGTTTGGTTTTGTTTTGTTTGTTTGGTTTGTTTTGTTTTGTTCTGTTTGTTTGGTTGATTTTTCCCCCCCTACAGATTGCTATTCATTTGTTGGACTGTTAACAACTGCAATATATATATAATAACATATATATAGTATAGTGCTCCATTTATTAGGCAGAATACATAAAAATATTTGATAGCATTTACAGACTGTATGAGGACATGTATATGTTGTTACAAAATGTTTTTAATGTAATATTTTTGCATGGTTACTGAGATAATTTCTAACGCATAAACTATTTTTTTAATCATTTAAATCTATCTATCTGTTATTTAAATCTATCATCCTAGATGCTGAATTTGAGATTAATCAAAGGGATTTTTGAAAGATGAAAGAGGTAGCACAATGTTTCATCCAAAACCAAAAGGAGAATCATCGTAAATAAAAAAAACCCAGAACAATGAGAACAAAGCCTGTAAAAATGGCATTTAAAGTAATTAATTTAACCTAGCTCGTGTGTATAAAAGCAATGAACCATAGATGAAAACATTTAATGGGTAAACAAAAGAACTAAAAGTACCAGCTGCCTTATTGCATGACTTGAGCAAGTCAGATGATTAGACTGTTAATCTTTTTTACCAAATAACAATTCAGTGTCCTTCTAGATGCAAATTACTTTGTTCTTATTTCTGTGTAGTCATACTTGTATTACACAGTCGCATAGAACACTTAAGAAAATCCATGTTAAATTAGAAGAATATGGTGATATGGGCATGTCTTCTGAGCTGAGTCAAAAAATACAGAAACACACAGATTTACATGCACATGTATAATATTTATACATCAGGTAAGTGCATTATTATTTGTAAGCTCACTACTCTATTTAGGAGTAAACTGTCCTCTGTTATGTGTTAGCTAACAGACAGACATCGATATATGGTAGAGGACATCTTTAAAGCTTACTCTAGCTTTCCTCATAGTATCTTGTTTATAGCTGTGTATCATTATTTAGATGCTTATGTTAAAAAGGAGATACATTAATTATTGCACTGAGAGGGATGAAGTAACAGTGGGGTTTAACTAGTGTAAAAAGATTTGGTCTATTCTGTAGACTGTAGTTTTTATATCTGACTATTGAACACAATGTTTACCCTGCATCTCTGAAATGCTTATCACTACTACTTAACACTTGTCACTTTAACACTACTCAATCTTCAAAAAAAAAATTACATACAATAATATTTAGCTCAGACATTTAAATTGTAATGAGTCTGAAAATGGAGGGACGTGGACAATGAGGATATTAATAGCTTTATAACATAACTTGAGAAATAACTGAGATATTATTTCTAATTAATTTACTCTAGCCATACTATTAGTGCTTTTATAGTTGCAATTCTTCCTGAATTTCCTTTATAGAATATTTCTTTGGGTTTTGATATCTTGGTTATTCATCATTTCTTCTGGCTAAAATTTAATATGCAAGTAAATTTATGTATAAAATGTCTATGCAGACATAACTTTGCAGAACTTCTTTTAAAGCTTTATATATAATTTCTGTTTATAAATACATGGGAGTTAATTTTTAATGCCTTTCATATGGTTTTCAATGCTCTTCTGTCATTTATTTGTTAAGAAAAAGGCAGCAGGGGGGCCATACATTCAAAAACACAAGAAATTGTTTCTTTTCTTCTTGTATCAAGGTGTAAATAAATTAAACTGTTGAAAAATATGATATAAATATAGTGAAGAGGAATTGCAGCTAGCAACTCTAGGGCATAATTCTTCTACGGGATCTTTACCTATTTTCTGCCAATTTTGTCACGCAGAACGTCCCTTTCAAGTTATTCTGCAAGAATGAGCATGACTGGTATATTTTATAGCTGACTTGTGTTGATAGCCTGTTTTCTTATATATTTGAAAAAACTGTGGGAATCTGCTTGTCGAAGAGACTGAATATCAGGAGTTAATTAAACTCAGCAGATTCTTAAAATTCATATGAGAAACTAACATCACAAAGGTAACAAAGACAAAAATGCTATTCAAATATTGTGAGGTACAGATAATCTTGCTTCTGCCAATTAAAACTGTCTGATCATTAAGTCAAATAAAAAGCAGTAGCTACATACCAAAGAATATGAACTATGTAGTTTCAATGTTGCACTAATAAAGTCCACAAATTTGTAAAGCAGAATGAATGCTATATCAGCAGTGTTCAAAATAATAATTCATATAATGTTTAAAATGAGAAATATTGACATTCATTCTTTCTTTGATTGATTTTTTTTTCCTCTGATCTTCAATATTTTTCAGTAGTTAGTACCTACAAATTGACTTCATTTGTATCTTCCAAAACAGGGTGTAAATTATTAGTACATCTTAAAGAAAAAAATGTTATCTTGGATAAATGGAACAGTCTGGATTTTTTATTATATATTTTAAATCTAATTTGTCAGTGAGGGAGGTTATTCTAAGACTTGTTTCTTCAAGATTTATACACATATATCTGGTTCATCATGAACAGAAACAAAAAACCCTACAAAAATGAGAAGAACAACTAAGTGCAGACAGAAGAAAAACAACCCTAAAATATTACTTGACGTTTCAAGTCCCAAATACAGCCACTTTCAAGAACCCCGTCCTTAGTTTTAGTGTATGTAACACTGCTTATTTCAACTCCATAAAATTAAAAAAAAAAAAAATCCAAGAAATCTATAAGAAGCAATGGACAGATTTTCTTTTTTGTAGTTGTCTGACAAGGCATGAAGGTTAATTAACCATATTCATAGCACCTGAAGAAGAGCACTACCATTACTTGTGTTGTTCAGTTAAACAATCAAAACTAGCACAAGGTTATTTTTGCTGCCTTGTCTGAGTAAAGAATTAGTGCTTGTAAGACAGGGTCCTGAAAACACTGTACAGGGAATCCGTGCTGAGCTTCTGTTGCAGCTACCACTAGCAAAGCTACAATGAGGGTCCATGTTTTGACTGTACTGTATATAATAGCAACAACTACCATGAGCTGCAGGTTGTCCCTAATGCAGCAGACGGTGGTGTGGCTGGGACATGGGCTGCAACATGGGCTGCCCCTTGCAGATTGGAGACCTGCCCATCTCTGAGCTGCTTGTGTCCCTGGTGCTGCTCGTGTCCTCAGTGGCACAGCAGTTATGCCTATTGGCCTGCCTGGGTACCTTCAGGATCACAGCTCTCAGACTACACATAATATGCAAAGTATATACAGTAAATGCCAAATTCTGGTGCAAAGAATAGACTTAGAATTAATAAAATATCCACAAGAATGAGAGAGAGAGAGGAAAACCGGTATGATTTAGGGAGGGAACAGACAAATGAGATAATTTATCCCCTGGTAAACAGGTTTAATCCCAGAGAAAATCTTTTAACATATATTATTTTTTTCCATTTTTATATTTTTTTTTTTGCATAATCTGGCAAATAATCATCAATGTGTTCAGGATTACTAAAAAAGTAATGGTAGGTTTACTGATTAGGTACCCGTCTGGATTAAAGATAGCTGCAGTAGATGTTAATCTCTTCTGTTTTAATTACTTGTTTCCAATGTTAATTATTTTACATTAAATAATTATTTTTTATATGTACAGTGTCATTGAAATGTTGTATTTCTATTATTAGTGTTGTTATTGATAGACACAAAACACTTCTTTTGGAGGTCAGTACCTTAGAAATCCTAAACTGCAATTTTGAGTGTTTATAAGGCATGTAACTTCATTTTTCTGATTTGCTAAACTTCATCAAAATTTTTCAGACTATTTCAATTTTAGCAAAGTGTAAATTAGAAGAAGGGTTTCCTAGAAACAGGTCTAAATTACAAAATTGGATATTAACATACTATATATATGTATAATTTAATGTTAATATGTAACTAATTAACTAAATATATAGAATTATTTTGTTAACGGATCCAGCATGGTATGTTTATTACTAAGTTCCATTCTAGTAATACTCTTCTAGTAATTATTGTTCTATATAATTTAGTATTATTTTTATAATAATACACAAAGTTTGTTTATCTTAGTCTTTCCAAGTTAATATGAAGTGAAAAATTAGACTCTAAATTGATAGATTCTTGGATATTATGACTAATATTGCCCTATTAGAGCAGAACAAATAGGGCCAATGGAGATCTTGAGATTCACCTTACAGCAAATATAGATTCTGTCATCTTAAAACAAAGTGGGAGTATGAAGACATTCTGTGCTCTGTGTGTAATGCAGGTAGTTTATATGTCTTGCAGGCTCAGGTTATTTTTCTGTTACTTTCTGGCTCCTTTTTTTTTTTTTTTTTTTTTTTTTTTTCTTCTTTTTTTTT
>VXBH01004344.1:63229-101198 GCA_013400035.1 Rynchops niger
TTTTTTTTTTAATTGAATTTTTCACTACCCACATTCTGTCCATTTTAGAGAACTCTGAACCAAGCATTCTTGAGATAAAAATAAAGCCTGACTTTCTTATGTTTGCCTGACTCACGTTTTATCTTTCACAGCAATGATTTGCCAGTTAATTTCTGATGTGTAAACCTTTGTACTTTATGTGGAGGTAGAAGATAATGGAGGTTAGTAAGAATCAAAAACATAAGCCCGGAACTAGATCTCTTCAAAACTATGATGTAGAATTACTATTGACTCTGAATTGTACTAGTTGTTTGACTAATCAGCAAAACCTGTTTTGCATTTAGGTTTATGTTGCAGCTCTCCAAATAAAGGCGACTTCAATGTATAAAGAGAGGGTAAAAGAAAGACTGAGAGAAACTTTTTACCAAGGCCTCTAGTGACAGGACAAGGGCCAATGGGTTTAAAGTGAAAGAGGGTAGATTTAAATTGCATGCAAGGAAGACATTTTTTATGGTGAGGGATGTGAGTCGCTGGACCAGAATACCCAGAGAAGTTGTGGATGCCCCATCATTGGAAACGTTCAAGGTCAGGTCAGATGGGGCTTTGAGCAACCTGATCTAGTGAAAGATGTCCCTGCTCATTGCAGGAGGGTTTGACTAGATGATCTTTAAAGGTCCCTTACAGACCAAACCTTTATATGTTTCTATGTTTCTACAATTCCATGTTTCTACGATTCTATGGATCTGTGATTCTATTAAGAAATTAAAGCTACCATCATATTTTACCACGGGGGATGTTACCCCAACTTCCTCAGCAAACCTACTAGTCAGTAGTTGTTTCATTGTCTTACAATGTCACTGTTCTTGCCTGTAATATGTTATTCAGCTAATTTTATTCAGCTTTGTAGATTAAATTTTGAAAAATTATGAGGCGTCCCTAACTAAGATGTCTTTCTCATTGAATCTATAAAATATTGGGAAAATCTGCCACCGTAGAAAACAAAAGCTACAACAGAGTGAATTCATAAGGCACTCCATTGCATAAACTCAAGTTTTCTCCACACAAAGGAATTATTTTTTTATCTCTACAATAATAATAAAATGGATCGAAAGCCATCAAGATAAAGGGTGTTTATTTCACTTTAATCAAAACATAATCAAAGGCTATTGGGTAAAAATCAGAGGGAAGGGCAACAAGGCAGCTATCATGGTGGGAGGCTGTTATAGGCCACACAACCAGAATAAAAGGATGGGTGAAATATTCTGCAAGCAGCTGGGAGAAGTCTTACAATATTTAGCCCTTCTTCTCCTGTGGAACTTCAATTTACCAGATGTCTGTGGGAAATACATCACAGTGGAGAGGAAACAGTCTAAGAGATTCCTGGAATGTGTGGAAGATAGCTTTCTGGCGCAGCTGGTAAGGGAGCCAACTAGGGAAGGCACCGCACTGGACCTGTTGTTCACCAGCAGAGAAGGACTTGTGGGTGATATGATGGTTGGAGGCTGTCTTGGGCATAGGAATTATGAAATGATAGAGTTTTCAATTCTTGGAGAAGTAAGGAGGGGGATAAGCAGAACTGCTACCTTGAACTTCTGGACGATGGACTTTGGCCTGTTTAGAAGCCTGGTTGACAGAGTCCCTTGGTAGTCAGTCCTGAAGGGAAAAGGAGTCCAGGAAGGCTGGACATTCTTCAAGAAGGAAATAGTATAGGTGCAGGAGCAGGCCATCCCTATGTGCTGAAAGATGAAGAAGACCAGCCTGGCCGAACAGAGAGCTTTGGCTGGAACTCAGGAAAAAAAAGCAGAGTTTATGACCTTTGCAAGAAGGGGCTGGCCACTCAGGAGGACTACAAGGATGTCAGGAGGTTATGCAGGCATAAATTTAGAAGGGCCAACACCCAGCTAGAACTTAATCTGACTACTGCTGTAAAAGACAATAAAAATGTTTCTATAAATACATTCACAACCAAAGGAGGGTTAAGAACAATCTCCATCCTTTATTGGATGCAGGGGGAACATAGTGACCAAGGATGAGGAAAAGGCTCAGGTACTTAATGCCTTCTTTGCTTCAGTTTTTAATAGTAGGACCAGTTGTCCTCTGGGTACCCAGCCCCCTGAGCTGGATGACAGGCATGGGGAGGAGAAGGAAGCTCGCATAATCCAAGGGGAAATGGTTAGTGACCTGCTACATCACTTAGACACATACAAGTCTATGGAGCCAGATTGGATCCACCCAAAGGTATGGAGGGAGTTGGCAGAAATGCTCACTGAGCCACTTTCAATCATTTATCAACCGTCGTGGCTAACTGAGGAGGTCCCCGTTGACTAGAGGTTAGTGAATGTGATGCCCGTCCACAAGAAGGACCAGAAGGAGGATCTCCCTGCCTGACAACTTCTAAGCAACTAAGCCAGATGATTTCAAATAACATCACACATAAGTCTGTGTCTTTAACTAACATATGCTGACAGTTCATAGTTTTTGTCCAATTCTTATTAAAATTAATGAGAGTCTTTCTATGGACTTTACAGAGATGTGGATCTGACCAATGTCTGGTTAAAATGAACAGAGAAATTTCTATTCCTGCCATTAATCATTACAAATAGAGAAGAAAGTAAGAAACAAGTGTTCTTACTGGATATATTTAAAAAAATTTAAAAACAAAACAAAAATCATAAAATGATTTCCACAAATTCTTTTAACATAAACTGATAATGCAATGTAAATTATCAGAAAGGCCAGGGCTCATGAAGACACCCAACAGCACACAATGGTGAACATTAGTTTTGTTAGCGTGCTGTTACAATAGCTTTTTGCTATCAGTTCACTGTTCCATTCCTCTTGGCTTTTTTCAGTAATGATGATCATGATGGTGACAGTTACACATAACAGAAGTCTTAGTTACAGATAATGACAGTGAAACCCACTGATTTTTATTTTTTTCTTTTCCATTTTTTATTTTCATATGAAACTATTATTTCTTGTCAGCTTTTTTCTTTATCCTGTCACCACTTTTGTGCTGTCTGAGCTGCAGACAGGACTGCAGCGTTGCTGTTCCAAAGATGACTTTCCTCCCCTCCTAAATTGATCACCTAAGCTGATGATTTACATTTCGACAAATTGGTCCATCTCTCTCTCCACCCCCTACTGCAAAAACTCAAGCGTTACTTCTGCCAGGCATGGTATCATGCCTGCTAGGCATTGCCAGGTCCCTCAGTGCCTTGGTCTGCAGTGACTCCCCACAGTTCCTCATGTGTTCAATGAGAGACAATATTTTCTACAGTAAAGATTTATAATGTACATCATTTGATTAAATAAAGGACCCACAAAAGGGCTAAGAGTCTCACATGAGTGAGGAGCCTGCTTCTATTGATGCACTGAAAAGAAAATATTTGGTATGAATGCACAGCACAACCTTTGCACCTGTGTTGGTCAACTACAGGAGATCTCTGAACTGAACGCATATGCTTTAATCTGGGTTATAACAAAGGGCTCGATACCAGAGCGAGACTTGTAAGGCAATCTCAATTAATGTTCTTAAATAAGATTAGAATTTTAGTTAATAAAGGTATCATCTAAACAATCCAGTATTCCAGAAACCTAGCAAAAACATGGAAACAGATATGTCCAATATAAGAATTTAAAACATTTTGCAAGTTATTTTGAAATGCTTTTCATGTCAGCACAAATCTGAGACTTTTACAGTTATAGGTTTAATATTTTATGACTTATGCAAAATATGGTGGGTTTAGCAAGTCTGTGCTCTCTAGCACCATACTTTGGTTGCTAGCTTAGTACAGTATTAGTAACAGTTTGTACATCACCAATCCTGTGCCTGTAGTAGTAGCAGAAACAACAGTGTTTTTTGTCCTTACGATGTCATCAGAAAATAGTTGTTTTCAGAGTAAAAATCCTGCAACAATCCTGCTCATGCATCTATAGCCATAAGCAAAATTCAGTCCTTAGTAACATACTTAGTATTTTTTATCAGGCTGTACCACAAAACTGTAGCATGGAATGCTTTTCCAATGAAAATAAGTCCATAAGAGTTACAGAAACAAGTCTGGTTTTATTTATCTATCTCCGCTTTATTACTTAAAGGAAACAGCAAAAACAAACACTGGAGCAGGTTGCCCAGAGCTGTTGTGGACTCTCCATCCTTGGAAATATTTGAAACCCAGACTGAGCAACTCACCTTAGCTGATCCTGCCTGCTCTGAGCATGGGAATGGACTAGACGATCTCCAGAGCTGTCTTCCCGCCTCGATGATTTTGTTAAGAGTGTATGACTGGTAATTCATTGTTAAGCAAGTCAGTGAAATGCTATGATATATGTTTTTGCCAGATCATCAATGCAGTGTTTGAGATAATATGACCTTTGTGTACCTTTACGTTCCCTTCTTGCTTGCTATTGGTATTTTTATACGAAGTAACATCCACATGCTTGCATCCTACCACATTTTTCTTGATCGCCTTTATATTCCTTTACTTCTTTCTCTGGTTTAGTTTACTAACCTTTAAGACTGTGTCTATTATTTTTACAAGCATCGTACTAGTTAAATATGTGCTATATTTTACAGGTGGAGAAGAAAGACAGAGAATTAATTTATCTCTTTTTTGGTTCAGACTATTAATGCTAGGTCCTGACTGGAGGAGACCTCACCTATCACAGCAGTGCTATGTTTGTGAAATTTGCTGGGTTAAGCAGTCCTATGGAAAGCAGACAGGGGAATCACACTGCGTGTACTGCTCATGGTGCTTAGGGAGACTCTTCATCAGGAGTGCAATGGCCATAACCTGTGTTTCTGAAAGATGCCTATATCTATTTAACCTACATTTAGTGCTTTCTCAGACTCTAAACAGTCTGGAATTATAAATATAAAAATAATTAAAAGGGTTAATTTATAAGTAGAAAAGTACAAATATAAAAATTACATTACTTTACAGTGTGTTTCTATAAAATTATGTCAGGGTGATAAATAGGCTTCAGGAAACTGCTAGAAAAGTCATTCAAGTTCCAGGAACTCTGTTAATATTTTAACCGAAAGAAGTTTAAGCAATAACTTGATCATGATCTTCAGTTGCTTTTAACAGAAAAGAAGACACCTTAGATCACTACAACACAGGAAAAGCTGCTATCGAACATCCGAAGCTAGAAGAATTCAGGCTACATATAAGGTAAATATTTTTAGCAGTGGAATGCCAGGGAGCAGTGAAGGCCAGCTGCTCCCAAAGGGATGGGAATCCAGGAGTCAAGGCTGACCATGCACAGGCTGCATCCTTCCTGATGGGGAACAGTCCTGCAAGGACTGAACACAGGGGCAGAGCTGAGGACAGGCAGTAGAGTCCATTGACATGACAAGCGATCAACCAGGTCCAGACACCCTCTAAGAACTCAGCTGGGAGCAAAAGGAGAACGGATCAGGGATAGATGAGAATTAGACTAATTTTTAATGCAATAGTATGCAACTGATTCAGTCTATAAATGGTAGTATATTTTGTTTCCGGTCTTACTGATCATGCATTAGATAAATTCAAAAGTGTTTGTTGTTTTGTTGAAATGTAATCTTTGCACTGGAAAAACAATTTTCTCAGCCAAGTGAAGTTGAGATAATACAGATGTTTCACATGTTTTCTTTGACTTTGAAAAAAAAAAATAAATGCAGAAAATAAAACACCCTTCTGACAACATCAAAAGGCATAGGGACTTTGCAATCATGCTTGGTTTTGCTCTAGGGTTTGTTTTTCATAAACCTTTATTATGACATTGCAACTTTATAATACTTATTTATAATTACTTGTTGCATAAGAGACTCTATTAAGGTCTACAATTTATAGTGATCCTTCATGTTCATCTTCATTCTTTATTTTCTTCTTGTAATGAGCTTAGGATAATTAGAAAGAATGAGGGTGGGTGAGATATTTTTAGTCAATGCTTTTACTGATACATTCTAATGCAAGCTCCAAATATCTGTTTTTTATTTAAAGAAAAATTTAATCAAAATCCAGATCATACTTGGTTCACATTGCATGTGAAATTAAATGCCTGTAATTCTCTGTGCTTTAATTTCAAATATTCTTTCAATCTGTTTTTTTTTAGGTATCCAAATGCAAATTTTTGCTAGTCAGTGTTAATTTATGACCAACATATATGGTAGATTTATATGTGTGTGTGTGATGTGTACATTTTTCCACCTACTCCTTAGTGTGTTTCCTTCACACTATCATCTCTATTCAATACTTCTTTGTAATCTCCTCCCACCCACTCTGTATGTTTTTTGCCTTATTCTTTTCACTCTATCAGGAACAGTTCAAGAATTTCTTCCAAATGCTAGGTAATCAGAATTCATACCTAAGCACAGGTCTTTTAAATGTGCCTGTCAATGTTTTATCTGACAGGTTTCTGCTCAGCCTTCCAATACCAATTCTGATTTTGATACTGTCTGGATTTTCTTGAAATGTTATGCTCAGCTGTATCCATACAATCTAATTTATATATTTGATTTTGACTGTGCTTCTGAAATGAATCTATTACCGTCAATGTTTTTGCTACATAAGGAACACATTAATGTAGAATTGGAATTCTCTTTTCCAGGGGTGTAACTGCAATCATTCCATGGATATGTTTCAGAGCCTTAATCAGATGCTCAGAACCTTAACCGTTAAACAAGACACACAATGTGATGTCATATTTGGTATCAAATAAGTGTTACGACTTCAAATCTCTGCTTATTGCCTGATTCGTGTGCCAGTCTGCAAGAATTTTCAGCTTGTCAGAACTTGTACTGCATAAGATGCTGAACTGCATGACATTTTCTATTAAATTCCAGCACAGTACATCCTGCTTATATGCAGTCCCTTATTATAGAAATTCAAGGGTTGTTTTTCAATTATTTAAAGGACATATGTGCAAACGAAGAACAGGCTTAAAAGAAACAGTGCTGTCTTCCAGTTTAACAGACCTGCTGCTTTACTGTCTAAAGAGCTCATCTTGCTAAGGTCATAGGTTGCCTTCAGTTGCCTCTCTGATATCCCGCCTTCCTGTAGGGTCAGAAGCATGTCACTTAACTCTTCTGTGCTTCATTGTCACAGGAAAAAGAGAGACAGAGGAGACACTCACTGAAATACATGCCATTAGTTTTAAAGCTCTCATGGAACTTCATAACAATTCTATGCTTTCTTTGTGATTAGATGCTACCTAGTAATCTAATGAAGAATGTGAATGAAAAATTGGTACCTCTAGCGTCTTATTTGTCTTCTAGCAATTAGCTAAGTGTTTTTGTCAAGTAGACCAGCTTTATAGATCTTACTATTTTCATAATTTGCCAAGGAAGACTAGAGGTATAGTATTGGGAGAGACATACATAAAAGTGAACTGGAAATGATGATAACTGGTTGGACAAGAGGCTGATATGACTTGGCCTCCCCTACTTCTAGTGGGATTACATGTGAATGTACTTTACATTTGTTCTCTGTGTGATCAGCAGATTGATATTTCTGGGAAGAGTCAGATTTAATTCCATGCACCAACCACTGGACAGTGCATGTGTAGAAATTCCATCGAGCATTTCTGGGAAACATTGGCTTTACTGTGATGTCAGGCAATGACTGCTTGGCTTAAAGACTAAATAAACTGGTTTTTGTTTTTTTTTTTTTTTTGTTTGTTTTTTTTTTTTGTTTTTTGTTTTTTTTTGTTTGTTTGTTTGTTTGTTTGTTTGTTTGTTTGTTTTGTTCTCTGGATTTATGTCAACATCTTCTAAGAATTTTGATTGTCACAGCATGATATGTGCATAAAATATATTCAATAGGATTTCCAAGTTTTACTGCAGTCATGACCAGAATTTCTGATATATAAAGTTTACTGGGGACAGATGACCTCTTCTGGTCATCCTACTAAGAAAACTTCATTGAAAGGCAGCTCTGTATATAGCAGAAAGAGATAAATGTAGCAAGGTACGTTTAGAGAACTTAAATTTAGGAAAGGCATTTATCTAGTTAGGCAAGAGCTTATTGCATTTTCTGTGATATTCATTTCTCTACATCATTCAGGACATATTGTCTACCTATACATTTTTTTTTGACTGGAAAATGGCCAGTCAAAAACGTTTCGGGTGCCAAAGTATTTAATATTTGTGTCAACATATATATAGTAATAATGACAGGTTAGAATAAAATGTGAAAGTGGTCATTACACTCTGATGTCAGGGGAAAACCAAGAGAGATGCTGTATTCTGCCTATAATTTAAAATCTTATACATTGCTTGTTATAAACAAAGATTCATTTGATTTCTTTTGGGACTAATGCGGCACAAAATAGTCTTAAACTAAAGATAAGCATATATTGAGAACAACTGAATTCACAGAAAAAAAAAGCTTGTTTCTCTGTCTGTCTCCCTTTTTTTTTTTTTTTTTTTTTTATTTTGTTCATTCTTTGCTAAGGTGAAAATTATCTGGGAGAGTTTAAGAAGTTGGGAGAAGAGTTTTATTTTTAACTTCTACTTTTGAAAGCTTCTGGTTTTATCTTCTGAAACATAATTTTTTTCTTTGCTTTCTTTGGCCAAAGTATGCCTTCAGCTGTGAGAAATGGTCCAAATCAAATTAGAATATTTTATTCAGTAAGATCTAGTTTATTGAGGAAGTCGGATATTACATATTATTTAGACATCTCAGATATTACAGAAGTGATAATTAATAAGTGAAAATCTGAAGAACATGAGACACATAGTAAAGAAGAATACAGGGAGAAAAATATATAAATATGTCGATAATGATGCAACCTATTTAACAACCTAAAACTTTAACAGAACAACTCTTTATAGCTAGATTTGGCATGACACTTGGTCAGAGAATAATATTTGAGCCATTTTTTTACAGATGAATGAAAGATATTGTCTCAACATTAAGGTTCTGACAAATTTTTAAATCTTTGATAATCAAATCTGAAAATGAAATCTCAAAAGTGACTTGCTTAAATGGTCTAATTTTGTATTTATTAGTAAGTTTTTTCTTTCCTTTTTTCTTTTCAGAAAAATCTCACTTATGTTAAAATAGGGTGACTGCCCTTAATTCTTTACTTGTATTCTTATTGAAGACCTTTGCTAAAACTTCTGTGGTATTCTCTAAACAACTTTTTATACTTGTACTGCGGTCCAAACTAAATANAAGACAGAGCTCAGAGGGTCATGATTAGGGGCACAGAGACTAGTTGGAGGTGGGTGACGAGTGGTGTTCCCCAGGGGTCAGTGCTGGGTCCAATCCTCTTCAATATATTCATCAATGACCTGGATGAGGGGATAGAGTGCACCCTCAGCAAGTTTGCTGATGACGCAAAGCTGTGGGGGGGGAGTGTGGCTGACACACTTCTTTCCTTTGAGGGTGTCAGAGCAGTGGAAGAGGCTGCCCAGAGAGGTGGTGGAGTCTCCAACTCTGGAGACATTCAAAACCCACCTGGACGCGTTCCTGTGCAACCTGCTGTAGGTGATCCTGCTCTGCCAGGGGGATTGGACTAGACGATCTCCAGAGGTCCCTTCCAACCCTATGATTCTACGATTCTATAATGCTATGTATTACAGTATGCAATTATTCCTTTAAAACTTTTGTAAATCTTGAAATAACATGCTGGTTTAATAGAAATTGCAGAAAATTAGATGAATTACACAGTTGTCAGAAGTGTGCATTTAAAAGTTGACTTAACCAACTGATATTTGAAACTGTGAAGGATGTTTCCATCCAGTAAATATGCAGTATCAACAATTTGTGAGAAGGCTGTTTCAAGCTGTAATTGGTTGGCACTGTGTAACATCAGCCTTTCACATAACATAAGGTCCAATATCATATGACTCCTATGAATAAGGCTCATAGGATAAATCCCTTCCAGTAAATAAAGGGGCCAGGCCCTCATTGCTTTTTAGAGAGTAAGTGACCCGGTCTCATTCACCTCCATATGGTTATATTCTCTTCCATAGTAAAGCAAGGTAGCTTCATTCATGCCGCCTACCCGTTGGCCCATTATTCTCCTGAGCCACAATCAGATATTTTGTGGGAGAATGAGATCTGTCATGGGATAAATTATGCAAGTAGAGCCCTAACAATTAAACCATAAGAGTGGTTGTTCACCAGTCTTTGAGCTACTACAGCATCTCACTCTGTTTATTTCATTAGTATAAATGTCACCTTGAAACTCCCTTTGAATCAAGGAACAAATTAGTAATGAAATATGTTTGACATGGTCTTTGTTATATACATAAGAAGAGGAAGAAAATTCCGTTCTTCGGAACATGTAGCATAAAGGAAGCCAAAATCACCTTCCTGGATTGCAAACCAAATCTGTATTTTTTTTTGCCCCCAAACACTCTGGACTTTCTCATCTTATTTTTCTTCTCTACTTGCCTCTGTACTTCTCTTGCTGCCTTTTGCATTGCTCCCACATTCAGGCATACCCATCTCCATTATTTTTATTATCAGGTTCTACTGAAAACTTTTTTCTTCCATATACTTAGTTTTTGACCAGCTTCACACTCTGTTCCCTTTTTGTGTGGTTGCAGCCATTGTTTCATCTACCCTTTTTTTACAAAGAAGCCTAATCACTTCGTAAATTTATCTCCAGCAAATGATAGATTGCATATTCTCCGATTTCAAAGAGCCTTGTGATTGCTTACAACTCAGAGATACTCCTGCTGCTAGAAACCAAATTCTTTGTCATAATACACAGTTGAATGTAGGCATCTCCTATGCTTGATGTCTTTAAAAATTGCATTTCCTGCTGAGAGAAGTCACTCTTTTTACTATGAATTTCTTTTATGTGATGAAGTTTGCTTAAAAGCATTCAAGCACTTCCCAGAAGCAAGTGTTTAAAGGCAGAATACAATAAAAAATGAGAATTTCAGCTGGCAACTTCCACTACTGAAAAAAAAAAATAATAAATCTAAGCCGTAGGGCCACACATCCTAGAATACTAAAGACTTAATCAAGGCGAACCAGCTGTAAATCAAGGCTGTAATTCTGCAGAAACATATAGAGAGACAGTAAAAAGCAAACCAAGCAATAAACAAATCATAAACAAAATATTGCCTTTTGTTTAAAAACTTGTCTCAGAGTAGCTATTTATAAAATTAGATTATTCAGGAATATTCACTAAAGTACTTTCTCTAAATCTATAAGAGGTTTTTTTTTTTCTTTAATAAAAATATGAAAATGAAAATGTTATAATTTTTTCTAGGACAGTAGAAAATTTTATCAACAGGGTTATCTACTTTAGATAATTCCTGTTGCAACAGCTGTATAAAGAATAAAGGAGAATAATAAGAGAATTTATTAATATCTCAGAAAATGCAAAAATCCTGTTTAGAGGAATCATTAAGGAATACAGTTAATGTGATACAGACCAGTGATCAAACACCCAGGAGCAATTGTGATCTAAGGAACCTTGATCCATAAAATTCCACAGAGGAACATTTGACAAGTATTTGCAGGATATTTGGTAGTGTAATAGCCCTTTTAAGAAAACTTAGGTTGCTTGGGAAGATTATTTGGTAACCTGCAGCTGCCACAATAAGACATGCCTCCCCTTGTGAGTCCTATCATATGTCAGAAGGTGTGCAACTGATGAATCAAGGCATGTCAAATGCTTGGGTCAAAAACTAGTGACACAGCCCAAAATTAGGCATTTTCAACTAAAAATCAGGAAAAGAACATGAGTCTAGTGTTCTGAAAGGACAGTTTAAGATTATTTCCAAGGCCAAAATTTAGAACATTATTAGCCAAGCCTCTAAAGTTATGAAAAGGTTTAAAAATAATGAATGAACAGATGAATGAACAAATGAATGAACGAATAAATGACTTGATGATAGCTCTTTTTTATGACTTCCAGTATTGGACCTTTGAGCTTATATGTGAATAATCAGTTAAGACCTTTTCTGAAGCTAAGAGAATCGCACATCTATCTTGTTTAGAATAGAATAGAATAGAATAGAATAGAATAGAATAGAATAGAATAGAATAGAATAGAATAGAATAGAATAGTTCTAGTTGGAAGGGACCTACAATGATCCAACTGCCTGACAAATTTAGGTCTGACCAAAAATTAAAGCATATTATTAAGGGCATTTTGTAAATACCTCTTAAACACTGACAGGAATGAGGACTCAATTACCTCTCTAGAAACCCTGTTCCAGCGTTTGATCACTCTTGTGATAAACAAATGTTTCCTAACATTAGGTCTGAACCTCCCCTGATGAAGCTTTGAACCATTCCCACACATACTGTCACTGGATCCCACGGAGAAGAGATCAGCACCTCCTTCTCTACTTCGCCTCCCCAGGAAGCTGTAGAGAGCAAGGAGGTCGCTTCTCAGCCTCCTTTTCTCCAAACTAGACAAGCCCAAAGTCCTTAGCCATTCCCACAGGACATGCCTTCCAGACCTTTCACTGCTTTATTGCCCTCCTCTGGATGCATTCAGGTACCTTAATATCCTTTCTAAATACTGTTCAAACAACAGAAATGTAATTTATTAAAAGAAAGACAACATTGTTCTCTAAAGACTTGTTGGCCCAAATGAAAGAGCAACACAACACCCCTCTATAGTACATCCAGTACAAAAATATATGCATATTCAGTCTTATTGACTGTATTATCTGCAGGAGGTCCTTTTGAGTCTAAAAATATTTTTTTAAGACAAAAATATGTAAATGAAACTGATTTTTCCTAGAGCATCTCTCTTCATGAATTTTCTGATTTGTCTAGACTACCAATATGCTTATAGTTCTACCAACCGTTGTGGAATATTGAGTCTTAGACTCAACAAGAAAGAGATCTGAAGTAAGAAATTAGTGGATATCCACTATATGGTTTCCCCATATAAACTCATTTCATTCCTCGTAAATCTTTGTGTTAAAAATGGGTTGATAGTGTTTGTTTTGTTCCTATGCGGTGTAAGATCAATAAACTTGAAAGGTTGGATATTTATCCATAAAATCAGAATTGCAGTTTCCTTTAGGTGGTTGACTGCACTTTATCACCCACAATATTTTCCAGCCATATTCTGACTGGAATTTACTTTTAGGAGACTATGTAGATCGTCTTGTACGACAACATTTTGACAACTGTACTGTAAAGAAAATAGAGGTTTTCATTGATGTATAGTCTTGGTATACATAAATGACTGATTTATTTATTTTCTTTTTTTTTCATTAAAAAGAAGTTATAGAAATAGAATGCATTTGTTAGGAACACAGATTTACTGCAAGAATATTGTCTACCCTTTCAGCCTTTTCCAGATGTCGTTGATAACACCTCTTCCCTAGGACAGCAGCACTCCAGCAGTGCAGCAGCAGCAGCTGGTGGAACTTGAACACATCTGCTATTATTTGACATTCCCCTCCAAGATGAATCCAGGTGCCTTTTTCCAACTGTTTGCTCTCTCATTCTTAACTTGCATAGACAGTCTGGTACAAGTATTAAAAAGACATGAGTTTAAAAAAAATAAAAATTGAGGATTGGATGTTCGCAGATTAAAAATAAGTGACACTTCAAAGATGAAAAACCTTACAATTTTTGTTTTTAAACAGTAGCGAATATGTTTATTCTGACTTACTCTGTGTAGATACTGTTATTTAACATTATTATCCTTTTTTAGTATACTAGTATAATATAGTACACTAGTTTTAAGCTAGTAACTAATATTTCACACAGCAGTTACTAACTACCTTTCTTCATTTGAACAAAACCATTTCTATGACAATATTTTAACTCACTGAGAGTTAGAAAATGTGTGCTAGGTATCAGAAAGTAAGTTTGGAAATGAAGAGATGCATTAACAATCCATTTTTAATGGAAATTCATATATTTATTTTATCAACAATGAAATATAATTTAAATTAATGTTTAAAGTTATCCAAGATCTAAGGAGTTAATGAAAGGTATATAAAACCTACATTTTTGTAGGGCAATCTAGTCATACTCCATGTCTATATGATAGTGATTAAAGTAAATTGTCACTTTAAAAATATATGAAAAACTTATTTTTTTAACCTAATAAAGTTTAATTGAAGTATTACAAGTTAGATTTTGGCAATGCGTTTGAACATCAACATATATCATTTTTAGTTGAATGACAGTCTTATTCAGCATGTTTTCAAGTGTATAACTGGAGACAGTATCTGGATCAGAAATCCGATTAGCTGTAAATTAGAATTCATGAATCAGCTCTTAATGTTACTACTTAGATAAAAGATGACATCTCATTATATTTTTGGCCCAACAAGGGGATTTCATAAGATAATCAGTTTTACTGAAATTTATCTTGTTTTGGCTGAAAACATGTTTCACACTTTAAAGGATAAGACCTCCATTCAGGGAAGGTGATTTATTTCTTGCTTAGGGTGAACAGTGATGTTTTCAGAGATATAAGCATGTGTTAGATGCCACTTGAAATGGCATTCAGGAAAACAGTTATTTAAATGTGTGTCTCATTTTTTCCTGTAAGATGTAACTTCAGATCCATGTGTTCTGGTACAGTTATTTTGCTTTATAAGTGTTCTGTCAGTCTGGGAGGCAATGGTATTTGTTACTTTCCAGTTAATGAATATTTATCTTTTGTTATATACATAATTATTGAATTCATTAATTGAACTGCCCCTAATCTGTCTTTGTCACTTTTTTCGTAATATTTTATGAAATAAATTCTTAATCTTGAGGGCCTCACAGAATGAATCCCAAGGGTGGAAAGGCTGCCAGACATGAAGCTAATGGGAAAGAAGTGAGAGAGGTAACAAGGATAAGGCCAGTCATGGCATGGGATAATGAGCAGGTACCTGCCTGGTGGAACACTGGCACAAGGAACAGACCCGGTCTCAGAACCAATATTTTACAATGAAGTAAGAAATCCCAGAACTAGCTGACAAGTTTATAGTAGGCTTGATAAAGCAATTTGTAGCCCAACATAGAGTATTTTGTTTCCATTACCCAAACTGGCTACTTAAAGCTAACTCAGTTATCTGCATAGTATGGCAATTGATAAATTTATTTCTAGGTATTTTTGTTTCACCATGGTCAATTCATTTTTAGGCATTTTTTGCCTTGGCTTCACTGTTTCTTTCTGAAGCATTTATAGTGTTAATCATCATATTTATGGACCTTTCACTTACTTTTTTTAAAATTACTTTGTCTGTTACCATCCTCCACGAGTGGTAGAGCAAGGATTACGTAAAACTGTCCCAGACATCCAAGAGTCACAGATAAAAGCACGAAATAATCTAGCATGAATTACTAATGTAAACGAAATAGGACTGTAGTAGGTATTCTTGTTCTTGCACAAATTTATTAAGCTTATTTGGTGTCTTGACTAAAATTTGTACATAATCATAACTGTATATATTTTGTATATATTAGAAAACCTTTAAAGCTGTTAGTGAAAATTTTCTTATAGCCATATTGTCTGTTAACGCTTATAAACTTTAGAACAGTCATTCATATTTTTTAACTCTTTCCAGTCATCCTCTGATGAATGTCCATGCTTAAACTGTGTATTTAAAATTAAGTTGTATTTTTTAAACACACACTTATACTTACTGCTTTTTTGTGATATTTTCAGGAATATTGGTTGCATTTCAGAAATAAATGTACTCTTTTTTTTAATCTATCCCTGTTTTTTGACATAACTATATAACATATGTAATTATAAAACTATATTGTTAGTCCTAACTGAATTTTTCTTGTTATGTTTCATTACTGTAACTGTTTTTAACATAGCACATGTGAACAGTTGATTTTTACAATTTAAAAGGGTATTCTACCTGATATTTTTCTCATTATCTTATTGCTTAACTTTCTCTTTCAAAAGCAATTTTAACTCCTTGACACAAATTTTTTAAAGGACTATTTTCTCAACATTTTAATTTTTCAGTACAGTACATTTAATTAAAAATAACGCTAAGATAACCAAGCTGAAATATTAAGTGAAGATGTCTTTTTGAACATCCCCATTCATGTGGATCTTTAGGACCTATTTCTCTTCTTGGGATCTAAATCGCTGAATACTCACCTAAAGGTAGGGGCTTAATTTAGATATTCTCATCCATCAAGAACAGTGGCACTGTCACTTACCTCTGCACAGTTATCTCATGATTATATTGGAATGCTGTAGTATTAATTTGCATGTCTTTACTCTAAAGACAATTCCATGACATTCCCATATTTCTTGTGCTCAAAAGTAATGAAAATTAAATAGGAAAAGGGATGCAAAACACATAACCTGGAACAAAGGAAATCTCAGCCTTCACAGGCTTCTAGGATACAGAGATGACAGAACAAGATAGTGTCCATCTCTATGCTATTTTCTTTTCACAGCTGAATGTGTTGAAAATATCTTTAAGAGGAAGTCTTACTATGTTTTTAAAGCACTTTTTTTTCCTTACCTTTTTTTCCATTGCTTTCCCCCATCCGCCCATTATAGGCTGATTTGTTTGCTTTCTACAGTTTTGGATGTTTGGACAAACAAGAATTCGTACCAAAGTGATTCTGTGGCAGCTACAAAGGTAAATACTTACTGAAAAGAGTAACAGGGAATACTCTACACTGCAGGGAAATGATCAAGTTTCTTGTCTTTGTACAACAAGTTGTGGCAGTTTACAAAAAGTTATTGTGCTATCGTTATAGGCCTCAGATCTATGTACTATATTCTTGAACCCCTTACTTTATTTTTTTTTCAGTCTTGTCATAATCTTATAGACCTACCAGACTGGTTTCAAAACCACTAGTTTCAAAAATAGCTTTTGAAATTTCTTCAACAAGGATTCTTTGTGACTTTGTTATATCAACAAATATATATAAAAAAAAAAAAAACCCAAAAAAACAACTAGGAAAAATATGATAGTCACTAAGTCAGACAAATTTGAGGTTAAGTGAGACTGCATGTGCTCCTCAGTGGGAAGTTCTAACCCTTTTTTTTTTTTTTTTTCCAATGAGCAGAATTATCTTTTAGAACAGCTAGTAGAGACATTTCTCACAGTAGATTCACCTTCCTTCCACCTTAGGGGACAGAGAGCTAGACATATAAAAAATGATGGTACAGTTGAGTTATGAAGACTGCCTGAGTATTGGAAAATGGTATTTTCTCCTAAACTCGCTTTATGATTCTCCTTCATGAGACATCTGTCAGCTCTAAGGGACTTAGCGCAGAGAAGGTCGGAGGCTCTAGATTGCTGGAAAAAGCCTCACATGTAATTCTGAGCAGAAACAAAATCTCAAAGCTCTTAGAAAAATGCACTCACTGTTGACACAGTCAGAGAGATTTATTATATTCTCTGAAGAATTACTTTGGCTAAGATATGAGCAGGAAGATGTGGTGCTCAGAACCAAAATGACTTTTTAGCAATGCTGACAGTTGAGTCCTCAGTAACAGTTACTTCTGGCTTTAGACACCTAACAATAATGTATCTCCTTTGTGGTCATTTTGTAGTTTTCATTTCTGTTCTTGATAAAGTGAAGTTCATCACAGAAACCATGCCTGTCTTTTCACTCACTCTAGTGTATGGTAGTGGGGTTGGAGGGAAGGATTTCACTGGACCAAATGCCACAATGCATGACAGACCCTCCATGGTGAGAATGTCAATATTTTTCTGGAATTCACAAAGATGGAAATTTTAGAAGGGAAAGAGGTGTTTGAAATCATGTAAGATTTCAGAATAGACTGAAAATTAAACTAAAACCCACAATCAGACATGTCATACAAAACAGTAACTAAAGCAGTAATAAAAATACAGCCATATACTAAAACTGCACAACAATAAAGAACAATTAAGTGTGTCTAGGTAATTTCAGTCTATGAGCTGTGGAGAGGAAAAAAACCCCAACCAGTATTGATACTGAATACCACTCAATATCAATACACCTACTTTTATGGAGGAGGAAATTTATACACAGTAGGTATAACTAATTCTCTGTAAAGGTAAGAATCTCTTATGCCAAAGGTGAAAATGTCTCAATGGCAGGGAACAGCAGAAACAATTATCAAAGTAAAACAGTTACATTAAAATAGTCTGTTATAATTAGGTGAGAACTTGAAACAGCTTTCTGAACTGACTGTGATACTGTCCTTTACTTTCTCTTACTCAGGTTCAGCAAGTTCTTTATGACAGAAAAATAAAATGTGCCTTAATATAAAGAGGTAAAAGTGTCCTCCCTGTTTTGAAGCATATAACTAAAATCAACATATTGTCTTCTACATGTTATACCTGTAACTCACATAATGCACTGAGTAACAAAGGTACTTTTATTGATAGCTTTTAACTGAAAGAAAAGAGTGATCTTTCCAATGTAAAGGGTATCAGATGTATTGAAACTTGTTCTTTTCTAGAGCAAAAGATGAAAAATAATGAAAAATATGATGGACTCTGAAAAACACCTCACTGGTAATGCTATATAATTGCTTTCCAACCCTTCTATCAGCAGTGAAGCTTCAAAACATTGATCAAAGATGATGACTAACACATAATGCTTGGGCTGCAGAACATTGTTAGAATTTTTCACCCTCATAATAATTGTAGCACGAGCCAGCATAAAGATGAATATTTTTTCTTAAATGGTTTTTCAGTCCAGACAGATAGGATTAACAGAGTCTGACAGGAACGAGCTGTATTAGAACATCAATGTCAATAGATATATCATGGGTAGTTGCCTGAAATGGATAAAAATGCTTTGAACATTTTACATTACTACACAACGTAAAAGCATTACTCACTGTCAAATCCCTGCTCCACAAAGAAGCCATGTAAAGCCTCAACTGACAAATTGCAAACTGAAACTGTTTGAAATTAAATGTATTGGCTGATGACATAACGTGCTTATTACCTTACCTCCTGTGATTGAATATGATTCGTCATTAATGATGTTAAATTTGAATGGTGCTATGGAGTAAAAGTTGGTTAAGAATTTCCAAAAGTTTTATAAAGATGCTGATTCATCAGAACCAAAACTAACATGGGAATGTGTGACATAGTTAATGAATTATGCATATGGAAACAAATAAGAGAAATAAGATTAAAAACTAAAGATGATGAGTTTTCATACTTGTTGATATTTTACATTTGTAGTTATGAGTTTATGTTTTAACTAAAAGCATTAATACTCAAAAAATCAGAATTAAAATAAAAACTGAGCTAAAATTTTTGGACAATAGGAAGTTATTCTTTGGGGGGTGACACCTTGCAAATTTTTAAACAATCTATTCAAATAATTTATGAAAAAGAATTTCTGATTATGGCTATTTAAACGTCACAATGATTTCTAATTCATTTACAGATCAGATTAGATTCATTAAATTTGTGAAATTAATTCTGTTTGTTTTTTTTTTTTTTTTTTTTTTTTTCTTCAGGTTCAATTATAAACAGCTAATTATAACGCAGTATGCTATTATAGTATTAACTATACTATATAACTGGAGATTGCTATTAATTGAATTTGTAAATATAATGTGGATATATGACCTGCAAGAAATTCAAACTCAAGTCAATAAATCATAGAATACACCACAGAAATTATTTTCTAAAGCATCGACAATGTGCAGAGTATAAGGACTCTTCATTTTTTTTTGATAATGCAATACATTGTGGGTGAAAAATATTTGAATAATCCATAAAGACTGTCTTTTAACATAAGAATGTTAGTTGCTTTCCAGAATTCAGAAAAATATTGGGAGGGTTTCAAGAAAGTAAATTTCAAGAAGCTTAACTAGAACCTAACAATTTTAATGAAGAAAATCAGGCTCACACTGCACCCTAGAAAAAAAACTAGTCAAAAAAGACTACTCTCTGACTGATGGTTCCAGACAGTGACACATTATTTGCATGTACAAATATTAATGATGACGGAAAATGGATACTCTTTTTCTAAAGAGTTCACAGGAGTTGAATTACTTGAGTTTAAATATAAACTTTTAATTTCTTTGCAGTGCAATTTTTAAAAATAAACAAACAAACAAACAAACAAAACAAAACAAAACAAAAAGCTGAGAGAATTCTAGTACTACATTTCCTAAATTAAAGAACGAGCAATATCCTCTCATTTTCTTCAATTAGTATTTTTCCTTAAAGCTGGAATTTATTTTGACTACTTTATATGTAGTTCAAATTATTAATGTAATATTCTTTTCTCAGTGCTAAAGGGATAAAATGGTGATATGTGTTTGCTTCTGAAGCACTGGGTCAAAGGTGAAAACTCATTTTGGCACAGAGTCCTACAAATGTGTTCTAGAGACTTTTACTTTCAGTTCATATCTGCATCAGGTCAGATAACAAACAACTCATTATGAAATGAGTTACTTAAATTCGTAGTGCCTAGATATTTCTACCACAAAAAACAAGTTCACAGCATTGCTTATATTGTCCCGTAAAAGGGCAAGGAATCACTGACTCTAGCTTCGGGACTCATATTTAGAGGGGGTCCTGTCCATAAGGTGAATGCATATTGCCAAAGTGACACAGAGATCCTTCTTTGCTATAGACTCTCTGCATCAGGTCCAGTCAATCAAAAAGCTAGGGACTACAAGTCTGATATTTTTAAGAATAATTACCCTATGTTAGATTCAGTGTTATGAAGTGTGACACAGCTTTACTGTATTCACTGTATTCATATTACTTAAACTCGGTCTTGCTCTGAACACAATGATTAATATAAAATGGAATTCTTAGTCTCACTCTACTTGAGGTTTTTCTGAATTGTTTGGCTGGCATCTACTATTCCTAATCTTTGACTAGGACTTCAGGATGCAAAATGTATTGTAAACTTCCTAAGTTTTAAATAAACTATGATTTTGTATATTATGTTGTTGGAAAACTACCTTTTCATGCTTCAGCTTTCAATAACAAAAAAAAATTGTTAAAACAATTAAGTTAATAGATTTTCAGGTGCAGGTCATTTCCTTTTTTTTTCATTTTTGTTCCTATACCTCTTGCAGGATGATGGAATGATTAAGCATCCACTTACTGCCTTTTTTTTTTTTTTTTCCCCCTGTTTCGTCAGTTACTAAGGAGGTGTTTATACTTCTGTACAGGATTTTGGACAAAGTAATATGTCAATCTTCTGTGACCCAGCTGCCCCATACCTGAAAATGCAGACACTAAACATGTTCTGATCAAATCTAGCTCTTCCAGATATAACTCAGCCTGTTTATGTCAAATACACATGCCTGCTTTGTTTTCTAACCTCATTCAGCACATCTAACTCAGGAAGACCTAAGAAGTTTCTCAAGAGCCTGGTCTCAGACAAGGGTGCTGACATTTATGTCCTTTTTTTCCTCCACTTTCAGTCATGCAATGGCACAGAATGCAGTCAAGAATACAAGATAAATAAATCTGAAATTTACTCATAGGTGATTTTCTTGGCAGCAAATGCTTTTTTATACAATAGCAGTGATAAAGTCCAAAGTTTTGTCTCAAAATTGGGTGAGATCTAAGGCAACTTCACCCATACACAGGATATGAGTAGCCTATGAAACAGTAGAAAAAGAGATTCAATGTGCCAAAAAGTGTATTGCTGTATTAATGACACACATTTTACCTTTCCTTCATTTGCATATGTTCCTAGGCAAATAAAGCTAACATTTCACTTCAGCTGAATCACATGGACAAAGAGCAAAAAGCCGCTGCCCTTACGTTGGCCATCCACAAATATCTGTCTCGAAATATTAGTGCCATTCACAGTAGTTAGTTAGGGGCATTTGTCAAGTGCAATTGTATCTTAAGGTACAGCAAAACTGGATGGCATGTTGTGCTGCTTGTGAAGGAAGCTGGCTTGACTTGACTTGACTTGTAATTAAGTCATATTAGACATATATGTATGTGAATTGCACATCTTTCTGCAGAATGAATGGACTGGATTTGATATGTTCATAACAAAGTGATTTAGTGGTAAGTTCTTTTCTCAAAAAAAAAAAAAATGGATAGGGAAAAATAATAAACACTGAAAATACTTGTAGTTATAGCTGAATGGAGTTGTTTGCTATTTGACAATAATGGTCAATTAAATCTAAACTTTTGGTGGGAATATATAAGTTTTGAGGAAACTTGCTATTGGGAAATGTGTCATGGATTCAGGTAAGAATCTTTGGTCAGAGCAGAAAACGTCTGCATAAATTGTGTGACAAGTGCATGATAAGTGCACTCACTTGGTTTTCCCCAAAGTAACATGTATTCAATTTGTTCCAACAATAAAATTACTTGTATGAGGTAGGACAGACCCAGCAGAAAGAAATCCAACCTAGAAACTTGCATTAGCACTGTCATGAAAGCATTTTATTTGAAGAATGGCAAAACAGTGAATGATGCCTAACTTTTTCATATCTGAGTACCACAAACAATAAGCTGTGACTGTCAATGACTGCATGATAGTCCTTTTTTTCTCTTGTCTTTCATTAAAGGAATTTAAAAGGTTTTAGGTCTTGGTTCTTTTCCTGATGTGACATAGGAAACATTTTTGCTATATGCCAATGTCCTGGCCTGAGGTAAAGAGAAACAACTTCCTGTTCGATAATTTTATTTCTTAGCTAGGCCTCTTCTAACTATCGGAAATTAAGAGCATATTGTGCCAAAAACGGTTCGTTCTCAAAATGATAAGACCAATGTTTACAATTAGTGCCAAGGAATGGTACGCAGAGAGGCTCTTGCTTATTCTTATTGCTATAACAACCAAAGTCAGCTAATTTTGCTATTTGCCCTGTTGGAGGGTCAGGAATGGAAAAGCATAGAGGGGTCGCACCTGTGGAGAGGAGTGGACAGGTGACCCAAAACTGACCAACAGGGTATTCCATCCCATCTGCCTCATGATCAGTGTAAAAGCTGAGGGATCAAAGTGTCAGCTCTGTTTTCTTCAATAGCCGACATCTGAGGAGGACCCTGTCTGTTCATCTGCCTTTGATCCTGATCCGTGGGTTCCTGACTCCAGCTCTGGAATTCAGTTCCCACCCGTGGCTGAGTCCAATCTAGGACTTCCCCAGTGCCTGCTGGTGATGTCATCCTGGGATCTTAATATGGTAGTGTATATACTGTATCTATTTCATTATTTCCTTTTTATTTTATTATTAATATTTCATTAAAGTAGTTTAGTTTCTTCTGAACTCATAAATCTCCTTACCTCTTCTCCTCCTCTCCGTATGTTCACTCAAGATCTATCTAAGAGAACAATAAAATAGAAGCTTACCTTAAAACTCCTTTATACTTGGGAAAGCACCTCCATAAATATTACATACTCAGCTCTGTTATTATTATCACCTATTGACTTTCAAATTAAAGGCAATCAATCGTTCTGTGAAAATCAAAGATGACTTTTTTGTAAGTAACAGCCTTGCAAAACCCAAGCATGTCAGTAACATGAATAGGAAGAGTAATCTAGCTGACATTTTTGATTACATGGTATGAAAAGCAATTCAGGGAAACAAATAGCAACGGCCCAAACACTCTAGTGTCTATTTTTTCTTGTATTGAGATTCAATAATGTTATTTAAACCAAAGTGAGTAATGGCTTGATTGCCAAACTGAAAGATCATACAAGAAAATAAAAGGAAAAAAAAATGGGTAAAACTGGTACTGAAGCAGATACCCCCCCTTTATTTTCTTTTGAAAATGGAAAAAAAAAAAAATAGCTCAATTCAATTTGAAATACTTAATTTCTTATTTTTGAAACTTTTAAATAGACTTCCATTTATTTCAATTTGGGGAATTTAGATAAATTCAGTTCAGGTAAATTTAGCAATGAGGACTTCAGTTTGAAATGAAAACATGGCATTTTGCTTTTCAGAACAAGAAAAAGGCCATATACCTTCCATTACAGTACTGCTTTAACAATTTGTTGTGTGGATGCATGAATAGCTTAATACTTCCCAAAAGGGTATCTTTGTGCAAATTAATATGTTACTGCTATGGCTGTATACACTTGAACACAATTGGTATAAAAACCTGTCCTTCCAAAATAATCATGTTTTACACTAACTTTACACACTTAAAATGGCTGAAGGGCTGAATAAATATTCCAAAGACAAAACATAATTTTAATTTCCTGATAGGCAATTAGTTGTAAAAACCATGCTGGGCACCTTAGCTGCAACAGTATTTTCAAAGTCACATCCAATCTGCCATTCCCTTTGGGTACCTCTGTAAGTGGGTTCCAAGTCAGTCAAGATTTTCAGCCACAGCTTCCTTCCCCTTTTGTTTAACATTGGCACCCAAAAAACCAAAAGAATTCTAAATTTTTAAAGGCTATGTGTTATTTGAACATAAAGTAGAACTCTTTTTTCTCTCTCTCTTTTCTTCCCCCCCCCCATTAATGTACAGAAACACGGTGGGTTAGTGGTATTAAACTGTTTGGTAAATGGCTCTCTCCTTCCTTCGTCACAAGGTATGTGCTTCAGGTGTCACTGTCGGACCAATAAGTTTTAGAGAATCCCTAGACTGAAACATCAGTCCCTCCAATTCCGCAGGACGGGGATGTCTGCCTATGACTGTCTATGGGGTAAAAAGGAATTACCAGAATCCATGCCCTGTCAAACATGTGTGTGTCAGTCAGCAGAACTGAGAGCACAGCTAGCGTCAATGCTCCTCCTGAACACCAGAGTAAATTAAGGCATCTTTGAAGGAAAAAAAGGTCTCACAGAGTTGCCTGTTGAAAGGGTAGTTATTGCTTTTGTTTCAAGTTGTTTTTTTTTTTCTAATAAAATATATCGGTTTGCATATTTCCAAGCTGAATTTCATTTCTTTGCTCGTGTTTTTAGTGTCACTATTGTAGATTTCATTAGTAAGTCAATATTTGCCAACATGCATCGTACAGACAAATTTCATCATAAGTAAGGTGTAAAATTGATAGCAATACTCCAGTGATATTATTGACAGTATGATTCACCACTGATATTGGTTGCTACTATATGCCCATCTGTATTCTACCTTTTTCATAATCTGGGATTAAAATTTAGAATACTTCAGGAAATTCATATATACTTTATTTATTCACTCACAGAAAATTAATAAAAATACAGTCAGATTCTCTGTTGACAGCTTTGTTACCAGTAGTTTGATACCACTATCAGACAGCTCTCAGTCTCCATGTCCATTTGTACACAATGTTGAATCTTCTGAGGAGCAGCATTACACACTTCAAGTATAATTGTCATATTTTTTTTTTTTACTTTAGACATCTCTTTATTGTAAGGATAGTTTGCTGTAATACTCTTCACTAAGAACATTTTTCAGATTGTAATTAATTCTGTTCCGTCTGGAGGAATGTTACCTACCGATCAAACAGAGAGCAGTCTTAGTTCCTTGCAATTAGTGTCCCTATAGACGTAGGTGGGTTTTCTGGTTATAGTGTTTGCTAACAATAGGTACACCTAATTTTTTTTATATTTGCTATTCTTTTCACCCAAGATATCCATTAAAGTTTCAATCATCTGTGTTCAATCAAGTTTCTCATCTGTATTTTTTTAACTGAAAATGCATTTTCTTCATTCACATACAATCAATCATTCAACATATGGGTTGCAAAGCTACATATAAAAAGGATCACATGTAGACAGTACCACTGTTGACAATAATAATCTTTCTTTCTTCTCTTAATAATACTACTGTCATGCTGCTTGTATTTTTTTTTTGTTTGTTTGTTTACTTTCCAGAAATATGTTGGTGATAGCAAAGATACTTCTGCCTTTCTAGAGCTTTAGCAGTAAAAAAACCCAATTGTGTTTTCTTAACGCTTCTGAGAATCATTCTATTAATTTGTCTGTAGAAATGTCTGGACAAAGGTTTATTAGAATGCAGTGCAGACACTTTTGGTATTGTGAACCTAGAAGCATTGTCGTCCTTTGAATTGTAGGTGGTAAAAAGTCGCAAATTATGTCCTTGGTGATGAAATGATATTTTTCTAAATGAACACTGTAAGTGCTATGCACATCTATGGTGCTATATTAGTGCTATGAACAGTGATGACTCATCTGAGAACTGGTGACTCAATTTTTTAAGATAGACTGAATGATTTCACTGATCTAGATTTTTATGTTTGGTTTGCTTCATCAGATATGACTAAAACAAGCAATACTTCCTTTCCCTCTCCATTGCACTGGCCATTCTTCTCACCTGGACTGTCATATTAAAGTTAAAAAATGAAAATAAAGTGATGATGCATAGTTCATCTACAATGAATTTAGATAGCATAATTGTTGAAGCAGCGCAGTTGTATTTATTTGCTCCTTTCTGTAAAGCTTCATTAGTAAATGGTATGTCTGGATCAAGTTGAGAAAAAACTTAGGTCTGAGAGATGACATTCGCTATTAAAACATTAGATATCTTTTCTTTCCCAAATCTGCCCAATTTCCCTCTCCTTAATTATAAGAGAAGTGTTTACTAAATGCCTAAAAATGCCATTCCCAGCTGTTAATAACAACATTTAATAATGATAAACATCAGAACTTATATTTTGGTAACTTTGATAGAAACAACCACGTCACAGTTTAATACTTTTGATAAATGCATTTGTTAGCAAATAACTTCCTTAGAACAGGTCTTTTCTCAGTATTATATTATACTCTGACAGATTCTCTCCCACACCTCCAAACTGAAGAACAAATAGGCAGAATTTTTGTAACGTAATGCCTTAACAGTGTCAAAACACTTTATGTTAGCATCTTCGACTATTGTATATTCTAAATGATACTACTGAAGTGAAACTTTTCTATCTTATCTATACAAAAAGTTTTGACCTTATCAAGCAAAAATGTTTTGACAAGAGAAATTGTAATACTTCAATAGTATTTTGTTTCAAAATAATATTGACATTTCATATTTTGGTACCAATTGATGATGCAAAGAATATGCAATTTCATCCAGCTCCACTAAGATCTTGGGTTAATATTTGTTTTTTATAAATACGCCTTCCTAAGTAATATTTTAATAAGCTCTTTGACATCCTTGATCCATGCTAATGACTTGTTTAACAGGAAACTCATAAATCACTTTCTCAACTTGCTAACATTCTCCTTTACCTACCTTTCTGATTTCAGTGGTTATGGAGAGACTTTACTATTTACATTTTACAAAAACCGTCTGTTTCATCAGGAAAAAATTACACCCTAGCATCACTATCACTGCCCTGTCTGAGCAATAGCTCAGGCTTTTCTTATAGTTGCAATTACTCGCTTATTTGTCCTCCACAAGGAGTTTATAATGTCCCCACTTAAGCAGCCTCCTCAAAAGATGAAACCTATCTTCTTTTCCCTGGGGTTTCAGCTAATTCTCAGCTTTTTACTATCCTACTATTCCAACATTATTTCAGTGCTAATTTCCAATGATTTTTCTAAATTCACTCTCAAACTCCTCAAAGCTGATTTTTCAGTTCTCTTCTTTCTTATACGTACCTCTCTCTGCTTTTCACTACAAAGTTCCTCTGTCTCTTAGGAGTAAATCAGAGTAGTTAGCCTCTGTCCTATCTGGCTAATTGACCTTGCAAATTTACATGAAGAAAACAACAACCAAAAAAAAAGAGTCTTAAAAAAAACCATAAAGCAAATAGGAAAAAAAGAAACTCAACAAGTAATTTTTCACGTTCCAACCACACCCAAACTCTCAACACATCTAATATTTTTTGCTGCGAATGATAGATGACCTTTTTGTCATTGCTAAAGATGAACCCATTTCATAAGTTATCTAAGGAAACAATGTTACTTATCATTATTAGTGAACAGTGGAATTCTAATTTGAAGTTTTAGTAACTGCTACTAATACAAATAAACAGAATAAATTTAAAGCTGCACAATATAAAGCATTTAGGCCTTTTTCTTTATTGCCTTATCCTCTTAATCATTGTTTTACACCAATGTGACACAATTTCAAAGTGATAGCAGGGGTTTCCTGTTTAGTAGGACATCCAGTAAAAATAAAAATCACTGTATAATGAGCTAGACATGGAAGACTCTGGGACCACACTAGAACTGTGGGAGATGCTGTCTGAGGATGCCTGCCACCCTCCTGCAAAGCACGTCTACAAGGTAACTGTTATACTTTGTACCAAAAGCCTTCACAAAAAAAACAGACACACAAACTGTAGAAGACCTAGATTAAATTCCTTTGCAGTGGGATTTCACTGTCATCTGCCCAGTACTGGATAGTTCTCCAACCATCAGGTTGGAGACCTAAAGAAAGGTCTGAAAGAAACACCTTCTGGACACCTAAGGAAGATTCATTAAATGTTTCTTGTTAAAGGTCACACACCTTGACTGAAATAATAATAATAATAAAAAGCCCTAAACAAAACCAACCAAATAAACAACAAAAGAAAAGAACCCAACTCAAAACAAAACCAAAACCCCCACAACTAGGTTAGAGGGAGAAAGACAGAAACTGTGTGAACTTCAACCTGTTATTTCAGCTAGAAGAAGGCAGAGAGAGGCTCCCATTGCTAATGACTGTGGCACTGTTCTGCATAAAGTAGAAAATCTTCAGCTAGTGAAACAGAAAGAATTGCAATCAGTAATGCTCCCTGGTCTGTAGGCTGCAATACTTCGAAGGGAGGTAAACAATACTGTTCACATTCAGTGATATATGAAACTATGTTGGTTTGAATGAAATGGAAGTCAAGTTTTCTATATGATTTTTATTTTCTTTCTCCTTAGGGAGGAGCTGCTATCAGCACTATGCCACAAAAACTGTGTATTCAGTATTAGTTAGCAGTAGAATTAAGTCCATCTCCATATTTATTAGATCGAAATGTTGTAATAGGTGAATCTCATTTTCAGACACCATAACTAATTATGCAGTGTGTAACAGCTAGTTTCCAGACCCAGAGATGAGAACCTTATTGGGGTCTTTATAGACAAAGCACAATAATTACCTGGGAAAATCAGAACTAGACTTTCATGAGATTTATATAGCGTACGTAGTATTTAGATAACGTATGCCATGATTTCTTTTTTTTTCTTCACTAATGAAGCCTGGAACTTAACCAAATTCATATGTGAAGATGGTTTGCAGATGTCCTAACATTTTCTGAAATTATTTCACTTTTATGTTAGGGAAGGCAGAATTTAGTTGCATGTCTTTCACCAGAAATACAATAATTGCCTATGAAACATATAGAAAATAAAGTTTCTCCAGTATTCATGCTGTTTTGATTAATTTTAATAAGCATTTTTAATAGTGTCCTGTAAAGACATCATTCAAATATGGTACAATTATGTTTAAGCCTTTCATTATAATTGTCTAAAGTTAGGTACAACTAACATTTAAAGATGGAGTTGTGTGGTTTTTTTTCTGTTCCCCCTATTATGCTAATAAATATATCCTGAGTGTACGTGGGATTTTACATGCAAATATTAAAAGGTATGAAATCATTATTTAAGGTGGTCATCACTAAGAAGCGAATGAAATATGTGATGTAGTAAACAAAAGATATTGGGCACGTTCATAAACTTCCTTTGGTAGTGGCCATGGGTAGAGAAGAAAAAAGGTGAGTGTGTGCAAGAGACTGTGATCATTAAGGGAGAATGATTTATCATTCTCAGTTGTGCTAATTTTATGTGAAAAGTAAATCGCATGTACTCTTTGGAGGAAGTGAGATGTTACTTCTGAAGCATGAGACAAACTTAGGAAAGAGGAGTTTGCAAACCGTGATGTGAAGCAGAGGCAGACAACCCTACTGACTGTTCTGGAAACCTAAAAGTGTAAAATGGGCAGTAGGAGAATTATATACTTCGAATTGTCCTACCAAGTTGCACTGTACTTTCTTTCTTTAGAAACCATTATTTGTTCTAGCTTCTATTTGCTAATGTTCTTTTGAGCTTGACAATCTCTTTGGTGTTTCTTATGGTATGGGTGAGCTATCTAGCCCTAGCCCTGTCCCATGGCCAGACTAACAGGGTATCAAAGATGATAAATTTCTGAATCCTGCAGAAAATTTAAAAGGACAAGTAGCTGGCTCCCCCTGACCTGGGCCTAAGCTACTAAGACAAGAAAGGCAGAAACTACAGAAGTTGTGGGAGGAGGGTATCAGGAGCTGAATCTAAGCAAAAGATGACAAAAAATAGTGAAACAGGTGCTGCTGTTACATCAAGGGATTGATGTCTAAGGCCAAAATTAAAAAGCAAGGATGTAAAGTCAGTAAAACTGGAGGAAATGGTGAAAGAGTTTAATGGATGATAATTATTTATTCAGGAAGAGGAAATGGGAAAACACTGACTATAAGGTAAAGCAAAGCATGTGATTGGGGCTGTTTGGAGGTCCCTGGCAAGCAGCCCTGGCCTGCAGATGGGTTCACCCTGATGGGATCACCTATAATGGTGCTAGTATAGGAAAGTCAAGTGTGTGAAAATAAAATCTCCAAATGTTCTCTAATTATTGGTATTGCATCATTTTGTAGCACCTGAAAAGTTTTTAAGCTTACAATGTCTTTGACGTTACAGCTGCAATGAAAAAGGAAACTGGGTTCCTCTGAAGTCTGCTGCCACAGCTGCTGGTCTGTGGAAGTTCTGTGCAATATACCCTGATGCATAGACCTATGTTTAGTTTGGCTGAAAGCAACATCTTTCACAACCAGCATTTAGTTCTCCTGTTTGTATAAAAGACTTCCAAGAACTCTTTTTGTCTGTAACTCACAGCAATTATTCACTCGCAGCTTGGACCTTTTAATATATTACAGTAATGATAGTTCTCTGAATGTGTACAACTGAATCAGGCATCTTACAGTGCACACTTCACTGCATTAATCATAAAGAATAATGTTTCCATACAGTGCTGTTTTAGAAGAAGGATATTTTGTCAAGGTTTAATCACTTGCCACTAAAGCCTGGACAATAAATTGACAGGGCTGCTCCACTGAAACATTTCTGAGGTCTAAAGCACAGCCCTGTTTTATACGCTCTCCTTGGAACAGTCTAATGATTTTGTACACTTTTTGCAAAAGAGGAAGATTGGACTTAAAAGGTGTCACGTTTTCTGAAGCAGTGTGGTAACTGTTTGGATCTGTTCCTACATAACATATTTAAGAAGAAAGCGGATTAACTAGGCTGATTGGAAAAACGTCAATGGCAATGCCTCCCCTATGGTCTGATACTCTTGTGTATTCAGCTTCACACTTGCCAGCTTAGTGATCAACATCAAATCACCACCCTTCTTGCTGTGTCAGTATTGTGGCATCAATACATGTGTAGAAAAGTGAGCTGTATTCAATTCTGGTTATATAATAATCAGGAGTGATAACTAAGTTCTTGCTGGAATATTTGTTGTTGGGAGATGCATTGGACAAAATTCAGCTTGACCTTCAGACTCCAGTTTACACTCATCAGACAGATTTTTTAAAGGCGTCAGATGGATCTACCTCTTTGCAAAGGCCAAGTCTGAGCCTTTGCTTGTGATCTGTGCTTCACCCCATTTTGGTCACCTCACTTTCTGAGGCTGGGTGTCTGGCATCTTTAAATGTTCTGGGAGGAATTTATTAGGTTTTTGACTGACTAGAGGTTCAGGACTGCAGGATCACTAAAATGTCTTAATGACATTTCCATCTCTCCCTCCCTCCCGACTTTCACTTTATTTGTTTATTTATGCACTGAACCCAGCTCAATCAAAGCTTGGAATCTAGGCCTATATTTATTGTAATCTGAAGAGATTGGTTCTGAGAATCATTGTGAGGCCATCAATATTGAAATCCACAATGTTGTTTTTGTAGTCACTTTCAGACAATGTCTTTACTTTAAGTTCAGAAACTCTTAGATATAATGAGCAAATACTTCTAAAGGGTTGTGCCAGGTATGAATTTGTTGAGTATCTTTCAAGAAAAAGCAATATTTGAAACTATCAAGGTATGCAACATAGAATAAGATAACAGAATAGGGACTGACTAATGAAGAGCCTTATTAACATCTACTAGCATCTCAGTAATGATAATACCATTCTATGAACCAAAATAGATATTTATGTACAAAAAAATAGAAATCAGTATCCTGCAATATATTCTGATAACATGTCATTGAGCCAATAATAAAAAACATCAACCTATTTAATACCTTTTTGTTTTTTCCCTAAAGGAATTCAATAAAATATTACCTCATAACAACTATTCTGTATTTAAGGTTACCTTACTTTAGTTGACATTCTTGTTCTCTCTTTCTGGTACTTGTTATAAAAAGAAATAACCATAAAATTTGATCATAAAGTTTAATAATAAATTAAATTAAAATATAGCTATATACCACACCTAACATTTGTTTGAAATGTCACCTCAAAAAATGACCAAGTCACACACCTAATATAGGAGAAAAAAAAAAAAAAAAAAAGAAAAGAAGAAATCATAGTCCCCAAAGAAGAATAAGTGACTACAATTCAGAATTCTCTTTCTGAATTAGAGAATTTCAAATTAAGGTAGAAATAATATGAATTAAAGTATCAGGATTTGGTATGATGGACTTTATGTCCCCCGTGTACAAAATTAATTCAGTGTGTACAAATTGATAACAATTCTGGGTCTCAGTTTATTATCCTTATTTATGTTGAGACATAACATTTCAAACTGTCTTCCCACCCTCTTTGCTGCAGAGCAAGGGCAGAGTTTGAACTTGCTTCATCACTGCATCCAGGAGGAAACTGGACAAAAGAAAAACGGGAACCCCTTTCTTTTCCTCAAAGTCCCATGTGGTGTTCAGTGTTGCTGAGATAGCATTTGACATTGTTCAGAGCCAGTAGCAAATTGCTAACCTCTGGGACTAATGAGAGAACAGGAAGGAAATCATGCTTTTGTGACAGAATAATATCTTTTCTTGGTGCTTCCTGAGGCAATACAGCTATATGCTTCTTTTTAAATAGGACTACAGAGAAAGAGACATGACACCTCAGAAGAAACAAAATGCTGGTTTTGTTCAGGCTTTTTCATTCTTCTTTTTTGGTAGCAGTTAAATTTGTTAAAGCCTTCCTTAATATTTGAATAAATTTATGTAAAGCACTGATAATTGTGCTGTAAACTTTTGAATCAATCAGACTGATATTGATGGTAATAATATTGCCACTAACACTATCATAGGACTAAACCCTAATATAATGGCAACCTGGAAGGATAATGTTGATTATAAAGCAGATGAATCAGATTTTGCTCATGATTTGTATATGACCTGCACAAAATTTGGATAGACCTCCCAGTTCATAGTTATGTCCTATTGGCATCAGAAGAGACGTGCTTGCTTATGTGTTGTCCGGTAATGGAGTCCTCAGAAACAAAGCGATCAGCAAGCACTGCTTGCTAATGTGTTCAGCTTTATATTGTTGCAGGACATGGTGATATACCATGACCCTACCTGTTCCTTTTTATAAGTAGAACTTCAGTTATTTAAATCCGTGAACTACGGCTATCTGAAAGGTTTCTCCTGTGGCCTTGTTTAAGCAGCAATGATTACTACAGCATGCAACTGATTTGACATGTCCTCCTGAGGCATGTATTACGACACAACAGCAAGCTCAATAGAAGTGCTCACATTTAACAAATCCCTCGTGCTACCTTTCACACTCACAGCTTGGAAGTGCCACCCATTGCAGGTACGAGTGTCTCTTAGGAGGGTCACATAATAGGCCACACTACCTTATTGCACATGGGATGAAGAAAGAAGGCCCACAATGTCTCCAACCATTTTGGAATCTCTTTCTCAATTTCAGTGTTCCAAGGAAAAATGAGCAGAATTTTCCATTGTCTAACAGTGTCCTTTATTCTTCTTCCCTGTTATCTCGGATATTACCTAGTGTCATGACTGTTGTTTTATCTAGTCTATTCAGTATTCAAAACACTGTTGGTGAATTGGTTAAGAATCTGTCTGTGGTACCGTGATATCACCTGCATCTTGAATGGCTTATAGTAGGTACAGCAGACTAAGAAGGTCACATTTGGTAATAACTTACGTCTCTCATCTTCAGGTCCAAGGTGGTCACTGTACTTGGGAGCCTAGACTAACTTAGCACCTGATGATCACTGTAAAAACAGCTTCTGACATAGGCAAATTCACTGCCTACTTCATTGTACTGAAGATATCTGAGGCCATCCTCCCAATCTTCCTTTCCTTGCTATCATCAGCAGAAGGTGAAAGAAGAGGGAAATGAGAGGAGCAGGAGATGGTGCCTTTAAGTCTTTAAACTGTGAATCATCTATTTATGGCATACATACTCCTATACACTATTCGCTGCAGAAATCCTATGGATGCATTATTTAGAAAGAGTAATTCACTCTCTGTAGAAACCTGTAAATCAGAGATACAGTAGTAGTTGTAATAATGCTTGTTGAATTACAAATTTTCCTTCATTCTCTCTCTTGCAGGAGCCCTTATCTAGCAGATAGTGAATGAAAAGTCCTACACGAAATCCTGGGAATGATGAGGAAAGGCGCTTCCTCAAAATGTTATTCCTGAAACTGTTTCTGTCAGGAGGGAGAGGAATATGCCCCAGGTATCATCTTGCTGGAATATAGGATACCATTTTCAAGCTCAATCCCTTCGAAAATATGTGAAGAAGGCCAGACCGCATGCATGACCGCCTAACCCTCTACATGTATCTGATGACCAGTAGTCATAGTGCCACACCATACAACCACAGAAATACAACTGCCTGAGCTAACTTCAGCCATAGACCATGAAGCACTGCACATTCCAAGACATTGCTTTGCAGTCTGCAGTGCTATGGTGCTCTTTGCTGTAAAAGGTAGTCAGTAACAGAGGCTGCAATTCATTAACTCTGAGATACTGCTTTGTATAGGACAATCCCACCTCAATACTTCCTCCTCTGTGAGAACAGACCAGGGAAGAGAAGTATGCAGTTGTTCTGGCAGATAGCACCTGCCTTTAAGGGGATGGGGAACTAGGTCCTATTCTCATCCTATCAGTGTAGATTTCCTGGTGTTGGCCACCACAGAGCTTTAAACACAGACTATGTGATTTTCCTTTTTTGTTGGCCCTGTCCCCAGACTGGCTGCCTACCTAAGATATAGAATTAGTTTCATGGTATATGCCTGAAGTCAGCTCCGGTGGTTGTCCTGAGCATTTTCTGAGATCATATGATCTCAGTGAACTCACCTGGATGGACTCAGCATAGTAGAAAGACTATATTTTTATTCTATTTTCCCTAGCTAGAATAAGAAGAAATCTGTAGCCAAACATATTTGAATGTTGCTAAGTATGGTTCAAAAAGTGCAAGTGATGGCAAAAGTTTTGAATCAGCTTTTATTTTAGCCAGAACAGTTCACTCATCTCTAACAGAAATCCTTTCAAGTACTGATTAATACAAAAGACTAGGAGAGATTTAAGAAGCAAAGTACTATAGATTCATGTAGGCAAAGAATTTTTTTCCTTCCCTTATCGTGCTTATGACTTCAATTAATTCTAAGAACTCAAACCAAGTACCTTGCATTTGGACTTTTCTTACATTATAATGGCTCTTGAACTTCTCTTTCTAATGTACGACAGAGCAGTGCTTTTAGTATGCAGTTACAGTAAATGGAGAATGCATTTAGCATTTTAAGCCTCTAGTAGGTCTTTCTTTTTACACAGCAGCTCACCAATTGAATATTAATATCATGCTTGGTAGTTCAGAAACACAGGGTGAATTTCCTTTGTCTGTAAATGTCTGTTTAACAAGTATTTAATATTCAGGCAAAGAGCTTGGATTCTATACCTACACTTACCCTTAGAGTCTGAATGACTTATTAGCAAGGTGCAGTGGCATTCGATACCTTTACATCCATTTTTGAAGAATGTTGTAAGCTACTGCTATGAGATTTTACATTATTTATAATCAGTGTTATATTTCAAAACAGAAACAGCTCATACATTTATATGATTCTCCTATTGAAACCTAAAACATAATAAAGAAAATAATTTCAGTTCTTGTTTTGCACCGGAATTACTATTTTTAAGTATTTCTGTATGTAGTTTTAGCAACTGCAAAGTTTTTACATTTACCTCTCCTATCTTGTAAATGCGTTAAATTCAGTGATAGATTCTAGCAACAAATAAATAGTTCTTGAAAGCTGCACCACACTCATGATTCTGTTTTTATATTCTCTCTTGTCCATTCTTGTCCTTCCTTTTTCTCTTCCTTAAAATTACAAATGAAATTGAAATTGGTTTAAATTAGAACAGTCACAGAGTTTGCAACTATGTTTATTAAAAAATTCTTCTCCTCTATTTAAAGAATTATTTCCAATGGTTTTGACTAGATTTGCCTTTTAGTAAAAGGCAATGGCCTTAAAATTTTGAGAATGTAATGGATGTAGTTCCTGATCACCATCGCTAATACAGTATTTCACTTCAGCCTGATCCTTCTGAAGTTGCACATCTTCTTTCTTCTTTTTAATTCTTCTTCTCTTTGGCCTTTATTATAGTATCTTTCTTTCTTACCTCATGCATCTAGCATGTACCTGAATAATATACTCATCTTCATTTAAAAAAAAAAAAAAAAAAAAAAAAAAGAGTAAGAGAAACATCATAGCAATTCCATTGCTGGTAATTCTTTCTGTTGTAAAAATAATCTTTTGCTTTGTGTTTCTGGTCCATCAGGGTGAAAAACACTGCAGAGGTAGTTTATATATTTTCCATGCTGTGTTTGTATGACCTGTTATACAGTTACTTTTCATTGTTGGATGCCTATAAGTAGTTCAGTGATGACATTTAGGAGGGGAGTACCACATCAAATTTGCTGTGCTGGGTTTGTTTTCATTAGAGCTTACTTACCAGAAACCATCATTAAACGGCTAGTTAATCAGCCAATGATACCTTTAGGTATAGAAAAGGAAGAATAAGGGTGAATCTAGTAACTCTTGCTATATTTTAACTCTGAATATAGCTTGCTTGTGGAAATTACAGTTAACTTCAAAATGAGTGCGCAGTGTTGGCGTAGTTTTTGGACAGGTATAGTAAGAGAGTTCATTATATTAATGTTTTATTATATTTACTGCTATTTTAAAAAATCTGTATTTTTATCTCCTGTAAACTGACTTTGCATTTTGACAATATGTGGTTTTGCTCTTTAGTGCAAAATATTGCAATGAAGTAAAAAGACTTATTTAGAAAAAAGGGAAATTTTGTACCATATTATCTATGATGTCTCATATTTTTTGTGAACATTCAAAATTTGAGTACGTTTTTAAAAGGAGAAAGTTCATATGCATACATTTACTTTAGCAAAGATCTTTGCTTCATATGTTTGAAAGAGATTGGAAACTCTGACGTTCATTTTTAAACTTTTGATGAATGTTCCTCCTTGAGGGATGTATTCCATCTCTTTTCCAAAATGTGTATAACATTTTGATAAAGATTTTAATAAGCTTTTTCTGAAACTTCCATTTAGATGAATGACATTTAGAGTATAGAATAAGGAAAAAGGAAAAAGAAATAAGATAAAACTGATTGTAAGCTTACTCAACTGTACTTACAATTTATGACAACAGTAATATATTGAATATGATTTTAGTATCCTAAAAACCTCCCTCATGACAAAAATTGAACTTGAAATCTACTTTTTCTTTAACCTATTTCTCTTCAAAGTAAAATTCAAGGGGTAAGTTCTTTCTAACAGGTTATAGTGCAAAGAAAAACCTATTTTTCTCTCAGAAATAACTATGACATAAGCAACCTTATAATAATTCAAAAAGTAGCAGACAGAAGCTACCTGGTATGCTGTAAGTGAACTGGATAATTTATCATTTCTACTATTGATGTCTAATTCAGTAAAAATAGATAGTATAAGAAAACTTTCCACATCTCTTTTATGTAGCTAAAAAGTATTACAGGGAAAACAATGCTTGTGTGAGAATATACTGGACCAGTCTGGTTCTGATGTCCATATTTGCATATATGCATCCCTAAGAGCAGGAAATCAGGCAAGGGATGCAGGAGACCTGCACGGCTGAGCAGGGAGCTTCTGAAAAAGCTCAAGTGGAAGAAGGAAGTCTACAATAAGTGGAAGAAGGGACTGACCCCTTGGGAGGATTACAAGAATGCTGCC
>VXBH01004344.1:104551-121416 GCA_013400035.1 Rynchops niger
AAAAGGAGGAATACACTAATTTAAACATCTGCAGCAGCAGCCCTGAGTTTGAAAAGACTACTACCTTATCTGGGTAGTCCAAAAGGCAAATTTGGACTACCCAGATGTGGTATGCCTAAAAGGATCCATGATTTAGGTCATGCTCTGGACAGTAATTAGGAGTACTCTGATGAAATTAAGGTACAAGTTAATAATGAAAAAGACTCAAGAAGAATGCGATTTCTTGTACCGGAAAATGATCTTCCAAAGTAAGATCTGAAAAACAAACCACAATTGTCTGTTAAAAACCAAACTGGAAAAGATCTAAAGGAAATGGCAAGACCAGGGAACGTACATTGAGAAAGTGATAGACTGGATGACCAAAAAGGCCTGGTCAGTAGAGATTTTGCTTTATTTTACACCATTGCTGTAAATGTAAGTTCTGCTCCTTCTTATGCACTGCGTACTAGCTATAGAATGCAGACTTCCTACCCTCAGTACATAAATATCAGAAAGTCCCTAGGTTTTTCTACAGAATTAGAATTTAGGTCTCTATCCTGAAGCACGAACTGAGCTTTACGCTTTCACAATCTACAGGAGAAATCAGAGACAGGCTGAACAGGGGTAGGTGCCTGTCTACATAGAGAAAAATATTTGTAAAATTGGAATAGTAACTGGAAATCACGCAACTGGTTTCATCCATGTCATATTCTTAGAGGTTGCTCAGTATGGAGTGCCTATAAAATTACAAATTGACAGGAATTTGTTGTTACATCTAATTGGTTACTGGATTAATTTATTTCAAGAAATGTTTCTTGTGTATTTTGCTTTTTAAAGTGATTCCCTGCTAATGAAACAAATGTAATTCTACCAGTCTTGAAATAATTCCCACATCACAGAATCTTCACAGAATCACAGAATCTTCATGGTTCGAAAGGACCTTTGAGATCATCGAGTCCAACCAAACAACCTACAATCTTTGTCACTAGAGCATGCCCTGAAGTGCCAAATCTAGACATTTCTTAAACCCCTCTAGGGATGGTGACGCAACCACCTCCCTGGGCAGGCTGTTCCAGTGCCTGATCACTCTTTCAGTAAAGTAATTCCTCCTAATATCTAACCTAAACCTCCCCTGCTGCAACTTCAGACCATTTCCTCCGGTCCTGTCATTATACACCTGAAAGAAGAGGCCAACACTCACCACTCTCCAACCTCCTTTCAGGTAATTGTAGAGGGCAATGAGGTCTCCNTTGGGTGCGAGCAAAATTCTAAAGAGCAGACAGAACAAGATAGTGAAATAGCTGATGTTTAGATTTAAATTTGAAATTTTACATTGAGGGAACCACCCTGTTTTTATTTGCCTTAATATACATCAGAATGTTATTCTGTCCGCATACTTACACTTGTGAAACTTCTGCCTTAAAGAATCCTGCTTTAATTTAAGGCCCAATCTCATCTGCAACACTAAATACTCAGCATTTTCTTAGGTAATACATGGACATAAGAAATCAGGTGTCAGATTCTGTGTAGTTTCTGCTCAGCAGAATTCCAGAGCTCTCTCTCATAGGCAGGAAAGAGGAAAGGTTCTTACGTGTGTATGTCTGCATGTGTGTATGTGTGTAAGCAATCTCAGGATTTTGTCCTGAGTGATATGTTAGTGGCTGGCTTGAAGTTTTAAGGCTTGAAGGATAGTTTGGACTGTTTTTATTGCTACATTCAAACTCCTTTTGTCAAAATGCAAAACATAACATCTTCTACCAGCTGAAGAATGCACTTTAAAACTTGTTAGTATGAGGATATCCATTAAGCTATTATTTTAACTTAAACCTTCATCACATTTTACCATTCAGTGCTAATAATACTCAGAAATTGGTGAAATTCCGTGACTGAAGTGAATCGGGTGATGGCTTTACATAGGTATAGTTACTTAATTTGAAGCCATATTTCTAATTAAAGGATAAGCCTGCAATGTATTTTGCCACAAGAAAGATATTAATGAAATGTTTAAGCAAGTGTGAAATTTTTAATATTCAGCAACTATTTGAATATTTACCAATAGTTAAAATTCAATAGTTTATTAGAAGATTCATTGAAAAAAATAAAACAATCTGTTTGCCATATAATTTTGTTCTTAATTACCAGTAATTCTTTATAAAAGAACCTCTTCTAAGGGCTTAAATATTTAAAAGTGTACCTCTATTTCTAAAAAAAAAATATAATTCTATAAAATCGGCAGCATTTTGTATCAGAGGACTTGCCCTGTGGTGCATTTAGAATCATAATTACAGACTTTAGTCATGAAAATAAGTTTAATATTTTATTACTTACTGTTAGCCCAGCTTTGCCAATAAAGTTTAAAAGAAAGTTAATTGGAATCTGCTGCATTTTGTGCACCAAGTGCATCACTACACCTACTCACGGAGAACAATAACATCTTAGAATTGTTCCCTAAAAGCACAGTCTAAATGAAATGGGTAACACAGTTACGGATATTAATGCAGAACATCAGTAGAAATAATAATGATTATAAAAAATAAGTAGAAAACAAATGAACTGAATTTTTCAGAGGTCTAGATTTGCAAGTTTTGCTTTAAAATTTAACACATTTTTTAATGTTTTAGTAAGGCATACTTCTGTAAATCACAGGGACAACAGAGGCATTACATCTCCAGCATCATTCATAGAAAATCATTTGATTAGAACAGAATCACATACTGTTTTCTTCCTTCAGGCAGAGCTGCCATTTTATTTTATTTTGCAACATCCAAATATCATTAGATGTAAAAATAACCATTAATATTACCCCAAAGTGATGCAAAATTGCCTCTCACCTGCATCCAGAACTGAGCCAGTGAATGGCACTCATATTGGAAGAGGCATTCTCAAGAAGGTATGGAGTTACCATTGAAGAAATCCCTACATAACATGTGCATGGGAGGAGCATTTAGTATGGAAACAAATTCACCAGCCTTTAGCCTCCAAAAGGTAGGTTCCCAGGCTAAATTACTTGTCCAGGTTCCCTCAGCAGTAGTCTTTGCAGAGAGACATTGCTCTATAAACACCATCACCCTACCAATCTTCCACTCCTATTACAGGATGATCTGCTCTTTAGACATGCCTGTCTGTTCCTGGTAATTATAAAATGGACCTGGATTATCATCATAGTTGACTAAAATTAAATGAAATGACTCCTGATTTCACAGACTATCCAATAAAAAATGTGTAGCTCCTATATAGACAATAAAGTATTTCAAACTAACTCAATATCAAGTGCTACTATATATCTCCATTTTTTTTGTAAGTGGCAATGGTTGTTCCATTTTAGGGGCTACTCCATTAAAACAGTTATTGAATAACAAAGGCACTAGGATCAATAGTGATAACTGAGGACTTTAAATGGCTTATTTCCAGGTTTTTGCCTTTTAGAAAGTTTTTGTTGCATCTTGTACATTGCTTATGTTAGGCTGTGTGATAAAAGCTCATCTGTAAACTCACAGAGGAGCACAGAAACTCAAATAATACCCTGATGGGCTATTCCCAAGCCCATCACAGGAGCCATCAGCCCATCATAGGCTCATCTTCACAAGTCAGAGGAGCACAGGGGCACAATGGCAGGCGTGACCCTAACTCAAGGACTCTGAGAAAGGGACACTCTGTTTGGGCACCTCTGAGGGCAGTCCCAGGAGATCCTTAGCCCCAGTGACAGGTTGTGAAAACCACCAGGCTGATTCAGTGCCAGAGCACTTTTAGGACAGAGGCTTGTGGCTGCCTAGGGGTATGAGACACATTATGGGATGCAGGGGAAGAACATCTTTGGAAGTGCACAGAACTTATGTTTAGGGGTGGACCAAAAGGTGAGGAAAGGGATCTCTCCAGATGATTTGGGAAGGAACAAGTGTGAGAACATACACGTTAAATGGCTAAAAAGGGTCAGTCATATATCAATAATTTCATGCTATGTATACTTGTGTGCCCATGAGTCATACCTGCTTAGTGCAGTCTGTCCCATCTTCTCGTTGAATTCATTTGTAACTCCTTCCTAGGTGAGGAATTCTGTTCTTTGTGCATGACTATGTATGAAGGTGTAAGTGCAGAAACTCGAGCCAGGTCATAGAATTATAGAATCATAGAATTGCTGAGGTTGGAAGGAACCTTTAAGATCATCAAGTCCAACCATTAACCTGCCCTGACAAAAACCGCTTCTAAACCATGTCCCTAAGTACCCCATCTACCTTTTTTTTAAACACCTCCAGGGATGGTGAATCCACCACCTCCCTGGGCAGCCTATTCCAATGGTTAATAACCCTTTCAGTGAAAAAATGTTTCCTAATATCCAATCTAAACCTCCCCTGACATAACTTGAACCCATTTCCTCTCGTCCTATCACCTGTCACCAAGGAGAAGAGGTCAGCCCCCACCTCTCTACAACCTCCTTTCAGGTAGTTGTAGAGGGTGATAAGGTCTCCCCTCAGCCTCCTCTTCTCCAGGCTGAACAACCCCAGCTCCCTCAGTCGTTCCTCATAAGGTTTGTCCTCCAGACCCCTCACCAGCTTTGTAGCCCTCCTCTGGACACGCTCCAACACCTCAATGTCCTTCTTGTAGTGAGGGGCCCAAAACTGAACGCAGTACTCGAGGTGAGGCCTCACCAGTGCCGAGTACAGTGGGATGATCACTTCCATAGTCCGGCTCACCACACTATTCCTATACAGGCTGGGTTGCTATTGGCCTTCTTGGCCACCTGGGCACACTGCTGGCTCATATTCAGCTGGCTGTCCACCAACACCCCCAGGTCCTTTTCTGGCGGGCAGCTTTCGAGCCACTCTGCCCCAATCCTGTAGCGCTGCATAGGGTTGTTGAGACCCAACCTGGCACTTGCCCTTGTTGAACCTCATACCATTGGTCTCAGCCCATTGGTCCAGCCTGTCCAGATCCCTCTGCAGAGCCAACCTACCCTCAAGCAGATCAACACGCCCGCCTAGTTTAGTGTCATCTGCAAACTTACTGAGGGTGCATTTGATCCCCTCATCCAGGTCATTGATAAAGATATTGAAGAGAACTGGCCCCAGCACTGAGCCCTGGGGGACACCATTTGTGATCGGGCAACAGCTGGATGTAACTCCATTTACCACCACTCTCTGGGCACGGCCATCCAGCCAGTTTTTTACCCAGCGAAGAGTACACCTGTCCAGGCCATGAGCAGCCAGTTTCTCCAGGAGAATGCTGTGGGAAACAGTGTCAAAAGCTTTACAAAAATCCAGGTAGATAACATCCACAGCTTTTCCCTCATCCACTAAGCGGGTCACCTTATCATAGAAGGAGATCAGGTTTGACGGGCATGACCTGCCTTTCACAAACACATGCTGACTGGGCCTGATCACCCTGTTCTCCTGCATATGCCGTGTAATGGCACTGAGGATGATCATGGGTCAGAGGTCCCATGTGTTTCCAGTGACAGCAACTGGAGAGACTGAGGTGAGTGTATGTAAGCAGCAGTTACTGGAGTGTACCATGGATCATAGGGCCCCATGTGTCTGTGGTGCCAGGAACCAGAGTCGGGGACGCCTGGGTGCCAGCAGCTGGGCTGGGACCATAGCTTGGATGACCCATATGCCTGACTGCCAGTGAATGGGGAGACCTGGCTGAGTGAAACCAAATGCGAGTCCTTGGGTAAGACCAGGGGTTGAAGGCATGTGGGTCTGTAGTGCCAGCACATGGAGTGAGCATGTATATGCGCGTGACTGTGTGAGTGCTACAGTGAGGGTCAGTCTGGACTAGCCAGCAAATATACGATGTGGCCAGGGAGCCAGGTGAGGGAGTGTCTCTATAGGTGAGACCACAGGGAAGGTGGCTACTGGGGAACCAGAGAAGACTTGGCTAGCTGCTGGAGAGACTAGGGTTTGGGGTTAATTGGGAAACTTGCTTTTGTGTGTGTGTGTGTGTGTGTGTGTGTGTTTCTCTGTGTGAGAGTGGAGCTGTGGTCTTGGGGACTTGGATATCTAGGTTCCAGCAAGTAGGAAGACTGGGATTCAGGGGCAGATACTGGGCAAACTGAGTGTCTGAGCCCAGCTGCTGAAGGGGTTCAAATTGTACCTATGTTTCTATGTATTCTGCCTAGTGGACCTTCATCCTGCTCAGCAAGAGAGGGAAGTAGGATGAGGCTTTTGGTGCTGTGTGTGTTCATGTGAATGCTTTATGTTTCTGTTCATTATATCTTTGGCCAGCCATGTGTTTATGGTTATGTGGTATGTATGTGTGCTCTGTGTGCATGTGCCTTCTGCAAATACATCTTCAGCCTTGCTACTGATTGAACATGGAAGATGGAGCTGGGGCAGTCAATGCCTCTCTTGGGCTATTGATTTTTGGNCTTTTGAAATATTATAGAATGGTGAAAATTAATATGCAATAAATAATGCACTACATTATTAACATAGGTTTGTATGGCATGCAAGACATAGGTATATGCTTAGGAAAGCCAATGCTTACCCATAAACTAGCATGTTCATGAATCTGCACAGGACAGGGTATGATTTAATGAACATTTTGTTATATAAACTGATGAATGCAGTTTATGTGATTACTGAAACTGAGAAACAGCTTAGGGGGCAACGTAACAAACATAGGTAGCATTAAGACTCATTCAGAAAATTGTGACTAAACTCAATGTCAAAGTCCTTATTTGGAAGAGATGGAAGAAGAAAACATGAAAATATTTGTATATTGGATTAGTGTCTTCCTAATAACTTTGGATGAACTGCATTCTCAATTGCGTACAATTAACCAATGAACTTCTTAAAATCGTGTATGTTTAGAAGAATAAAAAGAAAGGACTGCACTGTTCCCTTCACAACTATTTTTCACAGAATCATAGAGACTTATACAACATCACCTTTGTTAGCTCTGATCACGTTATGACCTTCAATCTCAAAGAAACAGGTGAGTGAAGCATTGTCTGTGTGAGCAATAGTTAGTCCTCTACTTCTGGCTGTGACACTAGGTAGACATGATGGGCAATATATTACCTTGAAAAGAGATTTCATTATTCCATAGAGTATGGTAGGAACATGAACTATGTTTCAAAATTACCTTGAATGTACAAGCTGGATTTCAGCTGCAGTGAAAGATTCAAGTACGTAGTGATTTATAACATATGACTCAGGTGTACTTGCATGAAGATGTGTCTTTTTTCTCAAGACACTCACTTTTATGCAGTCCACTTCTACAGTAATGTGGGTTTTTTTCTTTATATTAGGCTTCTGAGTTCATTGCCATCAGTAATTATCTCAATATACTAACGAAAATAAACATCATCTTACGTAGATTTTAAGTGGCCACCACTTAAAGAAATAGAAAATAGGAAAACAAGGATCAACAAAATCCAGACACTGTAGTGACACAACTCCCATTAAACCATTGATTTACCCCCAAAATTCCTTCTTGGAATGTGACTGTTCTCATTTATTTTCAAATTTTATTGAATTCTGCCATCTCAAAATGTTACATCCATTGAAAGAGTGATAATCAGTCAGTCCGTATACTTCAAGCTGAGTAATAGATTCATAGATGTGCATCAGGCATTTTCTATCAACATTTTGGCACCCAAGTAATAACAAGAGCCTTCACAATTTCACAGTAGAAGGAGACTCACATCAAATATCTTATTTTATTCCAATTATTATGGCAAACAATTGTATCATCTAGAGGAAAACAAACAACACTCCGACACTGAATGAAAATAAAAAGCTTTTAATATATCGAATGAATATTTGAAAACAACAGACAGAAACATTGTTAAACTCTCCATTGGCGTGTGATTTTGGACAGCTTATGATGTTCGAACAATTTAAAGGAGAACTCATTTGCCAAGTGAGCTTTCTAAGCTCTGACAATTACAAACCAGCCTACCGTGCTTCTGGCAGATCGAATGCCCACTTGATGTTACTGTACTCATTGGTATTACTTTACATTTGGGACCGAATGATTCAGAAAGCTCATGTTTTAGAGAAGTTGCAGTCAAAGAATGAACATAAAACTAATGAAGTAGAAGAGTTCTTCTGGTTTTGGGGTTGTTGCCTTTTTTAAATTTTCTTTTATTGATTAATTAATTGAAAAGCATAATTACCTGCTTAAAGAAGAACTGATCACATAGTGCAATTGCTCAGTCAGTTCACAGTGGTAACGTGTAGAAACACAATAATCACAATTAAAAACTTTAAAAACTGATTTTTTTTTCAATTTAAAATATAAAATCTGACATTTCTTACTGCTATCTGAACTTCAGTGACACAGTCCCCAAAAACTTTTTTTTACTTGTAATGACTTTTAAACATGGTAAAATCACAAAATCCAATCAGTTCTATAAGATCATATGGGACAGTTCATATCACACTGGTTTTAGGGTTATAGTTTTTTTGGGGAATAAGGGAAAAGATTTGTCAGGAGCAACGTAGATATCTCCATTCTATCAGTTTTATACCTTTCAACACTTTTACATGTATGGTAAAAAAAAATCATAACAGAAATATAAAATAGAAAAATTCGTTCATTAAAGTCTGTATTGTACCCAGTTGATGAACATAAGTATTTTATAGTATTTTACACTGCAAAAAGCTAGTTATCATAGCTGTGAAGTCTATTTTCTACACATTTGTTGTACCATGGTTTGAATTTACCACTTCTTATTCAAGTCTAAAATATAAGTTAAGAATCACTTTTCTTTCATGCATTAGTTACTGCATGGTATTTTAATTCTGGAGTTCTCCTTTTGACTTTTTATTTTAAATTAATAGCTTATTCAAAAATATGGTTAGCATTAGTCAATCATTTTCTTTCCAAGACTATATACAGTTTTGTGAAAACATTCCTACTCTTCTTTATTCCTATGATATTGATACGAAATTTCATTCTCAGCTTATATTCATAAGTGTGGCTTACTGTACTTGTATGATAAGTCACAGATACCAGGCATTTTAAACATCTTCAGATTTTGAAGAGTTACTCTGGATTTCATTCAGAATAGCAAGAATAAAATACTCTGGAATTCTTCTACCCATGCAATACACCTTATAGAATAGAATGAATCATAGCATCATAGAATCATAGAATCTTCATGGTTGGAAAGGACCTTTGAGATCATCAAGTCCAACCATACACACACAAAAAAAAACCCTACAATCTCTGCCACTAAAGCATGCCCTGAAGTGCCACATCTAGACGTTTCTTAAACACCTCTAGGGATGGTGACGCAACCACCTCCCTGGGCAGGCTGTTCCAGTGCCTAACCACTCTTTCAGTAAAGTAATTCCTCCTAATATCTAACCTAAACCTCCCCTGCTGCAACTTCAGACCATTTCCTCTGGTCCTGTCATTGTTCACTTGGGAGAAGAGGCCAACATCCACGTCTCTCCAACCTCCTTTCAGGGAGTTGTAGAGGACAATGAGGGCTCCCCTCAGCCTCCTCTTCTCCAAGCGAAACATGCCCAGCTCCCTCAGCCTCTCCTCAGATGACCTGGTCTCCAGACCCCGCACCAGCCTGGTAGCTCTCCTCTGGATACGCNTAGCCAGCCTGTCCAGGTCCCGCTGGAGAGCCTTCCTACCCTCAAGCAGATCAACCCTCCCACCTAGTTTGGTGTCATCTGCAAACTTACTGAGGGTGTCCAAATCCAGTGAAAAAAAGGCTGAAGAATGGAGTATATACATAGCACTGGAAACTTTCTACTTAACCTACTCCAAAGTCCACAGAATGAAAGAAACATGAAATGGTAGGGGTTGGAAGGGACCTTCGGAGATCATCTAGTCCAACTCCTCTGCTAAAGCAGGTTCACGTAGAGCAGGTTGCACAGGATCACATCCAGGCAGGTTTTGAATATCTCCAGAGAAGGAGACTCCACAACTTCTCTGAGCAGCCTCTTCCAGTTCTCTGTCACCCTCAAAATAAAGAAGTTTTTCCTCATGTTCAGGTGGAATTTCTTGTTTTCCAATTTGTGCCCATTGCCCTTTGTCCTTTCTCTGGACACCACTGAAAAGAATCTGGCCGCATCATCTAGACACCCACCCTTTAGATACTTATGAGCATTGATGAGATCCCCTCTCAGTCTTCTCTTCTCCAGGCTAAATAGGCCCAGGTGTCTCAGCCTTTCCTCATAAGAGAGATGCTCCAGTCCCCTAACGATCTTTGTAGCCCTCTGCTGGAGTCTCTCCATAAGTTCCTTGTCTTTCTTCAACTGTGAGTAAAGAACTGGACACAGTGCTCTAGATGTGGTCTCACCAGGGCAGAGTAGAGGGGGAGGATGACATCCCTCAACCTGCTGGCCACAGTCCTTGCACACCAGGATACCATTAGCCTTCTTGGCCACAAGAGCACATTATTGCCTCATGGTCAACTTGTTGTCTATCATAAAAAGAAAGAAGGAAGTTTTTAAAGAAAAAAGGTTTCATCTGCTATAAATAAGCTAGGTAGGGCAGGAAAAAAATATAAATTGATTACCTGCTTTTCTCCCACACAAAAATAATCAGTTACTTGACATGGAATGTTTTACTTCCTTTGAACTAGTCAGGCCTGGGAAATCAAACAAACCTTGAAGTCAATTGGTTTCAGTCTTCATCAGAAGTCTTTTTAATGAATTATAAATTATCTAACATACCAATCTTCACAACACCTCCTCAAGTTTACCTAACATATCTGTGGATTTATATATGTGCTACAGTTTACAAAAATTTACTTTTCATCCAATACCCAGGGCCTGGCAACTCTACTTGGACTACTTCTCTAACAAACTAGCTTTTCAATCTGATATCAGCTAACTATGGAGAGAAAATAAGAATGCATGGACTAGCATTTGATCTGTTGCACTGGGAAATACTGTTGTGGGTTTTTTTTCATATTCAGTGAGTGTACTACAGAAAAGTCAAGGCACACTTACATTTCACTGAATGTTCCTTCATCACTGTCTGCTTGTTTAGGCCTTGATTTAAGAATAATACTCCCTTGTCTCTTGTGCAGCTATTAAAAATGAACAACAGTTAAGGTATTCTAAAACATTGAATAACGTGATTTTAAAAGCTAGTTTTCAATTGAAAGATATCAGAATATTCCTACAATAAAGGATTTTGGTATATTAAGTTCTTAGCACTCTTTCTCTGTCCCTTAGCTGTTTAATTATGTAACAGAAGGTGGATCATCTTCCCAAGCAGTAGTCCAGGGTAACCTGCACCACTGTAGTTAGGTCAGGCTTCTGTGAGATAGTGGATGTGACTTTCATTTCATCAGGGAGTTATTGGAACCTGAATTCAGGTCTTGGGTGAGTGTTTGATACTGGGTATAAGGACACAGAAAAGAAAATAGTGCCAATTTTGCCATCTGTCTATTGTAAAACAAGGTCTTCTGCACCTGTTTCCAGAAAGGCATAAACTGAAACGAGAAAGGGCTATTTCTCTAGCATACACTCTGAAGAGGAGCAAAATTCAAGATACGGCTCTGTCCTCAGCAATTTTCCTGGCTACTTCAGGCACCTTCTATTCAGTATGTTACTTTCTGGGAATTCAATTTTTCTAACTCATTTATGTGCTTTTGGGCCTGATGTGTGGAGCTGTTGTGTATAATTGAGGTTGTGAAGCCCATTTAGGAGGCAAATATCTAAAGGTTTGGTGCAGAAAAACACAAAATAAGACTGTTTAGATCTCTTTCCAGAATCCAGAAGACCTTGTCATGGTTAACTCTACCTAAAGGTCAGTTTCCTTGCTAGTTTACTGTACTTTAATTGGAAATTATGGCAATGTTTTCTCAGTTAATCAGGCTTCATAATCATTTGGTCCCCTTTTGGCATTGTCCTTCAATTAAATACTTTTTTTTTTTTTTTTTCCAGACACACACACCAGTAGGATAAACTGAGAATTGAATCAAAAAGCAGAGAATAGATTTGAACTGGGCTCAGTTTAGTTTTACTGAAGGCATATTTAATGAGGTTGCAGACGCCATATGATACTGCAGATTTTGGCCTTGGATGAGAAGGTTTCTACTAGAAACACCATTTTAATCAGGAAAGAAACCAAACTTTGCCAGAAGAACAGAAACTAGTAAGTCATAGGATAAAGTGATAACAGGACATTTTAATCTACTATATGAAAACTTTATGAATTTCTATAAAATAGGCTGTGTTAGTCTCAAGGATCTGCAAACCACCCTTTGCATATAACTATTTAGTTTACAACTTCACCATAGAGTAATTTCAAATGAATGATGTTGTATAAATCTGATAATTGTATCAATCTACCAAATGATGTATAAATCAGGTATAAATAAGAAAGGACCACAACTGTCAACACATAAAAATAACTCAGTTGAAAAGAGACAGAAAAGAATTCAGAACTGACATATTTTCTCCCAGTGGAATAGAGACTGTGGCAGGATGAAGAGTCAACAGTCATTTATACCCAGTTGTGCAGGATTTGCAACCAACACATATAGTGCAGAATGTGAGGTAGCAAGAGATGAATGTTTAGCAGATAGTCACTTGTAGTGAATGGCAATCCACACCAAAAAAATCTTTTTTCTGACTGTTTATTTGTTATTTTTTCCTGCATGTATCACTTCTGATTATCTGTTTGAGACCAGGGATTAAGTATTACAGAAATTAGTGCAGGTGAATTAGGCTTATATTTTTTAATATTTATTAATAAGATGTTGGAAGGGAGTTTGGTGTGCATTAGTTTAGGAATGTATTCCAAAAATATAAAGTACCATGGAAAAACAAAACAAAACAAAACAAAACAAAATAAAATAAAATAAAATAAAATAAAATAAAATAAAATAAAAAAAAGATGTAAACACTAAACCAGTGCATTTCTCACCAAACTCTTCTGTACTGAAATTTACCTCCCCAGTATTGCAAGTAATTGTATGTATACATACATACATACATACATATATATATATATGTATTTATATGCTAGTTTAGGAATTAGAGATCACTGTGATGGAAATGTTTAGAAGACTGACAAATCAGGCTGGTTTCTAATTAAACATTACTGAATAAATTGCTTAGCCACACACTTGGTGCTAATGTTTAGTTCTTACATGTAATTGATCATCACTACCTGTGATGCAGTAGCAAAACTCATAGTAGCACTCATATGATATTTTAGCTGTTATTATGCAACTCTCTGCAGCTGATGCCATTCATTGAGCACTGATGAATGTGGTCGTTGGTGGCTCTTAGTCACTGGAGGCAAGGTGGTCATGTGTGGCAGCTCTTTGATGAGAGAAATGAGAACTGAAGCAGTGTTGTATTCTGTCTGTCTTCTTAATGATTGTTTTTTTTACACCGTTTGTCCCTTTCATAAGTATCCTCTTGAAAGTGTTTTTTCCTGGGTTTGAGTTGTTTGTTTTTTTTTTTTTTTTTTTTTTTTTGGCCAAGAATTCTCATTCCTGTTGTGCATTAGATAAGACACCAATTGACAGTATCTACCTTGTGCATAACTCTTTTTTCTTTTCAATTTTGTTATTTGGCTGCCTCCTTTATGCAAAGACACATCTTTGTTAACCACTTTGATGGTTGCATTACTTGCATACATATGTAAAATGCTTGCATATTGTGTGTTATTGTGCCATCACAGTACTGAAAATACTTATGTATGTGTTGTTATGTATGTTGTATGTTATGTCATTGATTGCAATAATTAAGTAAATTTATATTTGAATTCAAGACAAATTAATATTATGTCCTTCTATACATTTACCTTTTCTAGATGTCACACTACACTAACCTGATAATTTTTATAACAAAATAATTTCAGATCACGATGAGAAAAATTCTCTCTCCAATACCAGGACTCTAATTCAAATTATTTCCCTGCACCTTCAGTATCTTACTGCTTACTTCTCTTACATAGAATAAACCCAAATGTTCTGTAGGAATATCTGACCAAAAATGGGCTGATGAAGTCTCAAAAGCAGAGCTGAACAGGAAGATCCTCATTCAAAGGATTCTGACTATTACAGTGTTAGGTGAATTTAGGGCTTGCATTCATACTCAAAGCCCAGCTTCCTTAGTATCCCTCTGGCTGCTCTGCCTACAGTCTGGCATTTTCAGTAGGGAAGCTCAGAGGTGAAGGGCTAACTCACACTCAGTCACCTCACTGATTGTCAGTAGGAAGCACAAGTGGCTTAATATACGGCAGACTCAAATCCAAAACTCTTCCTGAAGACCATCCATTCTAGTCTCAAATTTGCAACTGATTTCCATTTTGGTTTTTGGTAGGCTGTTTGACTTGAGATCTCTACTAAATCCATTATTTTAGTGTCTTTCTTGGCAATCAAGTTTGAGACAATTTGCATTGTCCAAAGATTTCTGTGATTATTATTTTGGATTTAACTGTTCTTTGTTTTCCTATCCAAATCTTATGAAAGAGACTCAGATAAACCACAGTGTCATTTGGAAAGACACAGAACTCAATATGTACACAAAGAAAAAAATATAACAATTTTGTTAAATTCTCCAATTGCTTAATCACAAACATTCTAATTACATTAAATATAATTTTTTGTCTAATTTTGGTGAATATCTTCACTCATACTCAGCTCAAAATGTATTAAAAGATCACATATTCTTGACTTTTAAACTGAAAAAGTTGTACAACATTAAGAACAAAATGTCAAAACCAATTGAGGACAAACAGTCGAGAAAAACACAGGAAGATAATTACATCTTTTTTAAGAATCATAAGCTTTGATTCTTGGAAACCTTGCAAAGGCATTTTTCTTATTTTCTGTACACTCTGAGAGTATCCAGGCCAGCTAGTAATTATTCAAAAGAAGGCTTTTGTATTTCATTTCCAATTTCTTCAAGGCCATTATGCCATCGGTGCTCCAATTCACAACTTCACCAAATTTTGTAGCCTTTCCAAAAGCTTGCAAACTATGGGCTTATGGGTATTGTCATTCAAGATCAAATGACTATAGCACTTATAATGAATTTTTTCCTGTTGGTTTTATCCCAATGTCTGCTAAAAAGAAGAAATATCTAACATAAATAAATAAATAAAAAAAAAAAAAAACCAAAAAACAAACAACAAACCAAAACCCTCTCTGAAGTATACTCTGGTTTATTTTTTCTCCTTTCTTTCTACATTATTTTGGCCATGAAGTTAGGAAATCTAGTCTTCGTAAATTAGTTTTACATGCTATTTACACCCTTGTATGATAAATCTAATGAGTCTCTCATTAACAGTTGAATGTAATATTATATAAACAGGTAAATTGCATTACTGATCTGAGGTGAAATGTTTTGTGAAAAAAAAAAAACCAAAACAAAACAAAACAATACAAGTTTCCATGCATAAATTTACAAAAATATTTGGTGTAAGTAGAAATAAATATCGTTGAATCATAGACTCATAGAATGCCTTAGGTTGAAAGGAAACTTAAGATCACCTAGTTCCAACCCCCCTGCCCTGGGCAGGGACACCTCCCACTAGACCAGGCTGCTCAAAGCCCCATCCAGCCTGGCCTTGAACATCTCCAGGGATGGGGCATCCACAACTTCCCTGGGCAACCTATTCCATTGTCTCACCACCCTCATAGTGCAAACTTTCTTCCCGATACCTAATCTAAATCTACCTGCTTTCAGTTTGAAGCCATTTCCCCTCATCCTATCACTACATGCCCTTGTAACAGGTCCCTCTCCAGCTTTCTTGTAGGCCCGCTTTAGGTACTGGAAGGCTGCTATAAGGTCTCCCCTGAGCCTTCACTTCTCCAGGCTGAACAACTCCAACTCTCTCAGCCTGCCTTCACAGGAGAGGTGCTCCAGCCTTCTGACCATTTTTGTGGGCCTTCTGTGGACCCTCTACAATACGTCCATTCATCAAATCTGTGTCTCTCCAATTTAGAGGCAAAGATGTCATGTGGGACAGTGTCAAATGCTTTGCAGAAAAACAGGTAGATGATGTCAGTTGCTCTTCCCTTATCCATCAACCCTGTAATGCCATCGTAGAATGCCACCAAATTTGTCAGGCATGATTTGCCCTTAGTGAAGCCATGCTGGCTGTCACCAATCACATCTGTCTTTTCCATGTGCCTTAGCAGATCTAGGAGGACATGCTCCACAGTCTTGCCGGTCACAGAGACTGACTGGCCTGTAGTTCCCTGAGTCTTCCTTTTTTCCCTTTTTAAAAACAGGGGTTGTATTTCTGAATTCTATTTTGCAACTTATAATGCAAAATACATCTCTTCAACACAAAAAATCTTCCTGTAATGAAAATGTGTTAAATTTCATTGTAGTAAGGTTGAAACAGACAATAAAAACGTTTGATTACAAATATATTTGTGCGTATGCACACAATCACACACACACACACACACACACACATACATATATGTATCTATGTATATTTCATTATGTAAACTATCTTGGTCTACAGAGCATTCCAGCTGCCATGACTTGACCTTTTCCAGTACAGTAATGTTCTGCTGGAGACTTTATCATTAATCCTAGTAAAAAACGTAGTTCAAAAAGGAATAGCTTTAGATGCCCTTCCAGAGGTACTTCTTTTATCAGCTTTAGCTGGAAAAGGAAACCGTTTTCCAGATACTCTTTGACTGTAGTTTTTCTTTCTACTTTGAAGCACATTAAGAGAGGAAGATTGAATTCCCCTACGCTTATAATGGTGACTTGGACAAAAAACTAGAAATGGAGATCAAAGAACTTTAGATTTTTCTGAGCTATACCATTGTTACTAGAGATACTACTGCTTCCAAATATTTTAAATGAACAGTGAAAAAGGTTGTTTACTATACGATTTTAATTTTAGAGAAACAGCTGCCTTTATAAACTCCCATAAGTAGGATGGAAACAATAAAAAAAAAAATTGTCCAAATATTTATTCAGCAATTT